>JAUMHI010000063.1:15470367-15504209 GCA_032359435.1 Enteromius unitaeniatus | reverse complement strand
ATCTGCATGCAAGCCTTCTGTTGCCTGGCAAAATGTAATATTTCTTATACAAAA
This sequence comes from Enteromius unitaeniatus, assembly GCA_032359435.1. NCBI lineage: Eukaryota > Metazoa > Chordata > Actinopteri > Cypriniformes > Cyprinidae > Enteromius > Enteromius unitaeniatus. The sequence continues at coordinate 15,504,155 of JAUMHI010000063.1, read as the reverse complement.
TGTGAGAAGGGTCAGACATATTTGTTCCTGACAGGCTCTGCTATTTTTCAAGTTTATTGTGTAAACTATATTATAGACAGTAGCATAACAAAGTATGCTGGTAATTACATTAATTAAAGCACACAGTGTTCAGAGCAGGATGCTGGAAAATATGACAGAAATAAGATGCTTGTCTGTAGCCTACTGCAGTACAAGCCACGTTTCAGCTGCGCACGGCAAACGCTGGCAGTGTGAAAGGACCAGCGGCGCGCACCGCTTCTGCACTGCTTACATACTGTACGCCATGCTGACACGTGCAGTGTGAAACTGGCAGCTTAAGGTAGCTGCGATTGAAAAAAGTTTTGATCGTTTGCTCACCCGGCGTCCCACTAACTGTAGCAGGTTCAGCTGAATCCCTGTGAGAGGAGGAGGAGGAGTCTCCAAATGCACACTGTGTCAGCAAGTGTATTGTCAGATTCGTCGTGCTGCCTGTATATTTTATAGTGGCACAACATATTTTACAAATTCCATGTTCTAAATGATGAAAGTATAGTATGTCTACTTAAAATTATAAAAAATAAATTGGGTTTTACTGATGCAGATACAATAAAAAAGGATGCATCTCGATACAAATGCCAATTTGTATCCGATGCACACATTTTAAACCAATGCATTGCATCATTAACTGTTTAAGACGATGCACCGAGCGAATCGGGGAATCTTCCCATCCCTAGTTGCTAGATACAGTCTTTTACAACCCAGCCTCACAGCAATTCATACGTACTTTACGAGGTGGCTAATTCATACATATTCTTACGACTTCATACCATTTTTGCTAAATCGAACGTATTTCACGAACAACCTACACCTAACCCCACCCCTAAACCTACCTGCCGCTGGGGTTTAGACAAATCATACAAAATCGTACAAGTGAGGTTGTATGAATTTGTACAAATTGGCACAATTTTGCCACCTCATACGAATACGTACAAATTGGTCATGAGACTGTGTTGGTCTTTTCATATCTAATCCCAGCCATCTGATTTAGATTTGTTAAAGTTTGAAATTTATGTAATTACATTTTGATGATAGTCTTGCTTTTTGACACTACTATCAATAATACTTTAAATACTTTATTTAAATCTAACATTTCTAATTCCGTCCCATGAGATTCATACTAGATGGCAAAATCATGACATTTGTAAAAAAAATAAAGCCTCACTGATTCTGGTTCCCCAGTATCAAACAGTTTTGTAGTATATTATCTCAAGTTTCAATGAGAGTGTGCTATGCATGTCAGAACATTCTCAAAAAGTTCCTGTAAGTATCCCGATTTGAATCTGTGTAAATCAATATTTTCAGTGAGTTAAAAACCATCTGAGATTTATTGCGTGATTGTTAGATACGTTCCTTCCATAATAAGGTGTTTATCTGACAGTTTAAGACTGATTTATGACCTTCGATCCCCACACAGGAGCCTCTCTGGCCATTAGTAGTCATCCTTTTCCATTCACAGAAACTCCCCGTGGCGGAAACAACCTTGTACATCTTTTGCACTCCATAGTGGCGTTATGAATACTTTATGCACTTTTTGGAGGGGTCCATTGTAAATACACAGCACTTTCTTGGGTAATTCTATCATAGATGCAAAGAAAACAGGTGGACAGATGGAAATAGTCTAGCACAATTATTCTCTACAGGATTCTTTACACAATCTAATACAAACCAATCAGCGTCTACACACATTGTTCCAAACAAAGTCCTCTAAATCACGTTATATAGGGACTAATACAGTCAAGATCATTTCCAGCGTTCTCCCAGAAGATGCACATTCTCACTTACTATGTTCCCTTCGTAGCCACAGGCAACTGATCCATGCGCGGAGGCATGTGGTTCGACACGGCCACGTGTTTCAGGGGTTTAGAGTCAGGGACTCTGACGTTATGGGCTTTTTAATGAGAGTAGAGATGCAGGCAGAGAGGCCACGAGTGTGATGGAGTAATCCACTGCTGAATTATTCATAGCAACATGTGAAATGAAACATGGCCGAGATTAGCGCTTTTCTGCTCATCACTCCCGTCCCCTGTGGACTCCGCAACCCGCCACCACGGACAAGATTTAACTCACTTTCTCCGAAGCCGCGCCGGATCACACGGATGAGCGTATGCGGTTGCTTGTCATTATGCCTGTTTTCGTGAGAATCTGATTTAGTTTGATTACGTGAGTCTAATTCCCTCAGATACAAGATATGGCGTTCATGCTAATTCTTTTGAATACCTTAAAGGGCAGCTATTGTGCAAAATTTTACATGTTGTTTGAACATAAATACAAAACAACACTATAATGATAAAAATTCATAGGCTCATTCTTTTAAATATCCATAAATTATAAGCAGTGTCTCAGAACAAGCCTCTCGCAGTATCGTGTGACGTCACAATTTGCAAGCCTCACCCACGGTGATTGACACTTCCATATTAGCAGAATTACCCTGCCCACACACAATCCACCATGTATACACAGTTCTAATGAAAACGTGATTTCTTTCCCAGCTTTACAGACATAACTGACTGTACCTTATGTGTGTTTTTAAGCATGTACTTGGCAGTTTAAGCGCAATAAGACATGAAAGAGAACTCAGTTTAAAACTCTGATATGGCTGATATGGCTGAAAACTGATATGGCTTTAAAATATATACTTTAACTCTTTCCCGATAAGTTTTTACAGCAATCCCTGTTTTAGGTGTATTACGGTAAGGCAAGCCCTAGCGCATGTCCTGAATGAGTTTCGACACTTCCCAGGTCTACCGGCTCAAAAAAACAATGTTCGTCATAAACGGAAGGATCAGAAACAATATAGATCATAATATAGATCATATGTGTAGATCATGATTGTGTTTTGAATCTGATCTGGACGAAGTAGGCTAGTCAGTGACGGAGATACAGACACAGAAACATCTCTTGTTATGTCGTGGATAGCTCTATAACTCCGCATTATGAATATGTATGTATGTGTAGGTGTGCATGATTTATATATAAAAACAGTATGTGTGTATGCTGTATGTATATATGTAGCCTAAATATGTGTGTGTGTGTGTCCTGTTTACTGAATGCAATTTCATTTATTCATAGAATTATTTACTGGTGAAATATATAAAGTGATATATAAATAATGTATTGCTTTAAAATGCACCCTACTTTGATAAAAATGCATTTTTCTCAGTTTTTTTGTCCAAAATCTTGCATTTCTGATGAAACCTACATTCTAGTGATGATTAAACATTTGTCATCATTTTGATTACAGAGTCTGTCTCTGCATTTAATAAATAAATAGTTTACTCTCGTCATTATACATTACCATCACTCTATTCTCAGATTTGGTAATGTTCAGTGCTTTGCTACAATCTGTATTGTTAAAAGCACTATATAAATAAAAGTGATTGATTGATGTGAGCTGAAAAGGCGCTGTCCTATTCTGGAAAAGGGGGTGGGGAGTTGCAGCTCATTTGCATTTAAAAGGACATGCAAAAAAACAGCCTGTTTTTCTTCCACTCCAAATATATATTTTTAGAATAATATATAGAATAATAGAATAATAAATAACATGCAGGTTTTTTTTATCTAAAACTTCATAGACTCATTCTGGGAACCCCGAAGGCTTAGATTACATCTTGTGAAAAGGGGCATAAAAGGTGCCCTTTAATGGCTGCTCTCAATTTTTCTAAAAAGCTGCATGCAAACTTTTAAAGACGTGATCTTTTAATCCTTAACTTTGTACTCTGAGAAAGATAACAAACATGATTGAATGTTGTGTGTGATTGAATACGTTCAAGGTTTTTGCTAGGAGAGGCAGTAAATTGTTTGCCAGATGAAATGAGTCACTCCAAATGTCATCACGGATGCCACTGTATCTGAGCCCTGCAAATTGCTGCACCTTCCTGAAACGCGCAGCCTGGCAGATTTTGTTTACATCTATTAAGATGATGGTTATCTAATGGCATATGAACAGCTGGGGGTTAATAGCTGCCAGAGAATTGACTTGAATAAGCGGGCACATCTCAGTGGTCTATGGGAATTAGCAGCACGCAGAACAACGCTTTTACAAATTTGTGATGTTTGCTGAGATGGTGTAGATGTGACACCTTTTTTTCAGGAAAGTTTTTGGCTGTTCAGACTTCCGCTGTCCATGCTGTATTTTTAAGTACATCATATTTCTGACCTTTTCCTGGGAGTTTGAATTGTTTGGTGCCAGAGGCGATTCTGGAGGGCAGCGCTTAGAAAGACTAGTCACAACTTTCCTGCAGCCAGACAGAAAGTCACCAATGAAGAGCCTTCAAACGCATAACTCGGACATATTAGATGTGCTTTTGTGTGGTATTCACCCCATAGTGTGGACTAAAATCTCAAACACAGTAAAGACACTGAGAACTTTCTCTTTTTGTGTCTACCTCTTTTAATCTCCATCCCTTTCTCTAAACTTCCCTCTGAATCATGGTGAACAGTTTGAAACTACTAATGTGCTACTAATTTGCCACCTTAAAATAGGAGGAATAAAATGCAAAACATTTTATAAAATGTATAAAATGTCTGTATATGGACAAAAATGTATGTAAATGAATTTCTCTTTATAAATTGCAAATCATGCTGAATCAAATTCAAGTGCAATGCGCAACATCTCCACCTACAAATATCTCTTTATGGTTCAGAAGAAGTTCAGCAATCTTTGTCACTCTTTGGCAAAGAAATCAGGAAAATATAAAATTAACTAATTTCAGTCATATGAAAAAAAAGCGATTAATTTAAAAGATTGATTTATTCTTTTCCTAAAATGTATTGGCTTCCTCCCTGAGGAGTTTAATGTTGAAAAAAACATTAATTAGACATTTTTCCAAAAATATTTTTAGAGTCCTTGAAGTTCTCAAATGTAATCAGTTATAACTATGATAACCAATGATAACCAATGCTCCAAACAAAATAAAAAAAATAGCTTTGATTTTTATGTAGCCAGTATAAGACTGGAAGCAAAACGTTTTTTTTCTTTTGAATGCTTTATTATTTATTGAATACTTTATTCTATAGACCTGATTAGCTAGATCACGTTTCTGTGTTATAAATTAATCTAAAGTATTATCAGTTGTCACACACACACACACACACACACAAACACCAATTAATATACATTTTTCTCTTTTAACATTAGAGTTGGTGTACTGCAGTTATGAATGAACTCAGACTCAAACATTCTGGACTTTGGACATTTTTTCATGGATTTGTAAGAAAAAAAACCCATATTTAGATAAAACATTGATAAAAAATATCCCACTCAAACTGAGTAAAAAAAACATAAAAAGTTTAAGACAACCAGCTTCAGCAGATTTCCAGATTTTGTTGTACATTTTATGAGTTCAGACTTCTTTATGATAATCAGTAAAACATGTTTAGCCTACTGTCCAGGGGTCGAGCCGGAAGATCGGCGGACTCCGAACCCTAGTAGTTTAAACCCTGGTGAGGGTTGAGCTCGATATTCGGCTCGAACCCTGCATGCCCCCCAGTGTGGGAAGGGGCAGAGGAGGGATGCGTAACGAGATAAGGAAGGGGACAAGGTGAGCTTATTTATGGAGGAGGCTGGTGGATGTGATTGGACGGAATGGAAATGGATTGATTGAGTAATGCGGTGCCAGCCGTGGCTAATCATGCGTGCAAACTCCTCCCAAAATTTCACTTGGTTTATGCAACCAAAAAAATTTGAAAACTCAAAAATCTCGTACAAAAATAAGTTAAGAAAACTTAAAGATCTTCTGAAGCTAGTTGACTTAAACTTAAGTTTCCTATTTATTTTTTTTTTGTAGTGTCGACTAATCTCAACACTACTTACTGTTTTTCTTTTTTGAAATTTTACCCAAAACTAGACCAAACTAGTTGGTGTAACACACCAACTAAACACACTTGGTGTAATTTAGGTTATCTGGTAACTAAATATGCAGACTACATTTTATACTGCTTTGTTGTTGTTGCATAATGTGCATTTAATTCAAATACTTTTTGTTTTGTTTATTTATTTCTTTTATTTTATTTATATATATATATATATATATATATATTCTTTTTTTTTTCTTTTTTTTTGTAGTATACAAAATTGCATTGGTATTACATGTGAGGCTATGCACTGGAGCATGAGTTGGTCTTAGTGTAATATACCTACGTTTTTCAAGGTGCTCTTTAATAAATTTATACTTTTTTCTGTTAAAGACTATAATGTGTATACAATTAGGTTGACATAGATTTGTGTGGTTAATATGGTGATTGAAATCTCTTCGGCTGTTAAACAAGCTTAACCACAAAGTAAATGTACCTGCAATTTCAGATGGTGTTGTCATGTACTGTTCAGACTGGTTCACACTGACCCAGCAAATGCCAACAATCTAAAATTGGCTGTTGGATTTAGAATGTTGAGTTATTTTCACACTGTCAACGGAATTAAAACACAGACAAACACAAAAACCCAACAACTGAAATTTGTTGGGTTACTTAATATTCCACAGATCTTGGTCAAATGAACCTGGTATATCTGCAATACACCGCCATGTACATCTCTATTCTTGATATACAATATGGCAGAGTTCATGAGGAAGTCAGGCTGTCCGGGGCTTAATTAACCCAGCCATAAAGGACAGCTCGTTGCCGTGGTGAATGTCATTGAGGCCTCCGCTGCTGAAGTTCCCAAAGGGATCAGGGCTAATTGCAAATACAACCTTAGCATGGGACATTGCCTTGAGGAGACATGGAAGTAGCGCTATACGCCTGTTAATGAAGCTACGGAGAAACTGCCGTTCGTTTCGAGATTGGATGGCTGCAATTCAGCGGCTTCAATCATTTCGCTGATATATGCGGTATTCACCTAGATGATAATTAGATCTGTTTTAGAGAGGCGGTTAACGAAGTTACTGGAGTGTGGGAGTGCATGTGTGCAAACGAGCATAATCTGACATTATGAAATGATAGACGAAAAAAAAAAAAGATTTATTGATAATTTGAACAAGTAAATATAAAAATACCAGTTTAGACAGCTCAGTCTCCAGTACTGTCTCACACACATAAAATGCATTCACTCCCACACAAACATAAAAATCGGCTGCGTCGAGAAAAACAAACACCCGTCTAAGGAGGTCATGTTGATTCAGTCAGTTTTGGAATGTGTCGTGTGCACCGCCGTGCCCTGTGTGGGTGCGCTAGTGTTACTCTCCCAGGGCCCCAAATGTGAGGATTAAGCTAAATGAGTTTGTCAGGTTCACTGTTTCAATCCCCTCTACTCGACAAAAGAAAAGGCACTTTTGGGATTTTAATATCCTTTGCTCTGCAATCCTGCTTTCTTGCAGCCTGCAGTTTATAAGGCTTATTTTCCCCCCCTTTGCAGTGGCGAGATTAGTATGAGGTGAAGAAAGCAGTGTTTGAATTTTAAAAGCTGTAGGGTAAAATGGATTCCCCCTTTTTGATTTCTATCTTTCTGTTTTAATCAATCTAGTTTTTTTTTTTATTTTACCTTTTTATATATTTCCACCCCTTTCCTTTGCACTCTCTTTCTGCTCAGATAATTTTTTTATTATCTGATGACGTTCACAAAAGCAGCTCACCATAACAGTTTATGTAGAGAGGAAAGCATGATTTTAACGACGTGGTGAGTGTAACACATTAAAGAAAAAAAAACCTCACATTTTAACACACACACACAGAACAAATCAATAGAGTGCATATGTCACCCATATAACAGTGATGTGTATTGGCCTTTTGATTTGTGCTCTGTTGTGAGTGTCAGCTGCACTGTTTTTGCCCTCAAAGCTGCTATATTGGCTCCATCTTTCCATTTTTATGACCACCCAGCTGCGCTGATTCTTTCTCAATCTTTCTCATTTCAACTTAATTCATTTTCAATCAATTTATAATTAATCGATTTATAATCAATTTAAAAGATATGTTTTAGAGCAGATTTACAGAAATTTATGCTTGCCAATGGATCCTCTTGCAGTGAATGGGTGCCGTTAAAATGAGCGTTCAAACAACACAATTTTGGACGAAAAGCTGCATGTCTGAAGTAAACTAATCCAACAAGATGTTTTACAGATTAAGTACAGTTTATGAGCAAAATCAGTCCAAAACATTCACTTCAGAAGGATCCATTAGTGAGCAAGTGATCATTTGGAGTCATTTCTACAAATCTGTTCTGATAAAGAAACAAACTCATCTACATATGTCATGGCCTGGTGTGATTTTGAGTGAAATATTTGGCTGTTTAATTTGTTAGCTTTACCCCCAGTTTCACAGTCAAGGCTTAAGCCTAGTCCTGTTCAGCCCGGGACGAATATTGTGCACAGATATCACACCAATAACGCCTCATGACTAAATAAAAGGGGCCAATGTGAGTGTGCACAGCGAAGCGCAAAACAATGTTTTTTTGGTTTGACGCGCTGTGTTAGAAACTGTCCAACCAATGAGATGGCCACCTTTGTTCACGTGCCTGGAGCTGCTGGAGCTACAGTACATGGCTTGGTGGCGCTCAAGCACAAAACGGTCTTGCTGAGGACACAAATAAAGTAGAAGTAAGAGCTGCTGGTCTTGTAGTTTTCTTCATCACCAGAGCTGCTGCTTTAAATATCATGTTTTGGCCAGTTATCAAAGAAGCGTGTGAATGGTTTTGACAAGCACGTCATCTTGTTCCGTTCTTCTTCTGTGTGACACATGAATGTCTGAAGCATAAAAAAGTTGCGCGGTGCCACCTTGTGTACCGGGGTATTTCTGTGTTTATTTAATCAGTGAAAATCACATGGGTATGAACAGCGAAAAACGTTGACAATATTTGTGTGCGATATTCGTCCCGGTGTGTCCAGGCCTTTAAATATGTAAATCTGAGCTGATCTGATTTATCTTAAAACATGTCTGTGCTTTTGTTTTGTCTTAAGATTCACACCAGTAATGTTTTTTTTTCTACGACAAATAACTTGTCCTAGTTGAACTACGGCTTAGGCTCAACTCTGCCTATGCAACCGGGCTTTAATATGTTATTTGCTATACACAATTATTTGATTCTGATTGCCAAGAAGTGGTTCATTCTTTTAAAAACCTGGACCAAAAAGTGTTTTTACTTTCATTATTAAAACCCAATGCCACTTAAGGTCATTTAGTATAGAATGAAATAAAACAGTAGGTTATGTTTAGTGTATATAACACAATATGCAGTGTTCTTTAGGCTACGCACACTGCTAAGCGGTGCTTTTGACAGGATATTTCAATGTTTTGCTGCCACAGTAAAATGATGCAATGCTTTGATAAAACTTACTTAAGTTTTACCCCTTTTCTGGGATTTAAAGAGCATGCTGGTGCTTTTTGTCTGCTTTAATATGTATAATTTATCTAAACTTCTTTGTGATAAGCCCTGAGACGAGATGTGTGTAGTGTGCATGAGTTAGTTAGACGAGTCCTCAGGAGATCTGACTCAGGATCTCTGCTATGTTGAAAGCATTAAGAACTGTGACATGTTGAGCAAACACTGAATCCCTGGCCTTGGTGCAGGCGTTGGGTTCTCCCTCCTATTTCATGTTTAGCTTCAGATTTTCTCTCTATCCCTTCCATATCTCTTTGTCTGTCTGCCATATTGACACAGATGTAGGATTTATAACAAGTTATGTTCTGAGGTCTGGGAGTTGTGGGCAGCTGTGTGAAAACTCAAAATTAAGTTGTAGCAAAGTATACAAAAATATTATGAATTAATGCAAACCAATTGCCGAAGTGAAGACTGTGTTTTTATTTAAACCTATATCATATGACTCCTGAAAACTTGAAATAATGAGCTTAATGTAAATATAGGCTTTTTTTTGCATTTCTTTGATGTTGAGTGAAGGAATAAGGAAAAATGGATGGCTGCTAGTTGATAAAGCTGATGCATGAGAGCAGATTGTTAAAAATTTGCGTTTGCGTTAGAATATTAGAATGAGGGCCACTGATACGTAAATATACAGCATATACAGTTAATTGCAGACCGCAGATGTTCCATTATTTAATGACTGTTTCCCACTGATACGTTGAATTCCCCCTGATACAATTCTAATAGTTTTCGTGTTAATTAATTCTTCTCTTGTGTATGTCATTAACGCCCACAGCACTTGAGTGTGGAATCACAGTATCACCTTCTATAGTGTTTCCATTGAAAGTGTGACACATTTTGTTGGAGTAGCTAGCTTGTACTAAATTTGATTAAATAAATCTGTTCACAGACCACAAATAATTAAATCTCTACCACTATATTTGAAAGCCTAACCATTTAAGAATCAACCATTACACCACCAATTCATTCTTATATTTTGTGATAATAGACACCAAGCTGTTAGTGTCAATAACAACCCACATGTACCAAAAGGGACAATGAGAACCTTTTATGCCAATAAAGTGCTGCTTAGGCAAGTGTTTAATTTCTTTAAAAAAAACCTTACATGGCTAAATGATATCTGGTATTTTATATTAGAGCTGTTAGTTAATTTGTCTTAATGAAAGCACATTTGTAAAGCAACCACGATGATTATGCTTGTGCTTTATTGGAAAGCATTAGTATGTTTAGGTATCGTTGTCTTTTCTTTTCTTGTCTTGTCTTGTCTTAAAAAAATCAAGTTTAAAAATGGATTTTGTGGCTTCCTGAAAATGACTAAATAAAACTTTGTAGCTCAAGATGTTGAGAAAATAACCTTTATGCATCTCTTAGCCATCTGCATATGTTGTCCAGCCCTAATACAGTATATATATTTCAATTTTGTTTTAGATTCTACATATGTGATGACAGCAAAGTTTAATATTAAACCTATAAATCTTGAGATGTAAGATTCCTCACATTTGCAAGTATTTTCTCCCCTGCTTTATCCGTATTTGGAGGACCCTTCAGGAATTCGTTTCCATTATTACACCTTGAATGACAGCAGGTTAGGGCAGGTCAAATGAAACTCCTAACGCATTATAGGCTACAACTACTCTATGCCTGAAGTGTCACATGGGCTTGATGGAGCATTATGATTTGTCAGCAACAACAGTCAATTTATCACTTTCACACGATTCTTATTAAACACATGTAGTCACATTGGATCAAGCGCAAAAGCAACATGCACACTTGTCATCCAGCAGACTGCTGTGAATTGTGCAAGTTGATATGTGGAGTTAGAGCAGAGGAGACGCCAACCTTGAAGGTGGCAGTCCTTCATCCATGAATGCTTTATTCATAACTCCTCAAATGTATCACAACTGGAAACCTTGAGAGGACCTTGACAAATCCTTCTCTTTTCATCTATCCTTTATAAAGCCTTGTCAGATGGAATTATGGTATGTTGGTATGTTCTTGTGAAAAATTCTGAGAATTTATCGGTGTGGTTTTCCTCTGCCTCTTGGATGTTTATCCTCCAGTGGTTTGCATTTGGTCAGGGTCTGACGGCACTTAGCCACCGTGTTTGTTTTTGTCCTAAAAGCTTCACAAGCAATGGGAGGATTAAACTTTAGGAAAACAAGCAAACAAGTTCTGTATTTCCAGGCAAGATAATCACGTAGGAGGCTGCAGAGGCTGGTACCCCTGAATAAACACTCCTCATCCCTTCCTGGTTTGAGTCATGCCACCAATGCACCCACACACACACACACACACACACACAAACATTCTCTGTGACGGGCATTGAATCTTGTACTTTGATCTTAGGTGGCTGGTTGTTCTGTAAAACGTACTGTCTTGCGAAGTGACGACGCTGTTAAAAGCATCTAGCAGATACAACCAAATCGCGCTAAATTAAACATGTTTCATTTTCTCCAAAATGGAATCGGACAGGCTTTTAATTTGTCGGTCTGTCAGGGAGCATCACCATATCCATCCATTACGGCTCTGCCTGTCCTCAAACAGAAATCGATAGGAGGAAATTCTAGCTGTCAGATTGTCTTTAAAAATGTAGGAAGGCAGCTCATTCCAGTTATCACTTCAGAATGAAAGCAGAACAATGTTGTTACATCCCTCAACAGAAAAAAAAAACTGTGTTACAGATATATGATTAAACTCTCGGTGGGCATCTGTCTGCTGTCTGGATGTTCCTGGGGCACAGAGATACGGCCCTGCATTTTCTTTATCTGATGGGTCGATGGTGATATTTCCCGTGCAACATTCTCTGTGCCTTAGCCTTTTGTTTTCTTGCATGGGGGTTAGAGCAAAATATGTGAAAATAACAATTTCTAAATGATTGCTTGCCATTTAGTTCAGAGCAATTTACTAAATCATATTGTTTATCTGGAATCTAGTTAATGAGTTGCTTGATCCCAGATAACCGGAGTGCTACCAGCTTACTGTACATCCTGTACCCTCTCTGTGTTTATTTTGTTCGGATGTCGTGTTTAATGAAACGTCTCTTTCTAAGAATGCCAAGATGGGAGCAGGTTTTTGTTTGAGAGAGACACAATAACTTGTAGTACAAGCCCAATTAGAGCATGCTTGACTGATCGCATAGACTGTAAATGAAAAATCCTATCCTGTGCTTAGTGCATTTGGAAAGGATAAGGCATAAATTATTTGATGTGTGAATATTAATGTAGATGAATAAACAATTAGCTTTTACAGTGTTCAGATATGATACCTAATGCATAACAAATAAAATCTTATTGTAAAATGTTACCATTATTTTTGTGAGGCTAAAATGTTTTAAAATGAATTACCTAATAACTTTATTCTAAAGTTTTATCTTGTTTTGTTTTTTACATATTGAAATAAATGCATGAATAATAACGTAGATGAATAACTTGTACAGTATGTATTAATGATCCGTGAATACATTACCTATTAACAAATTAAACCTTATACCAATATATTTTTTTATGTTAAAATGCTTTTAGATTAATATTAATTTAGAAGAACGATCAACTTTTACGCTGTTATTAATGATCCCTGAATACATTACCTAATAACAAATTAAACATTATCATTATTTTTTGTTTGAATGTTTTAGATGAATATTAATGTAGATATACAATCAAATTTTACTGTATTTATTAATGCTGCCTTAATGGATTACCTTAATGTATTATCAAAGTATAACAAATGAAACCTTATACTTCAGTGTTCATTATTTTACATGTTAAAATGTCTAAGATGAATATTAATGTAGTACTAAAGTTTTATCATTATTTTTGCTAGAATGTTTTAGTCGAATATTAAAGTAGATGATCACATTAACTTGTACAGTGTTTCTTAATGATCCCCTAATGCATTATGCAATAACAAAATTAATCTTATTCTAAAGTGTCCGACTGCTGTTTCATGAAACAGAATTACTTTTAAATGTATTGTCTAATTTAATAGATTTAATAGTGCTGAGACTCAGAATAATGCAACTTTTGAATTTGGCATCTGTTGCAATATCCCTTTATATTATATAGATTTTGAAAATGTTTTCACCTCACGATTTTGACTTTTAGAAATCTCGCCACTACTATCAAGTCAAATTGATTTGAACTATTGTTTGAGCAAAGCACGCTGGCATATTCTTCACCCCTTTTTCTTCTCCTCCCAAATCATGAGAGCTGATGTTTATAACCTAGTAGAGGCCTCACCACTGTAATAACGCCAAACCAGCACGCCACTCACCCGTGGCCAAGATGACCGTCAGAGCCCAGAACCATTGAAAGAAAAGCCCAGCCCTGCAAAGACACTTCATTAACTGATAAGCATCTGGTGAGCTCTCTTCTCTAAGGTCCGTCTCCCTCCTCATCTCTATCTATCAGTCTACAGAAAGCTAACGTATCAGTCAGCAGAAGGAGGAGGGTGAGGGGAAAATGCGATCCTCAAATCTGTCAGGATAATTGTGCGACTGATAAATCTCCCATGGAGAATCCATCAAAAATGAGCCTTCCACCATAGTGGGTCTCACACTGTGCTAGTGTTGATGCAGGAAGTCAATAATGTCAATTAGTGTAATAAAAAAGACAAGGAAAAAAAGGAAGAAAGTATTAAGCCTAATGGCAAAAGGCTGTTGCTTAGATGGCACATGCTATTCCCATTAAAGATCAGATACGGCATTGTTTTGAATTCAAGCCCTGAATTAAGAAATTGTGGTTTTGGGTTAGTTGGAATGATTTGGAAAAGACAGGAAACTCCTATATAGCTTCAATATCAACAGCTCTATGAGGCTTGTTTGCCTCTTAAAATGGAATCCAGTTGAACTTGGTCCTGGCATTATTGTGAGGAGGAAAAAAAAAAAAGATCTGCCATTTTGGCCATATAACCAAGCCATAAAAGCCATGTCACATCAACCAACTCAGAACGAGTCCTACAGGCATTAAAGATTAAATTTACAAGCCTCATCATCCACAGATACAACACTGCAGTGTGCTATAAAACCTCTTTCCTCTAAATAATGTAAAAACATAAGGACATGTAATGGTCTAAGGGTGTTTTTGTGTGTGTATCATTGCAGTGCTTTGGTGGTGGGTGTTTGCTCTGGCCTGGCTCTGTTCTCCAAGGGCAGTAAATTGCTGTGTGTGAGGGAGGTAAAGGAAGGGTTACTGCAACCACAAATGTGCAGATGCCCTTGCCTGCCAGATTACAGCCTGCCCCTACTCTTTCCCCCTTGCTAAAAATGTACAGGATAATGGCACATTAGTGTCCATGAACATTAGTGAGCCTAAAAATTCTCCTACTTTGCATGACACCAAGAGAAAATAGCTTAATAATCTGTTGCAACATATTCGAAACATGCTGAGTTTGTGATGAATGTTGTGGCAAAAGATAATCTCTTTAACATTTCAATGCAACTACTTGCCTGAATAAAGCTGCTGACATTAAGTAAAATGATACTAAAAATGAGATTTTCCTTTTTTTAGGAATTAAACACTTTTTATGCTGTAAATGTATTTTTAATTATACAAACCATCAGAAAGGTTGAATGTTCCATCAGAAAAAAAACTAAATCCTAACCTTCAATGCCTTCCTTCCAACTCTCTCTCTCTCTCTGACTCTAATTCGGTGGATGTCGCAGGTTAAGCAGATCAATAAAGGATTGTATTAAATGCTGCAATCAACCCTCTTAACATATGCTTCAACTGAAGCACAATGATTCCTGAGCTTTGAACGAGGCACGTCGTAACTTTACTTTAAATGAACAGGGATCATGTTTCACATAATATTCCGTTATTAAGCACTGCATTAGGAAACAAGGCTGATGAGCTTGTGTGTGCACTTATGTGTGTGTTTGTGCACACAAGCCCATCGCATATCTGTTCATGTCACTGCATTCCTATAGCCAGATATTAGACCATGTGACAGTTCACTGCAGTTCAATTCACCGTATAAGAAAAGCAAAGTATTTGCTGCTTTCCATAACCTCTTATATGATTATCAGAATTGCATAATTAAGTAAATGCCCTGCAGTTGAAAAAAAGACAAAAGGAAGGAGTTTAGTTTAGAGAAATACAAACCAAATGTTTTCTTTTTTATTGTTGTAACCTCTGTAGACTCCTCATAAAAATAGTGCTGCTCAAAATAAAGACAAAAAAATCGCTGTTGGAACGATCTCAATAAAGAAAAGTCCATAATTCACACATTCATTTGAATCCCTTTCTCAATAAAGAAACTGTGAAACCATGTTAATGTGAACCTGCAGCAATCCATCCAGTCACCTCAACCGTCTTGTAAGTCTCGCAAACTAACATCCAGGTGAGCCCTTGCGCTACTAATCTGAGGCAACTGTTGTAATGCGTTTACTAAATTAGCCCTAAAAGCCACTCAAATCATAATTAACGCAGTACAGGATCTGAAAGAGACAGGAAAAAAAGCAATCGAAATGATCCAACTCATGAAACTGGATGGAAAAACCACAGGATACTCAATCCGATTTGTCAAAAAACCAAGAGGAACATCAGAGTAATAGTCAGAAGGTTAAACTCAAAAAGCAAGCAGGATGTCTGTTCTGGAAACGTACTGTTAAACGCTTGCTGCAAAACTATGGCGCAGCCCAAAAAAACATTTGGCTGCGATCTGCAGAACAGCAGACTCTGTAAATCCAGCTGCTCCATTCTCTCTTGGTGTTCATCCTGTGTTTTGCAATGTTTTGCCTCATATCTCGTAAGCCAGTCTCATTTATTGCAAGTATAACATTTGGCACAATACAAATTCTTGGTGCTTTTAGAAGATAAGTCTTTAAAGATCAATCAGTGGACAGTTACTTAGAAAGTTCTCTGTATAAATGGGACTTTACTGCATCATATACAGCATGGTCTAAAAATCACAGGTTGCCCCTTTTCAAACAAATCTGTCTTCGTTTGCAATTTCGTTTCAGCATCGTCACATTTTCCCATCTTAAATAGGAGTTACAAGTTAGAAAATAGTTTAAATTCATCTTCACTTTTATATAATCTGTTTCTTGTATCATCCCATAGTGGATTAATTTATATATTTATATTAATATATTTATGTATAAGCATGTACAAGAAAACCAGTCTCATTTTTGCACTGGGTACAAAAGTAATTGCTGTCTTTTCTGTTGTGCATTCTATTGCATGTTTTCATGATGAACAGAAGAAAAGACAGAGCAGGAGAAGGTGGTAGGAATGTTATATCTGTGTTTCCTGTACCTTCTCCTTTGTGTGAGTTTTGACCATGTAGGCTTCAGGAATGGTGCTGATGGTTGTGGGGCGGGAACGGTGCAGGGAGTTACCGATGTTGTTCTCTGCCCAGGGAGCAGAGTGTGGTGCTCTGTAGGAGCTGTAGCTGGATTTGTAGGTACTGTTGTGATCTCTCAGGCTAGTTAATATCATTCCACTGTCAGCCGGTAAACTTGTCCCTGCATGGATGGTAGAAACATTCTCATCCGTCTGAATGACCTCTGAAGTCCTAGCAGCTGCCACCGTGCTTCTTTGCTGGTGCCGTTTACGCAGCTTGTAGAAAGCTATGAGCATAATGGCAGCAAGCAGGGTGACTGCCACAAAGCAGCCAATGATGATCTTGGTTGTCTTCATGACCTCGTCAAGACTGGCAGGTGGGCGTGTCGTTCCGCGTACAGTCGGCACCGAGACCTGTCGAGGTGTCTGAAGTAAAACGGTTGGTGTAGAGATAAAAACAGGCTGAAAGACGGAGGGGGAGGCGGTTACTGTCTTTGGCTTGATCACTTCCTGTGAGGTGGGCTCCACTTCCTCCACGGTCACTGTGGTGAAGTAACTCAGGTTAGAAGTGTTGAGCTCAGCTGCAGTCACATTCAGGTAGGCTGAAGCATTGGAGTTGCCAGCCATGTTGGTGACCATGCAGGTGTACACACCTGTATCCGCTGGCAGCACGTTGGAGAAGTTTAGCGTCCCGTCGTTGAGCACTGATATCCGTGGATGATTAGAGCCATGTGTCAAAACTGTTCCATTGGGCAGGAGCCACCTAACTGACGACATGGGGGCAGTGCGACATTTCAGCTCAGCTACACGTTCAGCAGAGATGTTAAGATCCCTTGGGGCATCCAGGATGAAAGGTGCGGAGCACTGGAAAGTGCTCTGGTCCACCTCCACCAGGTAGCGTCCGCGCAGGTAAGCAGGGGTGTGACAGCGTCCACAGCAGGTGGAATTAGTGGGAATGTACTCCCTCAGCCACCAGGCCAGCCAGACAACATCACAGTCACACCTCCAGGGGTTGTGGTGCAAATGGAGTTCCACCAGGTAACTCAAGGGTGCGAAAAGGTCATGGGGCAAAGAGCTAAGGTTATTATGAGCCAGGTTGAGCTCAACCAAGGCTGTGACATCATCGAATGCATTTCTCTCAATGGTGGTGATCCGAGAGTTCATAATCCACAGCTTTTTTAGGGAATTCAAACCCCTGAAGGACCCAGGTTTTATCTCGGGGAAGTAGTTCTCAGACATCTCTAGCTCCTCCAGCCCTACCAAAGGGGTCAGGACTGGCATCTCCCGCAGGTTACACATTCCAAGGTTTAAGTATTTCAAGTTGTATAATCCCTCAAAAGCTCCCTCAGAAATATACTCCAGCTTCTTTGACTCTCCCAGATCCAAGCGCATTAGAGAGGGAACGCGGTTGAATGCGTAGGAAGGTATGCTTTCGATGGGGTTGTTCCTGAGCCATAATTCCCGCAGTTTAGACAAGTACTCAAAAGCACCACTTGGGATCACTGTCAATCGGTTGTCGAACAGCTCCAGTGTGTTGAGGCTGTTGAGACCGCTGAAGGCCCCCACCTCGATCTGCCGAATAGAGTTCCTACCCAGCTGTAGCACCTCCAGGTGACGGAGGTGTTGAAAGGTGCCAGCTTCAATTGTCTCTATGCTGTTCTCCATTAGGTTTAAATGCCGTGTGGTGGCAGGAATGCCTGGGGGCACCCGAACCAGGCTGCGCCTGGTGCACACCACCTTAACGAACTGGCTACCACAGGAGCAAACACCAGGGCAGGTCAGTGGTCCAGAGGGGGCGGCGCGCACACTCCACGATCGCACCATGAGGTAGACTGCACAGAGCAGGGCTGCGTTCCAGGCACGGTGCACAGTTACCTGCCACAAGAGACTCATGATGTGGCGCGTTCATAATTCAACATCGCGTGGGGATTCGGCTGGGGTGCGGAGAATAGTGGCCCTACCCTGGTTTGAGCAAGACTCTGCATCTGTTTGCCATCGACAGTGCAGGATGGTGCTGCGTTAAACACAAGAGAGGGAAAGAGAGGGAGAGATGGGGGGGCAGAGAAAAAGATGAGTGGAGAAGGGGAAAAAAGCTGACCTACAGAATAAATATGTTGAAATAGAAGGCACCTACCTCATTAGCTCGGAGTTATCCTTAGTACAATTCTTTATTTTGAAGCAAAATCCTGGCACCGTTCACGCATGCTTCCCACTAAGATTACTGCACAGCATTTTCAACTGTTTCTCTTGCAAAAGTAAAGTGGATCGTGAACTGATTTGACAAAATGGCCCCTATTAATTCCAAAGAGAAGTGGCATTCAGTGAAACTGGTTCAAGAGGTAAGGCCCAGTGAGCTAAGCAGGTGCACGGATCCATTCAGCTTGGAAAAGATCTCCTCTCAGCTCCCCCATTGATTGTCCTTGGAAGGCGATGCTGAATACCACTGAACAATTTTCACAAGACTCCATTGCCGAAATACATGCACATCAAGCCAAGAATAATATAAAAAAAGAAAAAGGAGAAAAAAGAAGAGGGGAAAAAAATCCCAAAGTCTTCTCAGATGCGTCTTTCTCCTTCGCAGTAGACTAAGCAGTATTTTTTTTTAGTTTGCCATCGTCCACCCCCCACGACACTTGTTCAGCTGATTAGCCGTGCGTTGATGAATCCAAAAAGGCTAACAGACGTACACTGCGGTCATTCCGTCTTGCTTTTTTAACTCACTCCGCTCTCCTGTCTGTCGCTGTAGCAGCTGCGGACTGCCGCGTGCACAGTTAGCAATAATCCATCAATTTCTCCAGAGGGGGGCTCGGGGGTGGTGTTGCGGGAGCAGAAGGGGGGAGGGGGGAAGGAGGACGGGGGGAGCATCAGCAACAGCAGCGCAGCAGTGGTAAAGCTCTCTCCCTCTCCGCCGATCGTTTGCTCCTCGTGCTCTCTCTCTCTCTCACTCTTTCTCTGTCTGGCTTCCTCTCTCTCTTTCTCCTCAGTGTCAAGAAAAAAAAAGGATTGATGCCGTCGTGTGACGTGTGGCTAATTTCAGAGAGATACCTTAAAGAGGATTCCGTAGTTTGCCCTCCCCCCCGTTGTGGATCCTGCGGTATTCCTTTATTTTCCCTTGTCTTGAGGTAGTAAGTTGTGGCAGTTCGCCTGCTCTGGCTGTGAGTCTGCGGGTTGGCAGCGGCTCTGCAGTGGGAGGTGGGCAGCAGAAAAGCACGCGAGGGAGATAGAGAGAGGGAGAGAGAGAGAGCGACGCGCAAACACGCTCGCGCACACAGAGAAGACCATCAACGGCGACAGTGGCAAGAGCAGCGGTCCTCACCTCCAGCGCTCACCCTCCTCTCTGTATTTCTCTCTGTGTGACTGGGTTGCAGGCGGCAGAGTCTTTCTCCTCCTTTTGTCCTTCAGTTGAAACGTGAATGTACTGCTGACGCATCCCGCTCAGAGCAGTGCATTGGTTTGATGCAGTGTTCTTGTGTATTAACACATTCTCCCCCTCCTCGCCGAGTGCGCTGCCTCTCTCTCTCAGACGCTCACACACCAATACACTCTCCAAGTCTCCCTGATACACTTTTCTCTGTTCATTCCTTCTCATTCTTTGACTCTTTTTGTCTCCACTTACCTCTTTTCTTTCTATCTTCATTATTTTGTTTCTCCTTCACCTCTTTTCAAACTTTTGTTTCATGCTGTCTTGTGGACATACCGTTTCCAATTCTTGTTAATCTCTTTTGCTCTCATTTTCCCTATCCTTCTGAGGTTGTTCTTCATCTTACAACGCTTCTGTAGTATGTACTATTTTTTCAGTGGCATCATGTAAAATTTTCAGTTGAGAACTATGGAATGGAAGAGATGCTTCTTGGAAATACAGTTGTGTAAAGTACATTTGCATTAAGAATGCATCTTCGTGCATTTATTTAAGTGCTCCAGATAAAAACAGACGAGCAAATGAAGACAGACAAAAATGAAGCTATAGCATCACTGGTGTGACACCATCTTTGTGTACATGCTGACTCTGCTTGCATTGGCTGGGCAGTCTTAAGGGACACCAGAAAAGCACAGCCTAGTGAGAAAAAGCAGAAAATGAGAAGAAGCTTAAGTAGGTAAGGTAATGGAAGAAATAAGGTAGAGATGTGTGCTAAAATTGCAAACCTTAAATGAGAGAATTTCACATTTCCCAGATTCAGTGCATGTGGTAAATCAAATGGCATCTTCATAATTTACCCACCCTCATGTTGTTTCAAAGCTGCACTGCTGTCATAATATAACATTAGGGTTGTAAATAATGTTACTTTTCTTTGTGAGATTTAAAAAAAAAAATGATACTGAAATATCTGAATATACTGAAATAAAGTTTTGCTCAGCATGAAAAAAAACATTACTATTGTTCAGGGACTATGTCAGACTACTTCTCCTCAATTTCAGTACGCGTCTCTTTTATCTGTCGAGCTCGAACTGGCAGGTCAGTGTCTCCTTTCTTTTACAGTCTTTGAATATTTCCATTTCATGCTGTAATCTTGCAATTAAGTTGCTGCATTTCTAAAACACTCGAACTGAACAAAGAGCTGTGTTAAATAGAACTAATCTTAACTTTCTCAGTTGGCTGCAAATATTCTCTTGTTTGTCTCTACTGTCAAATATTTGATGCATTTATTGTACAGTGAATGCATAGATTTACTTTACATAATCAGCAAAAGGTGTTCACAGCCATCTTCACTCCGGTACTTTGCTTGATGATTTTGTTTTCGAGGTGGCTGAGCCGGCAAATAATACACGTCATAACCATGACCCTTCCAGACTCTGTCTCCGAAAAACAAAGCAAAGTAGCAGAGTTTGGGGTTACCAGGCTAGGTACTGACACCTATCAGTGTGGATGTATTATTGCGCAAGCTGTTTTCAGTTACCAATGCCATTATTTGCCATTTATTCCACCCGCAGAAGTGTCTTGTAATAGGTTGCTGATATATTATTGTATAATAGTTTTAAGTAATATTGTGCTGGTCATGTGATCTCAAAATATCTACCCCCATGGAGCAACCAGTTTAATATAAATCAAATCAGCTTTAATTAGGGATTTTTCATGTAATGAAAGACACATTTTCAACAGTCAATTTTCTTAGTGCAAAACTTTTTTAATGAGGAAAAAATAATTATATTATATTGTTCCTGTCTACAAACATTTGCACATTGGAGTCTTAGTAGTTATTACAGTGCTAATCTGTTATGTTTTTTTCTTTCATACAGAAGCATTTGTTATTCACAAATTCTAAATGAATAAATATAACTTGAAATAAAACCAAACAAACTCGCACTCCCAGTTTTTCTCCAGTGGTTTTGTAGGAAGAGGCTTTAGACTACTGAACTGGCCTTCTGTGCTTCTGTCGGCTGGAGAATGAGCAGCAGCGGTAGGTGACATCACACAAGAGACAGCTCTCTCAGGGGTCTTAACACCTCAGGAGCCCAGCTGAGATCAGTCAGGACCACTGCTGCTCACATCAGCACACCCATGTTAGCCAGACCTTACATTCACATGTTCATCCATCCATAGAGTATAAATTGATACTGTTGTGCGGTCAAGTACTGATTTTATTCATCCGTCCAACTAAATCACTTTTTATAACATTGTCCAGCTCTTCCCCTCTCCACCCTAGCCTCCAGAGGAAGTGACATTTTTAAATCCTCTGCACCAGACCGAAACGCTTTAAACTGCACCTTTTAGTCCAGAACCGGTTATGGGGAGCGTTTTCGCCTTCATTTGTTATGGTTGCCGAGTAGAGCTGCCAAAAGCACAGAATGGTACTTTTGGACTGTGTCTTATCATCTGTTACAGAGTTAGATGAAGAGTCATGGCACTGTTGGCTGAAGAACCATGGAACTTTTGCACACCAGGGAGCTGTATGAATTACCCTAGTCTGGGTGTATGCCCAATGCTTTGACCCCCCTATTTAACAACTCGCCAGTTGAGGTAATTGATGTCCATGGTGCAGATCCCAATGCTAATATCATTATAGAGGTCGTATGCATGGAAAGGTCAGGATGGAGCATGTGATTCTTCTATGTTTTGCTCCACTTCACAGCGAGCTGCTGAGTTTATTGGAGGTGTCAAACGCCAACCATACAGCAAAGCAGCAAGATAGGAACGATACACTTGCTGAACAGACTTAAACAGATTGCTAATGAATGTACAGGGCAATTGCATTTTCCTTCCTGTCTGACTACTACAAATCTGCCATTTATCTTTTAGCATAAGCAATGGTTGCTACGTTATCAATTCACTCTATCTGCAATAGCACAATACTCAATACTGGTGTTAAAATGTTAGTCATATTGTTCTAGTTCTGTTAGGGCTTGTTTATTATGCATTTTAAAAATAGCATTTTTAGGTTCAGTCATTCAATTATTTTATCATTTCTTTACTCTGGCTTATTTGTGATTAAATAAACTTTGTTGTAATTGCCCTCAATTTGAAGTGCTGAGAGAGCTAGCTGTACATGGATATTTTAGTACCTGAAATTAAGATTTTATAGTTTTTTTTTTTAACCCAACACAATGCTAATTGGGAAAATAAACTAGCTAAAAATGTTCTTTTCAGTGTCATATGAAATTGTAAAACAGCACGGCTTTCTCAGGGGATTTGTGATCAAATATTTCCTCCTTCACAGAGATACCATCACAGTTGAAAGCCTTCAAGTGTTTTTATTTATTTATTTTTCAATAAGAAGTGGTATTAATTTGGGTTGCTAATTTAATGTGTCTTTCCCCTCACAACCATTAGTAAATCTTTAAAAAATAACAAATTTAAAAATGAATGCATTTAATTATGCCCCTTCACCTAACATAAATTCTATAATAAGAGATGTTAATTTGCCAGCTTTTCTTAGATATTCAATATGCAGCTAATTGCGATTCAGCTGATTAAACAATCAGCATATCAGGTAATTAATTTGATTAAAATTCTTAACCAATTGACAAGCCCAATATTACTGTATGCACCACAAAATGAATACATGCAATGACTGCAAAAAACCTAAAAATTCCATGCATGCATTGTTTTGTTTGTATATTTTTAACACTGATTTTCAGATAAACGGTGTGATTTAGATCAGTGATTGCGCCAGTAGTTTTCTGGTGGTGATTTTGTGCTGCCTATAGAGACCCACTTTATTTTGTAATATGTTTCAGTTTTAATTTTAAGGATATAAAATGCAGTTGCAATTGTGTGTGGCACTCATAACAGAATATATCTATACAGTGTAAAAAAAAATTTATTTATAAAAATATATACAGTAGTTGGAATAAATAAATATGTAGTGTAAAAATAACTCTCGTTAGATTCTAATGTTTCAGTGCCAGGTTATAGAAGAGCTCTAGAGACTGCGTATATGTGTGTGTTTGAGAATATGAGCATGGTTTTGTTTAGTGACCTGGTTGTGGTTAGTGGGTAACAAGCAGAATCTGGAGGGGGTGAAGGGGTAGATAGATGGAGGGAAGCAGTCAAAATGGGCCCATGTCGATATTGTTCCCTCTTTTCCACATCCCTAGATCCCCCTCTCCCGTGCAGATTGAATATGTGGCATGCTGTGTCCCAGTTTCTGTGGCAGTCATATTTGGCGGTCACTGTGAAGGGTGTTAGTGAGCCACAGTGACCAAGGGGAGTGGTTTGCGGAGACAGCACAGCGCAGTCAGCCTGAATATCGGTCAAACTCTGCCTCCGTAACATTTAATGGTACTTGCCGTATACACACTTCATTACGGTAATTACTGCAGAGTGCTGATCATAAGACATGTTGTGTTTCCTGTTGGGAGGGGAAGAGGTTCTGATGAAAGCCTCGAGAGTGAATGAATGAATTGGCTCTTGGCTACGAGGTTGTGGATCCTCTATGCTTAGCATAGCATGTTAGCAAAGTGCTGCTCTCAGGACTTTGGGTTCAGTAGGATCGATCTGGTCTTTAATGATGAAATCCCTTTTTGCTCTCCTCACCCTCCATTTTTTTGGAAGAGGGAGGTTGGTTTGATTTATTAGCTGTCTAAATTTGCTCACCCTCATCGACCCTGCTCACGATGTCACGTAGAGATGTGGGTGTTGCTGAAAGGTGAGGGTCGACACTACTTTATCTCTCTATTGCCCTATGATCAGTGCTGCTTGACTTACAATGAGCAGCGATGCCAGTATCTGTTTTTACATCCAACTTTGAAACTCAATGCACCCAGCTGGCCATTGTCCAGAGCTTTTATAATTCAGCTCAGCTTTATCATAAAATTTGATTTTCTGATTTGACTATCTAGGAGTAAAGGGATATGAGATTACTAATATGTTCTTTTAATTAGTATGCTAAAGGTGAACTTGTTTCAGTGTTTGTTTTAAGGGGTTGTCTGTGGAATCGAGTCTGCATTGATCTGTAAAAGAGATTGTTGTACTCTGAAAACATACTGTAACTTTTTAAAAACACAAAATTCGTTGAAGAGTGTTTATTGAAATTGGCCTGCCAGTACGACTTTTCAGTACAAAAGCTGAATTTTCAGCAGTCATTACTCCCCAGTGTCACATGATCCTTCAGAAATCATTATATCATGCTGATTTAATATTTTTTCATGATTTTAAACTTTTGAATGCCTTTGTAAATTTTAATCACAATTTAAATCTGTAAATAAAACTTCAAGTCTAGGGTTATGGTACTTTTATTTTAGTCCTGTCAAACGGTTAGTTGCAATTAATTGCATCCAAAATTACAGTTTTTGTTTACATAATACATGTATGTGCACTGTGTTTATTTAATAAGTAGATATGAATAAACACACATGCAGTATATATTTTGAAAATATTTTGTGTACACATTAATATATTTATTTTATTTTATTTTATTATATTTTATGTTATATATAAATATGTTTAATATATAAACAACATATTTTCTTTTAATTAATACATGCATGTGTTTACATTTGCATATAAATAATAAATATGCACAGTACACACGCATATATTATGTGAACAAAAACTCTGGATTCTGGATGCGATTAATCATTTGATAGCGCTTTCAAACTAGCACTAGCGAATTTCAAAATTCCAAACAAAGGTTATCCTGCTCAACTGTCTTGAGTTGTATAAAATTTTGCTAACATAATACCTGACATAGTAAAAATATAACAAATAATAATAAATATTACACATGTATTATGACACATTTATATCACTGATAATTTGCTAACACCAACTTACTAAATATCTGCAAAATGAGTTAAAGCTGTTGTTTCACAAGATTTCAACATTTCCATATCACATTTAGGCCCACATAAAAGTGCACAATGCAACTTGATGTATTGCAGGGAATTACAGTCGAGTGAATTCTGAATTAGCTCTTTAACAAATGTCTGGTTTTCTCAAATATCCTTAATCTGCACTCTCAAAATCTGCTTGCAGCAGTTGCCTGCACGACTCATTTAACATAAAATCCCTTTGTTTCAAACAGAATTATTCATTCAGACACAGTGGGAGTGCAGCTTAAGATTTCAGCAAAATCTATAAGTCTATGAGCTTGTTCTTAGTGGCGCCACTTTATCTTGCTTTTGTTTTTGTACCAGAGTACTCAAGCCTGGCTAATCGTATTTACGATTCTGATTTTTTCAGTGATTGATTTTGCATGTCTGAATTAAAACTCACTTCCTGCTTCCGGTTGATTAATGCTGTGTTTGCAGAACAGATTTACTTGGTCTTGTTGTTCGTAGACTAATGTTCTTAATTATTTTAGGGACCTCATTTGGTGTGGCGTGGCTTCGCACAGATGATTAAGGGCTCTTGCAAATCAGAGTAAACTCTCGACAGGGCGTTTGACAGATAGGAATGGCAGAAATGCTTTTTAAGAGACTGGAAAAAAAACAGGTCACTTTTAAATTAAATCGGGATGCAGAAAATTGGATTTCCAAAAGCACAACCGGACACGGCTCTATCGGGTTTTCATTGGATGTCTACTTTTAAATGTGCTGCAGATTTAAAAATGTTTTAACTTTTGGTTGCATTATTTTAATAAACACTTTTGTCCTTGTCCCATTCTAATCAATGGATTTGCTTTGTTCTCTGATGCAGTGTTGACTCTAATATATAGTCACCCTAAGGCTGAGTTCATAAGAAAAGAGCAGAACTCTTGGTTGTAGTTGTAGCTGCATATTCGCTGTAATTAGTCCCAAGAGCTGGTGGCAATACCAATAGCAGGATGATGGAGGTGGTGATTTATCGACCATTTATAGTTCCTCTACTGCTAACCATCCATTACTTGTAAGGAAAGCATGTTGATATTAAACAATCAATGGTACGTTGCTAATTGCCAATGCACTTGTGCATTTGTTTCCATTTACTGGAAGTTTTTGCCACTTCTGCATGTTATTATGGGTAAACTGGTACACCCCTACAGCATCGGCTCAAGATTCAGTGGCTTAAAGTATTTTAGCAAGCATATTAATATCATTTGCATTCTGCAAGTAATATCAAGTTTGCAGAATCATTTTTTTTTTTTATTCATTTTTAACTTGTATGGCACTACGTCTACAACATCCAAACCAAGATAATTAAAACCATTTGTTTTAGTCAAAATATGTCAGATATATAGAAATATTAAATCTTTTTTGTCCTTCTCCAAACAAGGAATACACTCTTTACAGTCAGTCTGTTACATCTCCATAAATATATTTTGTAAGAGAATCTCTAAGATTTAAACAGTCTGTCTGTCTCAAAATAAGTCACATGCAAGATATCAGTATGTTGTTTTTCATAAGATTCAGCATCTCTGGAGTGAACCTGATAGTCCTTAGTAACTGATTTCTTTAGTTTTGGCTAGTGTAGCATCTACTGCAACTTCTCTCAAGGCCTGTGGAGTGGGTGTTTCTACACTCACTGAATGCCTCTTGGCACCATCAGTGGAGCCCTGTAGATGGGCCTTCACTAAGTCACGAATACAAATAACTTTGCCAGCCACAGTCTCTGGGAGCTTAATGAGCAACTTGCTTGGTATCTCATTCTCACAGTTTTGAGGCCATCGAGCTAGCTTGCTCAGAACTGTCCATTGACTGCCCTCCTGCTTTATCTTTATAGTATTTTCTTTCCCCCCCATATAGGAAATGTAGTCCCTGGGTGCCTAATTATGAAACTCTCTTCCTGACTGAAGCTCAGAAGGCAACTTCAGCTTTCCTGAAGCTCGTTGGGAGAATACCTGTCCTGAAGTCTGCAGTCCTGTGTAGGCTGAGCTCAGGTAGAAGAGGACTGGTATGGTCTATTGAACATCGCCGTGCTGTTTTGTAGATCTTTAAAGCTATGCTGGAATTCTTGGTTAGCTTTGCGCTGCCAGGATGGTGGTTACGTCTATCTATTGTACTATCATTCTATCTATCATTCTGTCTGTTTAATCACTCTATCTATGGTAAGGTATATGGTAAAATTTTTGGCTAATTTGTTTGAATCGCACAATCTTATTCATACTGTATGTTATTGTACAATCTGCTTAAGCTTGTTAGGTTTAGGATTAGGACCTTCTTGCTTTCATTTTTTACAAATAATACATTAATCACATCATACTACTTCATGAAAAATTGCTGTAAAATATATGCATATTCTCATGGGATTGGGTGTGATTCGACAATAGTTTCCAATATTATTGTTAATATTATACATTTGCACACTTTATTAATTCGTAAAATAGACATTATTTATGGGTAATGTTACTGTTAGAGATTTAGGCTGTGTAGCAGACCATAAATAAGCATTTAATAGCAATGATCTGAGCCATTGCCGTCTATCAAACATGAGCTGTGTAATTCTTCCCCAAAAGGACTGTGTGAACTGGGAACCATAAACAGCTATGAATATGCAGCTCATTTTCATTCCAATAGTCTGTCCTGCATTTATGTCCAATAGTCTCCAACGTCTTGAGTCTGGTATTCCTGTGTGCCATCGGAAATGAGGGAATCTCCCATGAAACAATCAGCCTCATAGTTTGAAGGATCCTTTTTATATTTCCTCTCCAGTCATATGCAAATGTTACATTTGCATGCAGAACTGAGATTGGCTGTTCGCAATTAACATTCTGGTAATGGCTGAATTCATTATCCTGGTGTTGCTCTGCCAGCAGTTTGCAGTAAAAAGCGACTTTGTCAATGTTTGATGTTTGGTAAAGAGATGTTAATTATAGCTGCACGAGACCCTGATTTTTCTCCGACTTTCAACGGGAGCACAAAAGGCCACTGTGAATGATTTCAGACAACAGACTTTTGCTTGTTATTTTGCCATCCAAAGTAGTAGGACACAATCAGCATTTTCAGCTTTACTTCGGTGGGAGGCCATAAATGAACAGTCAAGTAAATTAATTAAACATTGACAGAAGGGGGCCAGAGTTTCTGTTGATATATGCGCCTGGCTCTGCTTCGTATGGCTGTATCCGTAGTTTCTGTCATAAACAACACGCTTACAATGAAATGTCTCTCTGATGTTATATAAACTGGAATAAGAAATACTGCGTATGCCTGTATACCATGTTGCAAACCTGATAAAGCTTCAGTATGACATGAAAAATGCTGTTGAGTTCACATCATCCATAAAATGTCCATAAAACTCATCTAGTGGGGTTTTAATGCAGTTAACATGATACTTTTAGACTTTGGCACAGACATTGAAACTGATTGAAAAGAAAGACTTTTTTTCTTTTTAGTTTTCTGATAACTTCTCTTCGTTGGTGAAATGCTTGGGTTGCGTGACGTTGTTCCAGGGAGGCGTGTGAAGGGCGGGTTTTAGCGAATCACAGCTGAGCTTCTGGCCGGTTGTTGGAAATGCGCTGTGATTTTGGGCTCAGTGCTACAGGTCCGAAGCTATTAGCACCGCCCAGCCGATTTAAAGCACTGGCACGCACTGGCCCGACAGTGGAAAAGCGGCTATTGAAATTCAATGCTCACAGGGGAAGCTGAGGACTTCTGGGAAAGGAAGAGAATTTTATAGCCTCTGTCAGATATTCTTCTGTGTTCCCTTAAGCTCAGCTAAAGGGTATTTGGATGACGTTGTCAATGTCAAGAGTTCAGTTCCCAGAGAGTGATAAAATGTATAGCTTGAATGCACTTTAAGTCACTTTGGATGAAAGCTTCTGCCCAAGGTGTGAATGTTTGTTGATTTATTTGTTTATTTCTACAATGTAGTTTTGACAATAAATCCATTCTAACATAAAATGGCCATGCACCTTAAAAATGTAGCACCTTTACTGTGCTTTTTGGACAAGATCCTATAGAAATTTCACATATAATTTAGGGTCACTTTAGAAAGGCTGCATTTATTTAATCAGTAAGTAAAAACTAAAATATCTAGTGTTATTACATTTTCAAAATAAAGTTTTGATTTGAATATGCTGATTTGGTGATCAAGAAACATTATTGTTGTTGTTGCCATTGTTCATGTTGAAAACAGCTTTGCCACATTGATATGAACATATAATATAATATACATTCTTTTTATTTATTTATTTATTTATTTATTTACTAAAATCAATTAAAAAAAAACAGTAAATGTTGATCAATTTAATGCATCCTTGCTGAATAAACTACACAAATTGTGCTCCTTCCAGATATTTGAATGATATCTCTTTTTTTAATAAAACAAAATAAACTAAAATAAAATCTATGACATAGCCATTTAGTTATTTATAATTATTTAGAAAATGATCGTATCGTGTCCGGTGTTTTCTGTTGATGTCTTTTAAATACATGTAAACAATTTACACTCACATTTAGGTGACAAAATGTCACAATCCTCTCCAAACATACTTTTATTTTTTTTTAAGGAATCCAGTCTTTGAAAGAGCTCAGTGTTTGTATGGATGAAGGCCAGTCTGACTCCACTACAGCTACAGAGAAGCTTCTGAGGGGCAGTGAGAGTTGAGACAGGTGAAAATATGATTGAGGGCTCAGCGATAAATCCTGTAAACTGGAGGTTCTGACCTGTGGTAATATGTTTCCTATGGCAATGCAATTCTGGATTTCCCCGAGGTGCTCTGGGCCTCTATGGAAGAAAAGCATTCAGCAGCTTTCTCTAAATTGAAGTCAATAACGGCTCGCCGTTTATTAAGTGTTCTCAGATACTCTGGGCAGCTTCTGGAAGGGCCGCGATTGAGTTTTGAAAATATAACAGACAAATAGGAATTGATCTATCGCCCCACAGATGAAAAAGGCAACAAAATACAAATATCAGCATTGGAGCGGTAATCAAATGTTTCAGCTAGGCTGTTTTGTGAATATATTCGATACAAACCTTTTCATGATCCCTTTAATATATTTGCCTCTTTTACTTGGATTACAGGATTACAGAAGATTGTATTGGCTCTATACTGACTCATTCCACATACAAGCTTAATGTGTCAAGCTTTTAAGATTCATGTAGGGGAGCAAAGCAAGTGTGGAATGAAATATCTTGTTATTGGGTTACAACCAACCTCATTCGATCCCAACAAAAGTGACAGGCATCAATACTTTTATCTATTGACCCCGTAAAACGTGTTATAGGTACTGAGTTCATCATTTTCATGCAGTGCTTCAGAAAATTTCACCCTGTTTTATAAGCATGAACTGATCCTTGAGTACTGGAACAAAAAACTAATTATTTTGCATTAATCTGTTCGACGTTAATCTCTTAATCTCACAAAATGCTTGTTTTACAACGCTTCAATATTTGCCAACACCATTAGATACAAAAATAATGTCAAATATTTATTATACGTTTGGCAAATCACTTGACTTGATGAAGGAATTGAGAATACAGGGTGGTTTCAAATCTGTTTAATTGTCACTAAAATTACACATTGTTGATCAAATTATTTGCATGTCATATATATATATATATATATATATATAAATCAAATGCATTTGCAATTTCTGTTAACTGACAGAGAATTTAAGCATTACGCTCTGTGATATTGAACTCTTAACAGTTCAGTATGAAAATAGACTTTTTTGATATTGCATTGGGGGTATAGTTGTGATTTTAGCTGCCCTTAAAGAAGTTGACCAAGGTTTTGATTCGGAGCCAGAACATTGTCTTTAGTCTTCTTGTAGCTCAAACAGCGTAACTCTAGCAATGGCAAGGTTATGGGTTCGTTTGGATGAAATGATCAATGAAATGCAAATTAATATCTGATTTTATCAACGTTTTCACAAATATCTACAGCTTATGAGCACTGCGAAACCTTATAGAAATGTTTAAACATAAAACTACTAAACATTGCAAAACTTTATAGCAATACAATTTTCAAATAAAGACTTTTTCCTTCTTGTTATGACATTGTAGCAATGAATCTTTAAAATCATTAAAAGATAACAATTAAAATAAAATTGGGAATATTTGCAAAACATTCTTGGAACATACTTTTGTTAGCTGGGTATTCATGATAATGCTGTGGTTAATACTATTAGACATATAGATTTATCATAATTTGAAATCATTTATCATCATAAATTGTTCTTTAATAAAGCTGAAACCTCTAAATCTTCAAGGACAAATATATTTTAGTTAAAACCTAAAGTTAAAGCTAAAAATTAATATTCATGTGGTGCAGTTTAAACATAAGTCATTAGGTATGTTTTTGCTTATGCACTATTCTATGCCGTTTTGTAGTTAAAATAGTGTGGCATTTTGCACTTAATTGTTGCAGTTTTAATAACATTTTTGAGAGGGAGGGTCTATCAGACTATGATTTTGAATGACAAAATAATAAATGTCATTTAGGATGC
The DNA here is from genome assembly GCA_032359435.1 of Enteromius unitaeniatus. Lineage (NCBI taxonomy): Eukaryota > Metazoa > Chordata > Actinopteri > Cypriniformes > Cyprinidae > Enteromius > Enteromius unitaeniatus. Next base: position 15,471,776 of record JAUMHI010000063.1, on the reverse strand, counting down.
AGATACTGAGTTAGACATTGCTAATTCTACTGAATGCAAACTCCATTACAGCCTCTTGTCCTGTACCAGCGTTTGATGAATGTAATTCTAAGTTAACTGTCACCTGACAGAGGCCATTAGCCTGATAACTTAACATTAACATCTCATTTCAACACAAAGCACATTGGCATGGTTAAATCCCACAGGCACTCGGCCTAAATGGCTGGACAGTTGCATGAGGACTTGGCTGGGTGCTTTGAAAAGGAGGGTTGCACGGGTTTAGCATTGCAATAAGAATCGATTTCCAGACATGGCCCATTACATGTGCATGCACTTCACCTATTGAAAGCCAGGATGACACGCTCTCATACACTGCAGTAAAGCTTTCTCTCAGGAGACACCAGCTCTGTGACCTAACCTCTTTAAGAGACATGGCTTATATTTGCGTCATATTCAGCTGATGGCTGTTTACGACTGCTTACATGCATGAAAAACGACAGGAAAGCGTGCCTGTCACAGAGGCATGCTGTTAATTATGGACAACGCAGTGACCTTTGAATTTATCTGCATATTCCAGGGCGGTTATTAAAGGCATAGTTATGTTTTTAAAGGGACAGACTCCTACATGCCCTTTTGCAGTAATGATTTCAGATGCTAATTTCATGGTGTTGAATTATTACCCCATTTGTTCACCATTGTATTTTTATAATGTACTTCAAACATGTACTGCGGATGGTAATACTTTGGTCATTTTAATATTCACCCAAGTACTGAAGTCTCATGATTTATGTACAATTTGACAATTTGATGCACAAAATGAGCTCATTTCAAATTTGATGCCTGCTACAGGTCTCAGAATAGATAGGACGGGGGCATGTTTACCATCGTGGACAATTTTCTTTCTTTAACGATGAACCAAATGTTCTCTACAGGTGAAAGATCAGGACTGCAGGCAGGTCAGTTCAACACTGGACACATCTACTAAAAAGCCATGCTGTTGTAATAGCTGCAGTCTGTGGTTTTCCGTTGTCCTGCTAAAGTGGCGTACCGTAATTTCCAATAAGAATGTCAAATTTGGAGTCGCCTGACCATAGAGCACCTTTCCACTTTAAATGAGCCTTGCCCCACAGAACACAAAAGGCTTCTGGACCATGTTCAGATATGGGTTCTTTTTGGCATGATAGAGTTTAGTTGGCATTTTCAGATGGCACAGCGGATTGTGTTTTCCGACAGTGGTTTCTGGAAGTATTCCTGGGCCCATTTCTTAATTTCAATGACAGAATCATGCTGATGAGTGATGCAGTGTCGTCTGAGGGTCTGAAGACTACGGGTATCACAAAGATCTTCGGCCTTGTCAAGTCAAGTCAAGTCACTTTTATTTATATAGCGCTTTTAACAATACAGATTGTAGCAAAGCACTAAACATTATC
>JAUMHI010000063.1:15448153-15461003 GCA_032359435.1 Enteromius unitaeniatus | reverse complement strand
TGCAGCTAGCTATCAGGAGATTTTGGAGCACTTCATGCTTCCATCTGCTGAAAAGCTTTATGGAGATGAAGATTTCTAATTTTTTGAGAAGGACCTGTATAAAGCCATTGTGTGGGTTTTTGGGGGGGTTTTTTTGAGTTATGACTTCCCAAATCTTTGATTTCATTCATGTTTTTAACTTTCATTGTGCACTTTCAGAAATAAATGTACTAAAGCTGTCACAGGGGTGGTACCTTTTCAATAGGTACACTTCTGTACCTATTAGGTTTAAATATGTACAGTACACTTTAATTACTAAAACTAAATGTAGCTTTAAGGTACCAAAATTAATCCTTTGAGAACAAACATGTACAATTTGAAAAGGTACCACCCCAGTGACAACTTTTGTACCTTTATTTCTGAGAGTGTGTGGTAAAAAAAATGAAGTAAAATAAAAAATGGCCTGCTCCTCCATTTGGAGGAAGAGCTTTGCAATGACATGAGTGGATAAATGATGACAGAATTGTCATTTTTAATAAATTATTCCTTCAAAATCTGGGAAACAGGTGTCTGTGCTTAGGCAGCAGGTAATTTAAATATGCAGGCAGCGGGTGAGTGCATTAACATTGCTCTGTATGCGTCAATGCATAATATGTGAGGTGCCTGTAGCAACAGAATGTGCTGCAATGATCTGTATGCATGTATTCATCGCAAGTGTTCATCGCTAGCCTGGCATATTATGGCATGTGTCCACCTGATGGGCAGACATACTGAGACAATTCATGTCTGTTCCTAAACACATGGTTTTTCAAGAGTTCACGTTTCCTGGTAATCAGATTAGAGTGAAATAAAGCGCAAATTTGGCGAGCTGTCTGGGGAGCAAGCCGGGAGAACGGCGGACTCCGAACGCTAGGGAATATAACCCTAGTGAGGGTGAGGGTTCGGCGTTTGGCTCGTTCGCCCGTCTGCCCCCCGGGTGTAAGGTATGAGGAGAAAGGAGGGATATGATCAAGGCAAGATGTGGGAACATTATTTTATAGTAAAGGAAAGTGATATGATTGGACGAGCTTGATTAGGAAAGCGGCTGCCAGCCGCGGGTGATTACTGTGTTCACGATCCTCTCGAAACCATGTTTTTTCGAGACATATACTTTATTTGTAAGTCTCTTGTGCTCACGTTGTTTTTTTGGGTCAAAAATACATTAAAAACAGCTATTGACACAAAGGAGACAGGGATGTGCCCAATCGCAAGCTTTTATTTTCATTTAAGATCAAACAGGCTGAGTAGATCGATGGCAGACAGAAGCAACAGACAGGCACAATCTGAGTCGAATATCCATGCAAAGATCGGGGCAGGCAGCAAACAATCACAAAACAGAGGAAAAACAGTCCAAGATCAAAATACCAGGTAAACAGTCCTACGGAGAAAACAAACACGGGAAAGAACGCTAGGGAATGGTACACATGGAAACGCAAAACCTCGCGCTGATTGTCTGATTGTGGTTTAAATGCAGGTGAGAAGGGGTGTGGAGATGAGGGACAGCTGCTGGTGCCTGAGTGCAAATTGCTGACAGGTGTGAGAGAGTGATGTATTGTGGGAAACTGAGTCTGTGTGAGTCCATGGGAAGTATGGTGGATGCGGATGCCCTCTAGTGGAGCTTATGGGCACTCATGACAGCTATGTTGTGAAATAGTATTACAAATCTTTTCTAAATATGTAATTACTTCCCAGGTTAGCAAAGGTGAATTGTCACATGATCCCGCAGAAATCATTCTAATATGCTGCTTAAGAAATTTTTCTTGTTGTTTTAATGTTTTTTTTTAAGTCTAAAATCTACAGTATACAGTTGATGTGATACGAAGTACCAAATGAGTGTCATTTTTTTATTCATATATAGCCCTCTAATCTCTACAGTAGCCTTATCCATTAACAGCCTGTGGTAATCACTGCTGAAAAGTTTGGTTGAGGTGTCAGGAAGGAAGACAGTTGGTGCGACGGTTACAATAATTTATTAGCTGCTGACATAGAGAAAGCATTGATTCACACACAGCTGTAAATGTACAGTTAACGTGAAGTGCTGCAGTACAGTTGCCTTTGCTTGCTGTTGAAACTCTTACAGCACTGCGTAAAGATATCTGCAGTGGATTAGTAGCTACCATGAAGCATGACTTTCAGTGGCTGCTTTTTATCTAAATAACAGTACAAGAGCAATACGCTTAGGGTAACCTGTAGTCAAAGAAATAGCTCAGCCAAAAAACTGATAATTGGCTAAAAGTGTACTCACCCTCAGTATATGCAATATGTAGATGAGGTTTTGTTAATCAGAACAGATTTGTAGAAATGGATCACAAATGGATCCTTTGTGATGAGTGGGTTTCATCAGAATGTGAGTTCAAACAGCTGATAAAACATCACAGTAATTCACAAGCAATGCGAGCTGCCTGTTTGTAATAAATCCATCAATACATTTCTATCCATAATATTGCTGTCTCCAGTGGAAAAAGAAATCTCATCTGAATCAGAAGAGAAAATGCACAGATGTGAAACACCAGTGAAACAGTCTTAAACAGTCTTTTTTTGTTCTGATAGGACAACAAGGGATTGCAGTTTTCACTGGAGGAAGTGTTATTATGGATTGTTATTCTAGAAGTGACAGTTTCAAGGTAAAATACCTTAATGGTAGATTTGTTTTTTGTTCATTATGAAAATTAAGCTTTTAAATCTACTGGACATAAATTGAATGACTGGATCCATGTGGATTTACTTGTGAATTATTATGTTTTTATCAGCTGTTTGGACACACATTCTGACGGCACCCATTCAGCGCATTCAGGATCCATTGATAAGTTAGGGAAGTAATGATAAATTTCGGTCATGCTTCAGATTACAACCGGCAATGTACCGCGTAATTACACATAATTTCTAGAGTACCTATGTGTGGCGGCCGTGGGCCGTAATCTAAAGGGAACCCTTGTTACCCTCTTGTTATGCGTAGTTATGTAAGTTTGACATTAAACAATTTTAGTTATGCTTACACTTACAGGTGGGGAAAGCAAGCAATTAGTCCTAAAGAGGCAAAAACAACTTAGGAAGTGCTCATTATACCATATAGCAGGCAATGTTTAGATAAGTGCAGGCTAGAAAGGGAAAGAAAGGATAGGGTTAAGAGATTTTAATTTTTTTTATGATGTCAAGTAGTGACGTGTAGTTATGGTGCAATGTGACATCCGTGCACTTATAACACTTGTTACATTTAGTTACAGTATAAGTTTGGCATCTGCCCCTTGTTACCCTCTTGTTACGTGTAGTTAATGTGTAAGTGAGTGTCTGCGGGCCATAATCTAAAGCAAACCCTTGTTACCCTCTTGTTATGCGTAGTTATGTAAGTTTGACATTAAACAATTTTAGTTATGCTACAATAGACATTTTTCGAAGTTGTCAGCAATAAATGGTATTACATAGTTAAATGCAAGGTCTAAAGACCCTAATAAAACAACACCAAATTATTTTTTTCCAAGAATATAACAAGAATGCATAATTTACAACCACTTAGAACAGTAAAAACAAACACACAAGCAAATCATGTTCTGAATGTATTTTTTTAATAGTCACGCTGTCTTTTTTCTTTTCAGCTGTGGGCAGAAGTCAGTGAAATAATGTTTTGTGGTACCCATGGAATAACTATAGCCCTGAAAACATGACATAAGGTTTAGTAAATAATAACAGATTTGTAATTTATGAGTGAACCATTCATTTAACTAGTAGACTCCAGGGCACAGTGCGGTTCAGACCTTGCGTTGTCTGGATAGTTTTCAATGCTTCTGATTCTACATGATCAGAAATGCATTACTAGTCATTGTGATGCTTTAAGGCAATTCCAAAACCTCCGTTAAGCTAAAACAATGCACCAGTGAGCTGTGTATTGAGTGTTTGGTGCAAAGTCTGTTTTTAATTGAAGCAAATCTACTCTAATCTTCACTAAGGATGGTGGATTAAGTTATTTCAGCACGAAAGCGTGAATAAACAGTTCTGTGATAGGCCTGAAGATGCTTTTCCCTCTCTATTTAAAAATCCATTACGGCAAAAAGCCTTTGTGCTGCACAAGTCCCTCTCTGTTTACTCGCTCATTGTTACATCCAGCAAGAGCAGCATGGAGCCACATCTGCTCTATTGAGATGTTCTCGCAAACCAGAGTGTGCCTGGCTGGGTACAGAACTGGGGGACTTTATTAGGGGAAATGAACAAAACAATATAGTTTAAGTGGTCTGAATAATTTAACCCTGAATGAACTCTGTTATAGTGTGAATGATTATCACTTTAGCAAGGGTACATCGGTCCTCCGTGAGATCATTGATTTTAGTTGCAGCGCATCTGGATCTATATTTGCTTGACAAATGACAGCGGTGGAGTGGGTGGAGGGTTATTCTTGGTAACAGAATTCATTTCTGCAAATGCTAAAAAAAATTAAAGGGATAGTACCATAAAAAATACAATTCTGTCAAATTTAGTCACAGTTGTTCCAATCCTGTGTGACTTTTTCTTCTGCTGAACATTATTTTGTAGAATGACGGTAGCCAAACAGTTGACGGTAGCCATTGATGTCTGTAGTATTTAACGGTAGTCCATGGCTACAAAACATTCTTCAAAATATCTTTTTGTGTTTAGAAATTGACACAGGTTTGAGTGTGACTAAAAGAAGACAATTTTGGGTGCACTGTCTCTTTAACTTCCTCTGATTAGATTAGCACTCCTTGAAGGAAGAACAAGGTTAGAATATGTGAAAAAGAAGGAAAAGTGAGAAAGTAAGCAAGAGAAACAGAAAAACAGACTAGACTATAAAAAAGAGGTTTACCTTCTGTTGTCAGCGCAGATCATATCAGAGAGGCTTTGTCCGTTTTGAACCGATGCCAAATGACTGCTCAGTGTAATGCAGTATTGAAAGATGAAACAGCTTGATATGATTGTGGTTTGATCAGATGCTGGCGAATGCTGCACTGTGCATCAATTTACGCTTGATGTTTTAATGCATTTCTTCACTGGTGGGAACTTCACTGAAGCAGTCGAACTTCCGTATTAGTAGTAACCTTTTGTTTGATTACTCCGGAGCAAAGACAACTTCTTGTCTTCTCCCTTGTAATTGGAATTACCTCCGACTGCTTTCAAACAAGCCATTGAGACAATAGAGTCTCTAGGTGCTGAAGTCTGTGCTAAGAAAATGATTTCTGATTGTATGTAGAATAGAAGATACTTTAATATTCCAGATAAAAAAAATGGCCCTACATATTCACTTATTTTCGACACCTTTAACTAGTGACTTTCTTCAGGTATTGGGGATTTCTTTGTGGCATGCAAACTCAACATAGTGACTATAAAAATCAATAAAAGAGTGTGAGGTTGCACTATAATGTACAACCTGGTCTCATAAAAGCATGTACTTCTAAACTGTGTTTTTTACGCAGTTTCAGAAAGAAAGTTTCATGAGAAATGTTTCAAGTTTCAAGAGAAGTGTACACTGAGTGGCACTAAAACACAGGTGTAATATGTGAACTCTGGCACATTTTATTATGTTGATATAGGTACAAATTGCTGTTTTAATATGTTGATTCAGGTACGTATTGCGACGGCTCAGAATTCAAATATCTGTGAACTTTAAAACTGATATAAAAAGCCATTTGTTGATGCAATCGTGTAATTTCAACTTCCTTTTACACAGATTTGTGTGAAAAGGAATAAAAGGTATCAGAGCTTTACTGCCTCTAGTGTTCATTGCTGACAGTGAAATCTGCAGTGATATGGACTTGTTGGTACGTATTCCGTGTCTCGCTAAAAAGTGCACCCAGGTACATGTATGCCAGTTAAGACCAGGTAGAAAATGTAAGATACAGCTCTTTAAGCCTCCTTTGCATAAATAAATAATTAAATATATATAAAGATTTTTAGGTTATTAAACAAACTTGGCAGTTTATGAGATTGCATATATTTTCTCACAAATATACAGAAGCTGTACATGACTGGATGGCTGCCCAGTGGCACTACAAAGATGAACCTGCTTTGGTTGGAACCATGCGTATTACAATGATTTATGATGAAATCCTGTCGACGCCACTCTGTGACTCGTGCCTAATGACTTGAAGAACTAATGACTAGATTACGACTGCTGTGCTTATTTTCTCCATTAATCTCCAATTCTGCCCTGGTTCCATCAATTCCATCATAAATTTGATTTCACCAGATAGCATTCCTCCCCTTTTTCAAGAAGTAAGATGAAAAATATAGATCCATATATTAAGTACTTGGACTGAAATAAGTGATAACGTGAAGTGATGAATAAGGGAACAAACTGTTTCCATGATATATTACCAGTCGAAAGTCTGGACACACCTACTCACTTTCTTGTGACTTTTTTCCATATTTTAAAAAGCTGGTGAAGTCATAAATAAATAAATAAATAATTTCTGTCAAACAATTAATCGTGATTAATCGTAAAATAAAAGCTTTTGTTTACATAATATATGTGTGTGTACAGTGTATAATTATTATGCATAAATAAAGTCACACATATACGCCATATAACATATTTTTCTTAAATATATAAATGCATGTCTGTATTTATATATACATAATAAATATACACAGTATACACACACACACACACACACACACATATATATATACACACACACATATATATGAATTTATTTATTTATTTTTTCAAGAAACTCATGAGCAGACACAATTTGTCTACAAAACATAACTTCAAGCATAAGCCTTTGGACCAAATGGTCTCTTAGGTCATGAGAAATATTTCAAAAAAGTCTTTACACTTTCTGGCAGTGTAAATATACTTAATCTGATCTGAAGGATTAGGGAAGACAGAGAAAGAAAAAAAGAAAGAAAGGTTACCCTAAATTCAGTGTCCCACAGTTCACTCTCATGTGAAAGCTTTGCACATTCCTCCCTTAATGTAGACTAAAAGTGTCTTATTACTTTTGCGCACATCTCTAGACAGGTCCAGTTAATAAATTAACAGTGTAAAGTCAACTGTGGCAAGTTGACAGGCAGGGAGAAGTTAGTTGCAGTGCATTTTGGACGGAGCGTGAGAGTGGGTGCTGGGGAGAACTGAAGAACAAGTGCAGCCTAGGGCATGATAATAGAAGGCTGTTTCTCAGTGGGAGAAATCTAGACAGAAAAAAAAAAACAGTTGAGGATGTAAAATTATCCTACGATGAGAGAGACTTTGTGCTTATGTGTTCAAGTTAGAAGGTAGAGTGTCTTTACAGTTGAATATATTGTATTTTCGATATGCACTAACCTTCAGAAGTAAGTCAGTAAGTATTTTTAATTGTTGATTAAATGATTAAAATAAATTAATACTTTTATTCAGCATGATTAAATTGATCAAAAGAAATAGTAAAATGCATTTATAATGTTACAAGAAGTTTCTATTTCGAATACATTCTGTTCCTTTGAACTTTCTATTAATCAAAAACAATGTGTTAAAAACAACATTAGAATATTTTTGAATGATCACGTGACACTGAAGACCATTATTTATTAATTAATAAATTAATTATTAATTATTATTAATTTAATTATTATAAATTTAATTATTAGTTATCATTATTCATTTTAAATTGTAATATATATATATATATATATATATATATATATATTTTTTTTTTTTTATTACCTTTTGATCAAATAAATGCAGCCTTGTTGAAGGCATGAAAAATGTTTAAAAAAACATTAAAAAAAAATTATTGACCCCAGACTTTATTTAAGTGGGTATGTGTTACATTTAATAGTTATTAAATCTTATGAATTTGTATCATATATAACTTAGAAATAAAGTGTTACCACTTATATATGATAAGTAAGGGGCTTATTTCGTGATAACTACAGGCTGCTTGCATTACATGGCTATTTGCCACATAAACAAAAAAACTGGACATAAATATGAATTTGAAACATTTTATTGGCATGTTTGTTTTAAATGAACATTTTCATCCTTTCGCGAAAGGATATTGTACCACGTGACTAACATTCAAACGTTAGTAAGACAATTTATAACATCTACATATGAATATATAAGAACGGATTTATTTAACATTTTCCATTGTTAATTGTGGTTGTCCAGTGTTTGTCACAAGATGGCACCAAACAGTAGTCTTTGTTGGCGCGGAGGGATTTTAAACATATAAGTAGTACCAGCTACGCGTTATTACTTTGGAGCGGTTATTATTTGGAAAGAACCTGCAAATGTCTCAACTGACCAATCAGAATCAAGCATTCCAGAGAGCCGTGTAATAACAGTAAGTAACTACATGTCAACTAACAGTCATTAGAGTATTAGTAGACTGTCTACTTAATATCTTCTAACACTTTATTTTGATGGGTCCACAACATCAGAAACTTTGCAAGTACATGTCAACTTATTCTTCTAACCCTAAAACTGCCCTAACAGTCTAATCTTAGAGTTAGTAGACATGTAGTTGTGAATTAATGAGAACTAGTTGACATATAGTTAACATGTAATTACAAAGTTACTTATAGTTAGTAAATTGTCTAAATGGACTATCCATCCTAACTTCAAATATGATCACAAATGCAGGTTAAGTTTGTCACTTTCATTTTAAAATACTTAATCTTATTTGCTGTGCACAGACAATATCATTAAGCCTTAGGTTGATATTTCTCAAGAAGCGTAAATGCTGTGACACTGTGGCACAAAGAAAACAATCTGCTGTTTGTTCAAGCAGCCCAATATTGCAACATTGACTCAACCAATGGTGTGAGTTTGAGCTGTGAGTCTCTGTTTAGACATGGACAACAGGAGCAAGAGAAAACCTGTTTAAAACCAAACATGCTCTTTCTAAAATGTCTGGGTTCTGCAAGAAGATGGTTTCTACAAAAGAATAGTCAAAGCAATGCAAATTTGCGTACTTATAGTTTACAGTATGAGTCCTGTTGAGATCATGTCAATAGGAAAAACCTGGACATTTTAGGCAGTTTAGAAATCCAGTCCAGGCCTTGTCTGGGAAAAGAGGACACATGTTCATGCTACCTTGAACATTTCCTTAATTTTACAATAAAAACGTACAATCCTTCTCATGTGTTTTGTTCTCTTCTCTGGCATTGCTCTGTGTCAATGTTGTTGCCACAAAGGGAAAAGAAAGCTCCATTATTTGCTTATTAATTAGCATTTAGCAAGGACTTTAGCGCAAAGACATTTGAGGGGATTTGGCACAATGCTAATCCCAGCTTGTCATCAGTTCACTGAAGTCCTTTAACACCCAGAGGTGTTTTCTTTTTGAAGGACAAGTTTTTAGTACGATTAGCAATATTAGCATTTAAATCATAGTATTTACTTTGCTGACAGACAATTTCTTTACTTTTAGCAGCGTAAATAAGGTCTCAGCTGATTTGGCTGGTGACTAGCTTAAATCCTGATTACCACTATGTGGTATGTTCTTATGTTCTGGGGACTTCACGCTAGTTTTTACTCTTTACCCAACATTGGTACACTACTGAACTAAGTGTAACAATAAACCTCTTAAGTAACTTTTCTTAAGTGACTATTAGAATATCTAAGCTGTCTACTCTAAGGGATATTTTTATAAAACATTTTATAAATATTTTTCTTTTATTTGCAATTCCAATTAATATCAATCAAACTGCAGTAGTGTATGCAAACTGCACATGTATCCTTTACATCTGCCAAATGACAAATCTGACTTTTTTTTTTAAATAAAGTGTTACCCGAGCTGCCAGAACAAAAAATAATTGATTTAAAAAAATTAAGAACGATACAATCAGAAAATTTAACAGGATTTGTTTGAATGCCAGAACTTGTTCTCTACACTACACTGCAGACGCACACACTCACAAACTCTCACACTGACACTAACACACACTCTGTCTCTCTCACACAAGTTCCCTTGAAGCTTATTCATTAAATTATTACCCTCAATGTAGTAAGTGCAAGGTTCATTTATACACCACATTTAAACACAGCTTAAAATGACCAAGTGCTATAAAAAGAACTTATTGAATAATTTAAAAAATTAAAAAGTACAACACACAAATATATTTGTCAATAATAACCTATATGGGACAAAGCACAGAATATACACTGCAAAAAATGCTTTTCTAACTTAGTAGTTTTGTCCTGTTTTCAGTCCAAATATCTAAAAAATCTTAAATCAAAATACATTTACTAGACACATGAAACAGCATTAAGAAATGATGTCTTGTTTTCTGAAAAAACACCTAAAAATTGTGATTGTTTGCTTAAAACAAGCTTTTAATATTTGCCAATGGGGTAAGAAAAATAATCTTAATGAGATATAACCTCAAACAGAAGTTTTAAGCATCACTTAATTTCCTCATGCCATTTTTCTTGTCTAGTAACTTTGATTTAAGATTTTTTTTAGATATTTGGACTGGAAACGAGACAAAAGTACTAAGTTAGAAAAGCTTTTTTGCAGTGTAGCTATACATGACAGCAGATTGAGAAATGAATGTTCCAATAATAAAAATGCAAAGTAACTACGTATACCACCCCTGCTTTACTACTGTTATTAACAAGCTAATGTTAACTTGTCATTCTTGTCAAGCTGGATAACAAGTAAACACCAGCACCAGGGACATTACATTCCTCACTTAAAAATGGTTTCATTGCCATGGTGCTCCCATGCCATGCTGCTTTTGCATATTTTGCATACTTTTTCTGTTTATTTAGTGTGAAATGCTCCCACACCTTGGATAACTTGGGTCGCATGGTTTTCTCTGCCTCCGCCATGTATATTTCCTCAACCTCCGCTCGTTTTTTTTTTTTGTCTGAGGCACTTTTTTTATTTTTTTTTACGTAAAATGTCTCTGCATCGCACGACACAACAAACCGATTATGAAATTAGTTGCCAACTCTTTTAGTAATCGATATTTATAGATTTTAATCGATTCGTTGTTGCAGCCCTAAAAAACAGTTCAACTGTTTAAAGCCTGCTAAAGTCATTCTATTGCTTTGTGTGAGAAACAAAGGTCAGAAATGTTTTCTTTCAAACATTTTGGTGCATTTTCAGAATTCAGAATTTACAGGTTTGAATAATAAGACAAGTAAAAGAAAGGCTGAACTAAACTGAAGGACACTTGGTGACATTTTATCCACCTCAGGAAACACCTGTCACTGTGTCCTATTTGCATTCTCCATGGACACACACATCTCAAGGAGTGTTAACCTCCCCAAGTTGTCATGTTCTCCAGGATAAACTTCTAAAGACCTTTCGTGTCTTTTCATTTTCTGTCTTGACTGTGTTAAACCATTAGTGATTCTCTTCCCTTAAAACACTCCAAGCACTGGGTACTGATCAAAGTTGCATTGCTTTTAAGGGTGTACTTACAATAGGTAGTTTGAACCGATGTTTTGCGACGATAGACTTGTTTAACAAAAGGCTGTGAGAGGGATGTGGACCACCACGGACCAAACAAATCAAAATTACTATCCACAAAGTAATCAGAACGATGGACTCCATCGCATTCAGTGAGAGCGCCACTCTTCCTGTTTATCCTGAAACAGTCGCACCATAATAATAAGCATGCTCCGGCATGAATGCTGAAATCCTATGTGAGGGCAGGCCAGAGGGGTCAATCGTATTCAGGCCCGGTTCACGGTAACCATGCGTAGTGTGACTACACCCAATGAGAGGTCATCTACAGATAACTTATCAAGCTGGAGAGCAGAAGATCCTTACTGTAGGTTACGTGCTTGAATACAGATGGCTTCAGGCATCCTCACATCAGCCTCGGAAAATGCTGTCCTATCCATATGACTTACTGGAGCATTTCACCCAAAATGTGTTTGTCTTTTCTAGCGAAATAAATGGAAAAGGCTTTTTAGGCTGCGCTGGAGTCAATTACAGAAGAGAAATGCGCTTGCCATGGGACCTTGAGCACTGTAAATAGAAATGCTTTGGGAATGATTAGAACTCTTTTTATTGACACTGTAAATTTGTTTTACGGAGGCAATGAGCTGACACCGGGAACAAAAGACTCAGATAGTCAACAGCTCGGATTGTTGCAAACTTCACTAGGCGTTCAGTGTTAGTTCTTCCATGGAAATCTGTTTAAACAATGGAGTGCGAGTATAAAAAAGATGGGGAAACCTCTTTTGAATTGGTAATTAGGTGTATCCTTATTGCATTGGAATGTCTTGATGGATATTTGCACCGTGAGATGCGCACACGTCTGGTTAAATGGTCTTATATATTGCTATAAATCCACTGAGCACAGTCATTGGGCCTAATGACTCCCATGAGATGACGGCACATGCCATTATGGATTTCTCATTATGTTATGACAGTTGGCAAAGGACATTGTGTTGAGGGTATCATTTCACTTTCTCTCGGTGTAAACCAGACTCTTAATCAGCCTGGTCTCATAAAAATATGTACCTTTGTGCACTTTTTATGCAACACTTTTTTTTTTTACGAGCTTTACTACACGTTTTGCTGCAGTTTCAACAAGAAATGTCCACTGAGCGGTGGTAAAACACAGGTTTAATATGTGAACCCTGGTACATTTTTATTATGTTGATATGATTCTGACAGCTTGTACTGCAGGCTGTAGACAGGCATCTTTTGGTCTTATTTTCCAGCGCTCTTCTCCGAACACTGTGCGCCATGTGCTTTGATTTATGTCATTTTTCTGCACCTGCTACGCACTGTTGCGCCGCCCCTGCGTGAAAGCTCTCATCCGTTAACATGGGCGCCAGAAAAATTTACGCCCTGCTCACACGCGCAGTGTGAAACCGGAGTAAACTCGACATGTTCAAGCGTCCAACTACATGCGAATAGCGAGATATATTCGCCCAAGT
>JAUMHI010000063.1:15437957-15448053 GCA_032359435.1 Enteromius unitaeniatus | reverse complement strand
TGGATCTTTTGTTTCATTAAAACATTGTTAAAACTTATTCCTGCGCTCTCCGTGCTTGCCTCCGCACACGTGTTACAATAACAAGCAAGTTGAGTCAAACCACTTATATATTGTATCGCAATCACAAATCGCAATTTTGACCTTAATAATCGCAATGTGACATTTTTCCCAAATCGTGCAGCCCTAGCGGTGGTTCAGAATTTAAATATCAGTGTACTGTTGCTAAAGATTAATGCTCTATCATGTTGGAAAAATGACCTACACCAAATCCAACCCTAAACCTACTCGATAGTGTTAACAAATGTAAAACTGATTAAAAAAAAACACATTTGTTGATGCAACCGTGTCATTTCAACTTCCTTTTAGACATATAATACTTCCTTATATGGTTTTGGCGAACCATAGTTACACAGGATTCAAACCAGAGCTCCTTTCCTCTTAAGTACATCTCCGTGAGCTACCAAACAAACCTACCATTTATAAACTCCATAGATAGAAATGTATTAATGTGTATTAATATTGTTTTGAAGGCATAACATGATATTCTTTAAGCACTTGCGAAAATCATAACTCAGGTGTCAGAGTTTTACTGCCTATAGTGTTCATTTCTTTTGGAAACTGCAGTGATATGTACTACATGGTACATGTTTCATGTTTGCTAAAAAGTGCACCAAGGTATGTTTATGCCATGAGACCAGGAAGCTCTTAATGCTTTTGTGGGCCAAGGCTTAGTGCTTTAAAACTGGATTCTAAATGCAAGCACAGGATGTACTGTTTGCTGTTGTAGAGACCAGTTCAATGAAATGCTGACTCAACACTGGTATATTTTTGTGGCAGCTGTCCAGTGAAGTGGTCATTTCTTATTTTGGTGATGTGTTGTGGCATTTTCTTCAATTATTCGCAATTCCTACTGATGCATCAAACTATTTCACTGTTTTTGTGATGAATGTGTCTGCTGTTGCCATGTGCTGTTCGTTTTTGGCCTGGAACTTTGTCAGTTTACAAATGTTTGCTTTGAAAATCCATATTTTAAGGTATAAATTTCTAACCGATGCATATAGTGATGCTAATTTACAATGAACCTAATTTGAGTGGGTTTTGCTGCTTTATTGCTGCTGTTTGTTTAGTTATTTAAGAATCGTAAGTTTTGTTCTTTTTGATCAAAAATGTTCTTTTCATCATTACACTTTGATTTATAATTTTTCATTTTCCATTTACATTAATCACTTATCATTTTTATTTATTTTTAATAATTAAGACAAAAAATGATTTTACATTAATATGACCTAGAGAGTAATATTTTTTTATTATTTATACATGTATTATTCAAGTTTATAATTCTTTTTTTATTTGTATATTGTACATTTGTGTTTTAATTTCATTAATTTGTGATTTGTCAGTTTATTTAGTCTCTTTAGCTTTAATTTGGTGTTATTAAATTTTTTTAGTTGTTTGGTTATTCATTTTAATATTTAATAATTCCTACAAAATAATTTTATATATTTCTGATCCCTCTTATTATATGTGTGTGTGTGTGTGTGTGTGTGTTTGTGTAAATATAAAAATATAGAAAAAAAAACGTTATGTTTATATATTAAATATTTGTATGATATAATATAAATTAAATGAATATAAATATATGCATGTAAATATGTGTACATATTTTCAAAATATATGCTGTATGTGTTTGTACTTATTTATTAATAGATTTACACAGTACATATATTGTAACGGCGTAGGTCTCCTAGGTCCGTGGGCTCGGGTTGGGGTGGGTAAAGAAATTGTCACTTTATTTGTGGGGCGGGTCATTAAAAACAAAATTAAATAAAAAATCTGAGTATGTTGCATGCAATTCCCTATAACCTATATTAAATATTTGGGAATATCTATTTTCATATTTTATTAAGTTCTTTGATAAGGTTACGTCACGTGACAAGTCACGAAAGTGCCGAGCTGCTACTGCTGCCAGCCACAAGCGCATCAAGCGAACGCACATTCAGCTCTGCTGACCGGGTGCTGGTGTCCAAGCAAAATAGATTAAACAACGGTGCAGTGGATGCCATGCTTTTTTGCACAGCAAAACGCTAAATGAACATTTCCGTAGGATAAATAGAAAAATAAAATGTCAGTGGTTATGTAGCATAGGCTGTAAACTGTAGGCCTGCCCTATACAAATCTAAAATAAAAAATTGCTTAGCCTAACGTTAGATTACAAACGCTGCTTTGTAAATGTTTAAAATGTGTATCATTATCTTGTATTTAATATGACCTGATTTATCATTCATATTCATAATCATAAGTTGTTGATTAAACGTAAGACGTTTCCAAGCACTTTCAGGCTGAAAAAAGTTTTTTTCTTTTGAATTACTAATTTAAATTACTTGAATTTCTTTTGAATGCCTAGTATGTCTATTTATTGGTCGCGGGTGCGGGTCAGGGCGGGTTGTAAAAATAGATGCAATAGGAAAAATACCCGACCCGCGCATCACTAGTAGGCGTGTCTTGTGTCTTGTACCGGTGGTTTTGTTGAAGTCTAGTGCCATGTGTTCGTACCTTTTGTATCCCCATGTCTACCTTGTTTATGACTCCGCCCCATTCATTAGTGTTTCACTCCCTGCCAACTGAGTGTGTCCAGGTGTCCTCCATTGTCTCTGATTGTAAATACCATGCCCTTTGTCTTGTATCTCGTCGGATGTTAAAGTATGTTAAGTCTCTGCGTGTTCGTCATTTCCTTGTTCTCTGGTAAATAAATGCTTTTCTTTTGCAATCTTGTCTTCGTGCCTGTCTGCTCGCTGAGAAGCGAGGCTCAACGTTACATATATCATGTATGCAAAAACTTTGTATTGTAATTCTATTATTTTACTTGTTAAAGAGAAAGGTTCTGCAAAGAACATGTAAACTAAGAAATAGTACTGCATATTAATGATATTTTACATACATTTGTCTGTATTTGCACAGGGGTTCTGTGGCTGTGATTCTGCTGGTTTTACTTTGCTCATGAGTAATAGACTGCAGAGGTCATTTGTCATCATAATCACTCGTGAGCCCTTTTTCAGTGTCATGAGACCCAGAGTTCAGCCGTGCCTTCACTCTGTTGCTTAAATGATGGATTCTCTTTCTCCTTCTCTGCCATCTCTTTCGTTTTGCATCTCTGTCCTCCTGCTCTCTGCATCTGTTTGTTCTTCTCCTCCAAGTTCCTCCTTGACATTTGAATGTTAAAAGCGTCTTGGGACAGGGTCAGTAAGTCACAGTATGTATTGTAAAGGGGTGATCCATCAGTAATAATATAAGTGAAAGTAATTGGTTGTGTGAAATGTGACTGGCTGCCGCTCTGTCTCTGCCAAAATCTAGTAGTTTGGCACAGGTCTGCAGCTACTAATAGACTTGGTTACCACGAATGATTAATAAACATCATTCATATAATATCTAATATAACTGCATTTTAGCATCTGCCTCACAGATAATCATCAGCATGCAAAATGTTAGTTTTGCTGCTTTTCCAGGACTTACGTTGCAATTCTGTAATCCTCAACCCATTACAACTGAAGAGGAAGTAATGTGTGGGAAGTTGCTCCTGTTTTTCAAGTCCCTTTAATTGACTGAGAGACTCTATGCACAGCAATTGCTTTCATTATGTGATAATGCTAGGGAAAAAAAAGCTAAGTTTGATTATAGAACATGCAGTTCTTTTCTTATTTTTGTTTTAATTTGTGTTTGTAGCTAGTATAAAATCAGCATTCGGAACCGCTACATGTGATGGAAGTCCAGACTTCCCTCCTCTGTTGTCGTAGATAAGCGTTTAGCCAGCCATTGCTGCATTTTTGCATACAGTATGATACAATATCTTCCCGTTTTTCCATCTCTCTGGTGAAAAACTTTTTTTTTCGGGGGCTATTGTGTTGATATTCAGAGCATGTCAGAAGAGAGCAGTACTTTCCTTAGTTTCCTCTTCTCCGTGCCAAAATGTGCCAGTGCCAAGAAAACCATTAGCTTGACAGAGTCCCCCCAAAATGTGTATTAATATACCTCTATTCCCTTTTTCCCCTCACATGCTCTCCAGCAGCAGTAGAGTGCCACAGGAAGTGTTTTTTCAATGGCTGCTTCTGGCACATCACAAACTATGGCGTCTCAGTGACTGCAAGTGCAAGTGTGTAAGGGGGCGCTGAGAGGGATTGTGGGAGAAAATACAAGGACAAATAACTTGCAGAGAGTGAGAGAGATAGAGAGAGAGAGAGATACACAGGTGAGTACTGAGATTAAGCAAAGTACATAGTTATTTTATATTATTATATTTAACATTACTAATGATTTAAAACTAAAGTCCATCTAACAAACATATATATTATTTTTATTGTTATATTTATTTCTATATATGTATATAATAGTGTGTGTGTGTATTTAGGACGTGTATTTAGGTGAAGTGAAGTACATTTTAAATATCAATAATTTCTGATGTATTTCTACATGGAAACATTTAGTCTTAAAAAAATTATGAAAGAAATCCAAAGACTTATCATGCAGGTTTTTAGCATCTATTTTTTCTAACCGATGAACCTGATATCACCTGTTTCCAACTCTATCAGCTGCTTCATTTTGGAGACTAAAATTGGATAAAAAATTGACGGCCAAACTCAAACACTGCCACCTGCCTCATGTTGCTTTGAAAATCCTAATGTCATGGTGCCAAATCTTTTTGATAATTGATGCATGGCAGCCCACCTATTGCATCTCACCTCTGCAGCTGGATTTGGGATGATGTTCCTTCAATAATTTCTATTCCCTGCAGAATTGAGGAATTTGAAGATGGCACAGAATCAGTGGAATGGAGAGGCTGCAGCACATATGTTATAAAGGAGAAAATGAAATGAACATGTGAGGTGAAGCTGCAGTGTGATAGTCCAGGATGGAAAAGTAATTTACTGTTCAGCCTAAAAAAGACATGGATCTTGATATTCTAAATGAATGTGTGTGTGTATATGATCAGTCTAAAAACAACAGTAGCTAACCACAAAGATATCAGTCAAAATATCTGGACTTCTCCAAATGACCAGTGTATTTTTCCTTTTATGATGCTGTGCTAATCTAATTAAGGAGCCTGCGGTGGCGGTGGAGATTAGTTTTTTGATGAGTGTTCATTACAGGGGTCTGAGGGGTGTCCTGGGTCCTACAGGGGCCTGCCCTGGGCCTTTGATCCCTCTTATCCCCTCACACAGGCGGACAAGTCTGCTCTCAGATCCCCTTCTCCTCTAGGGCCCAGCATAATCTCTCCATCCCTTTTTAAAACAGGCTTAGCTCATTATGAGTGAGGGAAGCCCTTGTCCTGTCCACGGACTGCTGCTAGGGTTAAGCTCATGTGCCAGCTTCCTTTTGGACCGGAGAAGGGAAGATGTTTAAGCCCCTTCGTCTTTTTCCCCAGCATTCGATTGCTTCCTCTGCAGTCTCATGCTGAACGCTTCCCCTTCTTTTGTTCATGTTCAAAGATGTTAATCCCAGCAGGCCGCAGCAGCCCAGAACCACATAGGAAGTCAAACACAACAGCCCAGCACCACTTACTGATGTTTTTAAGATTCATTTAAATAAAAAGATATATTTCTGGCCGAAGAATTTCTTTTGGACTAATTGCTAAAAAAAAGTTTTTTGATGACTTTAGGGTAGATCAGTGTTTTATATAAAAAATTTAATTACATAATGACAACTAAGACAGCAGTTTTGTTTATTACAGCACAACAACTTGAATTATATTATTTCAGGTGCTTGTCTGTTAAAGTCAACTTTTAAATCTTTCTTGAGGATATTTTTTCAGAAATTAGTTTAGTACCCCAGTTTGCACTTCTTTGTGCGATTGATTAAAATAAAAAATAAAATAAAATAAAATGCTACTTAATTATAAAATATTTCAATGATTTATCTTATTTTATTTTTTATGGTGACAGAGCAATGGGGAAAAGAGACATCGGAAAATTAATACCAGAGGCATTTAATTCATATGCTTTTTATTATAGACTTTTAAATCATTCTTGAGGATCTTTTGGATGATTTGTTTAGATTAATTCTGGGATTAGTTCAGAAACTTTTTCATCAACTTTAATTAATTGATTCACTTAAACAATAAGGTCAAGTGTCATGTATTAAAATGTGTGCATCTATGAATCTTCTAGAGAGATTTCAGAAAGGGTGTCTAAGTATCATAAACATCGTTGGGACATGCCTGTTAACAGTTCATTCACTAAATCTTTGATTTAAACGGATTTGTTCACACACGAATCACCACTAGTTTATTGTGATAAGACAATAATCTATCATCATTGAAGTGAAGTGAACAGTGGCTCTATAATCTTTCTTTTAAATGTGCCTGCAGGTGAACACACACATCAAATTATATAAAATGTGATAAACATTCTTGCATTTTTTTATGATTCTATCAAATCCATGAAGGCACATTATATAGGTTTGTACTGGTGTAATTGCTCACCTCATTAAAAGAATCTTGATGAATTATGAACTTTTCTAATATAAATGTGGTGTCTTCTCTTGTTTAGAAACTGGCTGGTCCCATTTTGTCTGTTTGATTCATTAAAATGTTGTCCAAATAGTAAAACGTCTCTGCATTGTAAAAGCTTATACAATTGCAGTGTTTTTGACCAGTTTCACAGATTACAGTTTATCGACGTCCATTGATGTGTTTACCTGTAAACAACAGTGGCATGTTCCCATTGTTCTGCCTCCAGGGACTGCATGAAAAATCCGTCATTTTGGCAGGTTGCATGTGTAATACACATAGAAGGTCTAATAGCATGTTCTCTCCCGAACACACTTTCCTATCATCCAATCCTACCAAAATCACTTCCCCTTCTTTAAGACTGATGCTCTGTTGCTTGGATACAGTGTAAGTCAAGATAGATGGATTATGTGACTGTCTTCTCTGACTCCTCCATTGATCATGTCTCTCTCTCTTTCTCTTGATCAATCAGGGTCTTTGATATTGCCCAGTCTATATCAGAGAAAATTATCAATGGTTGGTGTTGGGATTTTTTTGTTGTTGTTGTTTTTTTGTTTTTTTCTTTTGCAAATGTGGTGAATCCAATCCAATAATAACCAAACTGATAAATCAGTTTAATTATGGATTGATCAGATTTAAAGGATTTAGGGTTTACCACAGTCTTTCTTTCTTTCTCAAAAAAAGTCATGAAAAAAAATATTATTATTAAAATATAGACAGACAGGCAAATATTGTTTTCAAGACAAACCTTAAAGTTGGCTTGAGAAAGCCAGACCAGAAAGTTTACTTTTTTTTTTTTTAATATCAAAAGAGAAATGAAGAAATAAAATCAAATTAAAATTAAAAGTTTGATGGTTTAAAGTAGTTGTTTAAAGTTTGAATGTGTTGAAGGCGAAAATAAATAAAAGTATACAGTAAACAGCTAGAATGATTATAATAATAAAATCATAGAAAACAGAAAAAATATATATATATTTTTTTCAAATATAATAGAATGAGTCTCTAAAATAGCTTACTGTAAAAGTTCAAGAGGTGTGGGAAAAGTGTGTTTGAGTAAAGTATCAATTCTGTTGTCCTGAAATTGCAAATATGACGTTTTGTTAAAAACTGCAGGGTTTTTTCTTTTCAAAGAAAAAAAAATATATGGCAGTCTTATTTTTAAGGAGACTCCCCCTTAGATGTTCCGTGGTCGCTTTTTCTTTGTGACCAGCAAACTATGCACTTAAAAGATTGCAAAATAATTGCATGTGTGCAGGTTAGTGTATTTTAATAGCACATGTATCAAAGTGCCTCATTTTAGATGAGTTAGAAGAACAATAAAACATGAATTTTATAGTTGCAACACCTTGGCCGTAATTATAAGTCCTGTTGCAGTGAAGACAGATAATATGAACAGAGATGGCTTTTTTTCCTCTGAGCTTTTTGTATTATTATTTTAATAGCTGTTTTCATTTTATTATAATATGCTATGAGCAAATAGGTCCCCTGAAATGGATATTTCACACCTTCCACTTCAAGTGAAAACAAAATTTTTCATAGCTGCAAGTGCTTGTGTCAACCAGCATAAATGAGGCATAAATTACCATTCATCCACAAGAACAGAATGGAAATTTACTAAACCAAAGCTCATTAAAAGCTATAGAACAAATAGGTTACAGTCGCTCATGCCAACGCCCCTGGACTAATAGTTGACAAGCATCCCATGTCATATTTGAATAACTGTGAGGGAATTCACCATGCTTTCTTCCCATACATGCATTTAAAGGCGTCTAGATTTTTCCCAGATTTGGAGTAGTAGCAATTCACAGAGGTATACTAACTTCTAAATCATAGAGACGTTTTTGACTGAATGAAAAAAGATCATTTCCAAAAGACGGGTGTGAGCTTGAGTTCTCCCTGGAAACTATTCTGGAAATTATCCTCAGCCTGCTTGAAACTTATCTTATGGGGCTCAGAGAATACTGTCACTTTGAATAATCTTCCAATCTTCTCTCATAATTTCATTCAGTTTAATGGCTTCTTGGCAATGCTGTGTGGTAAGGTAATGCTTTATTTCTGTCTTTTGGCCATGCTTGCTTCTGCTGGCAACAGAGCTGTCTCTTTTTTGACAGGAATACAAAACAAAAGTTTGTTGTTGTGTGTGAACAGGGGACTTATGGCCTCTCTGTTTAATATATATTTTTACGCATCTGTTGCCCTGGCAGTGTTACAAAATCACTCTCTGTATATATATATATATATATATATAGTCTCTGGAATTGTGCTGTTTACAAAATTTTAGTCCGTCAAAAATAGCAAATGTTTTGGCAGCTGGAACACTGTCTTGATTTAGGGTCATCCGAGTTATGATGGTATAATGTATAATTTTCACAGTTTATGTAGTTTTATTTATTTGAATTTATTTTTATTTAGTTATGTCGTTCAGTTGTTCAGCAAATGATATATGGAGAACATGACAAATTGTTTTATTTATAGTAATCAAGGCAATTAATCATTGACTCAAAGGAATTGTTCACTCAAGAATGAGAATTTGCTGAAATTATACTCACCCTCAGGCCATCTAAGATGCAGATAAGTCTTCATAAGAACAGATTTGGAAAAATTTAGCCTGACATAATATGCCCATCAATGGATCTTCTGCAGTAAATGGGTGCCGTCAGAATGAAAGTCCAAACAGCTGATAAAAACAACAGTCATAACAGTCCCCATGTAATTCGCATGAACTTCAACTTTTTAAAATCTTCTAAAGTGAAAAGCTGCATGACTGTTAGAAACAATTCCATCAGTAAAGGCTTTTAACTTTAAATCATCACTTCTGGCCAATCCAGTATCAAAAATCCACCAGTCCATAATCCATAACAATGCTCCCAATCCTAGTTGTCCTTTCACAAAATGAATAGACCTCTTCTAAAATTTTTATCAGCTGTTTAGACAGCTGTTTAGCTTACGGCACCCATTCACTGCAGGATTAATAGGCTCTTTGCACTTAATGCCATGACATCATATCTGGTTTGAGTAATGCGGTGTACCTTTTTCCGGTTTGGTAAAAATTTAGCAGCAGAAATATAAACAGTAGAGAATGAGCCTTTAAAAAAAGTAAAGTTTTTCTCCTGAAGCAACAAAGACAATTGGCTCTTTGCACATATAGCTAATCTACTGTCACACCGGAAATGCGATTCAGTCTTTTCAGGTTCTGTAAAAATGGCAATGTTTTGCACAAGATGTTTGCAGGATTTGATTATCGGGACATTCTAAAACGCTTAACATGAAAAACACTTAATGTGGCTTAAAGCACCTAAAAAACAACGAGGGAGACCCAAATTTCTGTCAAATCTTCCTTGTAATAATCACTAACTACTATCAAAAGAACGAGCCCATATTCTACAGATAAAGTGAATAATATCACGTTAAGCGTTTTCTCTCCCATAGAAGCCCATTATAAAGAAATAGCTTAACACTTGCCACTGTCAAAAGAACAAGCTCTTATTCCGTGTATAAAGTGAATAATTTCACATTTAAGCGTTCACCCCTATAGATCCATTAGGAAACAACTTAACGTGGTTTAACATACTTTAACAACAACCAGGGAAAACCAAA
>JAUMHI010000063.1:15408975-15436045 GCA_032359435.1 Enteromius unitaeniatus | reverse complement strand
ATAGGTCATAAACCCCGCCCTCTCCATGTAATCAAATGTGATGTAAGACAAATTAAATAATCAAATTACACTCTAAATAGATTTTCTACAAAGATGGTTTCCGTCATTTTAGGTAGTTGTTGTGATGCTGATGTATGTTCAAATGTTCGCTTTTCTAACAAGTTTTCCAACTAGTTATTCGATGCTATAAAAACAGGGTATCGTCATGAATGTGATATTGTGATTGGGTCTGCGGGAGTTTGGGCGGGACTTTGATTCCGCCTCACGATCTCTACTGTGCAGACTCAGGCTCCAAATGATGTCATTTTCGCAAGATGTCTTATTGAGCATCTTTTGGCTTCACTTTTTGTAGTGGAAGGAAGTGGAGTCGCGTAATCTCTTTTACTGGCTATAGATAGAACACACACATAAAATGCTGAAAATACTATGTCATTTTCTTTTTACTGAGAAAAGTGTAGCCTGTTTTTGGGGGTGAGAACATGAGCACTAGAATGACTGAACAAAATAAGTTAATGAACTGGTATTTTGTGAGAGGAGAACGTAGCAAGTGATGGAGTTAGACACTTACTATAGTTTGGCATTCAGAGTGCATGTCTGTCTTTCTTCCTCTCACAGTCTTGTTTTCGCTCTGGCTTTGTCTCATTAGAGGCCTTTTGAGTTTGTATAGAGTAAACAGAAGTGGCTCTTGTAGTGGCCTGAAGTCTCTACTCAACAGCATGAATTACACACCACACATTACACCCTGTCAGTGATAAAACAGGGATTACTGGAATGTAAAAAGGGTGGAGGGGGCTTTATAATGGTCCTAAAAGATTCAGAATTGAAAATAAACACGTATGTGCAACCATACAATAACATATAAGACTAAGTCAGTTTAATCCTTAAACACATGTGTAGGATATCCCATATATTTCTTTTTTCTTTTTTTACATTGTGTTCTTTTCATTTCAGGAATTCTGTATTCTGTAATTCATGCATTTTAACAGATTTTTGAAACGTTGCCTTTTCATGGTCACATTTAGTAAAAATGTAAATAGCATACTTTCAGCATTTATCCAAAGCAATACATTATGTATACTTACTACAGTGACAGATATTTTCTGTAACCTCAAATTTTTTAACGCTAATATAGTATTTTCAATACTAATAATAATATTAATAAAACTAAACAATTTTTTTCCAGCCAGTGGTCTCCGTGGTGTAGGTGGTTTCATGCATGACCAAATGTTCTTGTGGGACCTAGTAGGAACACTATGTTCCCACACATAATCTAAATCTTCATTAATTTTATGTTCACTAAAAAGTAGTTTTATCAAGTATACCTAATTGTGTCCATATGCTTTGTAGAGGTTATGTTTTAGGTATGCGTAGTAGGGTGACTATTAAAATAATGATTCACAATGAACAAAGGGTCTTCAATTAATCATTGTGTCTTTCAAGATAAAAGATTTATATTTTATGCAAATCAGTAGATATTTCCTATATCAGTCACGTTAGAGTCTCGATTAATTATTCAGCAGAACCGTGCATATATTTGAGCATTTAAAATTCCATACGCACTGAGTGTTCACAAAGCAGCATAGATCAGCCCAATCCATCATGAACGATAAAGAAAGAAAATAAAAGTAGAATTTCCACCAAACTCCTTGACTCGCAGAAACCATGAACTTTTGCTACAATTACACCAAAGTCATTTAGCGCCGTTTAATTTTTTGGATGAGTATTTACCGCAAAACAAACATTAAGAATGTTTTTGAAAGAAGTATCTTATGCTCACCAGAGCTGCATTTATTTGATCAAAACTATAGTTAAAAAAGATCTTTCAGAAATCATTCTAATATTTTGATTTGGTGCTGCTTAATATTTTTGTGGAAACCATTGTCAGGGTTCTTTGATGACTACAAGGAACAGCATTTTAAACTAACATATAAAATTCTTTACTGTGACTTTTCCTCAGTGCAATGCATTTCTGTTGAAAGAAATATAATACATATCTAAAGATATCTTCCAATATATAGAAGTCTCTGTGTGAGCTAAGATACTTTCTAGAACTTGAGTGTCTCTACCAGTCTTATTTAGCTGTTAAATTCCCTCATGACCTCTCGGTTGGCCTACTCTGTGTAAAATTGTCATCTTGCCCTTGTGCCGTAATCAATATTAAGGCTAATGTGTTGACTTGTTCTCCCAAGCAGCTCTCACTCTCCATAGAAGTCTATATTTCCCCTGGCACTCATTCACTTAAGATATTACACACTTGAGCGACAACCAATGCACAACAGCAAGGTTTCTTCCACCGTCCTGCACATGAGAATCCCTGTCCATTTATATTTATGAATTCACAAACACAGGAGCACTTTTCAAGCTGTCTGAGGAAAGTTTAATTCATTTTTTGTAAGCCTGTTTCTGTGAGATGGGGAGAGAGGTTAAGTTATGGATGAGGGCGAGACTTCTGTGCCGAATTGATTCTGTTTTTACAAAATGAGCACTAAGAAATGACGGTAGAGATAAGATATGTCACTGTGCTTTACTGCTGGCCCAAGTTCTAGCACAAAATGCATTTCACATTCTGCTGGCACTTTCCATCAACAGTTTGCAAAATCAAGTCTGAACTTTTTTCTTTTCAACATTCGGACAGTGAGAGATGGTGCCTCAGAATTTCCTCGAGCCAAACTGTATATGATTTTTTTTATTATTAACTTTGTTAATTTTGTAAGGGGTTAGAATATAACAGCCCTGTTGAACAAAATTATAGGCAACAAAATTATATTTTCAATTAATGTTAATATTAATATTAAATAAATGTAAAATAAAACTAATCTACAAAATTCATAAAATAAATTATAATAATTAAATACACCAGAAAAATGCATTTCAGTAGGGGTTAAATAGTTTAGGAGCAAACACTATTATTATTATTATTGTTGTTGTTTTTATTATGTACAATTAGGTAAAATACTGTGTTTAACAGGTTTGTGAAATCCTATTACCTGCAATCAGTTTTTACAATTTATTTTTAAAAGGTCAGAAAATGTTTTTTTGTTTTAAAAAAAGTTCAGAATTGTGAGATATGATCTATAAATTAAATACAACCTCTTGTTGTGTCACTCACATTTACACACTGCCTCCACATCTTTCGTCCGTCATAAAAAACTCAGATCAGGCTTGATTTTCTGTATTTTTGCATCTGTAGCAAAAAATTTAATAGCAATGGAAAAACATACGAAATTTCAGACTCTGTGAACAAGGACTGCAAGAAAGTCTGAATTATGATAAAGAGTAGCATATTTTTTTGTGACTGAAACAGACGTTCATATATTTGTTGCGCAGACAAATCTAATGTTTTTGGTCATTAAAAGTAGTTTAACAAATCAAATAAATTTTGCTACACATTTAACAACATTTTCAGGTTTAAAAAGGTGAATACAGATGCGGTACAGCGACGCAGATTTCCTTGCTAAATTATTTATTGTTTCAAAATACTATATCTAAAATATGTATTATTTCTCACAAGCGTATCCTGTTTGTGAAAAGTGCCTGTGCACATCCTGTGAACAGACGGCCCTCTGCATGATTCTCATTATGATTGTAACCTGTCTCTGTTTCCAGCTGCACAGTCCATCGTCTCCACAGTGTATCCACAATGTATGCTCTCATTTTCCCTCCCTCCTTTCTTTTTTTTTTTTTATTTATTTATTTTTTTTTACATCTACTTGATCATTCATGCACACACGCACTGTATGGAACAGGTATAGTGCAGTATAGATTTCATATACATGCCATTTCTGGTTTAGTCACTGTGAAATTCTCTTTCAAGATACTGACACCACAACTCACATTGTGTTTAAAAAGAAGGGCACGATATAAGCTGACCCTTTTTTGACTCGCCAAAACTATCCAATCTCATACCTAGATAATTTGCATGCACTTGTTTTTACACTCCCATTACCTCACCTGAACCTCCCTAAAAAACTTCCAGAAATAATTTCAGAGATATTTTTAACCCAATACAACAGGTTGCTCAGGAATAATTAATAATCATCTCCTCTTCATATTCTAGATGGTTTCTATTTAAATCATTTTCCGAAGCTCCTTTTTAAAACCTTTCTGAGCCTTAAGTCTTATAATTTCATACTTAACAGGTTTATATTTAGCCATATTCATCTCTATGACAATCAGTCCTGAACAATATTGTTGTAAAAATCATGCTGTACAGCCCCTTGAAAACTCGATCTGCAAGGTCACTCATCTAATCAAGCAGAAACTTTTCAGGTGGGATCTAAGCCTGTGTGCCCATTATAGACCAAATCGAATCAACATTTGCTTTATTCCATTACAAAGCAGTTTTTTCCTGTGCATCAGCAAATCTGCACAAGTCATTTCACTCGGGGAACAGCCGCTCAACTGTTATATCTCAATAAATCTCAATAATGTTATCTATTATTCTATCTACCGCTGGTTAGGTACTGCAATCAGATCTTGTTTTCTACCTGTTGTAGTTCTGTTGAGTTGTCACAGCGCTGTCATTTTCTTTCTCTCTCTTTCTGCGTTTGTCACTTATGGTTCATGCAGTATTGGCCAAACTTTCCTTCTGGTCATTTACTTCCTTTACGCTTGCTGCGCGACCACTCACATTTCTTTTCCCTGTATATTCAACTCTCACCATAGTCACTTGCAGCATAACATGTGCTTGTCTTTCCTCCATCACTATCCACCCTTGGTTCCGGCCCTCATCTGCTGGTGCAGTAAGTGTCTTATTATTATTGCAAGCGCATTTCTCCCTGCAGAGTCAGTCTGCTGAAATTCACTCTCAAACACGCTCTCCCGCTTCCTTTTTTCCACCTTTACCTCTCATGAATCTCTACCTCACCGTCATTTTCTACCTGCTGCAGTCCCTTGATTAAGTAGCAACATAAGCACAATTGGACTGCAAGTGGATTGAATCTTCTACTGCTGTTTTCTCTGCAGTCATTCACTCCACCGTTAAACCAATAATCACCAGTTATTCAGAAATATTTTAAAGGGTTAGTTCACCCAATAATGAAAATTCTAACATACTCTCATCATTCCAGATTATTGTTCATCTTTCAACCTAGGCTCATAGGAAATACATGCCTCCTACCTAAAAAACGTACCTATAGATACGAATCGCTGCAGTTTCTAGTTGAAATGAAAACTAAAGGCAGTAAAACTCCCACAACTTTTATTCCTTTTTACACAAATAGGATCAGTCAGACATTTTTCTCAGATTACAACAAATCATTAACGGTGAATATGGAAATAAAAATAAATAATTTCTGGAATTTGCTTATTGTGACTCATTCGGTCAACACTGGTCACGTACGCTATTATTCTTAAGAAGAATGAGAAATGACAACAACACATGCGCGATGCTTCAGATCGGATGGCAAGTGTAAACACGTCAGATCAGATATGGGTCACAATTAAAAAAACGTGTAAACGGACAACAAAAAAAATTAGATATAGACAACAAATCAGAATTGAGCATCAAGACCTGTAGTGTAAACGAGGCCTTAGTTGCAGAATGTTATGTTATGACTTCAAAACATTGTTAACATCCTGCACGATTTGAAAACTGATACTTTTGAACGTTGTCATCACATATACAGCTTCATATGTATGTATTTTCTAGTTCAGTGGGTTTACTTGGTAGCTCACGTGATAAGGTGCTGCACTTACAGGTAGGTGGTGAAAAGCACTGGTTTGAATCCGCTGTATGTATGTAAAACGCTTCGTCAAAACAGCTCAAATCAGTGTAAGGAAGTTAAAATAGCATGGCTGCGTCAGTAAATATGTTTTTAAATTACTTTTGCATTTGTTAACACTGTTGGGTAGGTTTAGGTTTGGTGTTGGGGATATTTCCAACATGCTAGCACATTCTTTAGCGACACTCACTGGATATTTGAATTCTGAAATCAAATTAAACAGGTGTTATAGCGCCACTCTCTAGAAATATCACTTTGCAACTGTGGCAAAACGTGTACGATATGTAATTATGGGGTTGCAGAAATGTATGTAGAGTCTCGTATTACCAGTGAGCCTGGGTTGTCATCTTTCGAACACAAAGATGTTTTTGATGAAATCCAAGAGCTTTCTGACCCTGCATAGACAGTAACATAACCACGTTCGAGGCTCAGAACGGTAGTAAGGACATTGCTAAAATAGTCCATGTGACATCAGTGGTTCAACCTTAATTTTATGAAGCTACAAGAATAATTTTGCACAAAGAAAACAAAAATAATGACTTTATTCCACAATTCCTTCTGTTCTATGTCAGTCTTCAGTTACTTTTCTATTGATTGAATGATCACATATTACTAACACAATAGCAATAAAGTATTCGTAATCTATTGATTGTTCCTAATTCTTTTTTTCTTCTCCTTTGCTTTCTAAAATAGCCTATGCTTTTATACATACCAGTCAGGTGGTTAAAATTACATACAAAAAAACGTCGCTTCAAAAAAACGGCACTTCCTCATTTCAAGAAGCAAAAAATGGAATTATTTTCCTTCTCTTTGTATTCTTACATCAATATGGTACACAATTATTATATTTAATTCAAACATAATCAAAAAGTAATCAGATTAACATAACCACCTAATGTGGTTTGTCCAATTAATTTGGAATCAGTAGCAGACTACATTTTATAAGTAATCTACCCAGCTATGTTGATAGAAGTTCCTGAATATAGCTGAATATATAAACACAATTTTTATTGCACTCCTCTGTGTGCCTATGTGTGTGTGTGTCTGCTACCTGCTTGGCAGAGATTGACATCTGAATTACATGCAATAAGCTCCAAACCACAGCCTGCCAATACTGATTGAGGCTCGGCGTGTCAGCACAGCATCCAGGTCTGGTACAGTGAGTATCAGTACGCTAAAGATTAATCTCTAGGACACACACACACTTGATCCTCAGTGGGTTCAGTTTCCAACCCCATGGAATCTCACCATCGCAGAAACTCTTCCACATGTTCCGCCATTAGTGTCCCAACGGGGAGTCCTCTCTGACTCCAATGAGCTGTGATATCCTCAATACAAACACAGTCATGTGAGCTGTCTAAAGCTAAACTGCGGCACATAATCAAATCTAATCACTGCTTTTTTCCATAATTGCATTGCATAGTCCATCCGAGCATATACATGAAGCATAATTGCTCGTTTGAACGTTTGTTTATATGCACGCTCAATATGCGACTGTCATTGTTTGTCAGCGCTGTGCAAATATGCAGCTTTCTATGTTGACCGCTGTTGATGTTTCTGCTGACGCAGCAGAGCTGCAGGGAAGTTTAGCACCGTGAATCAGAGTTGGGTAGAAGCCCACTGTGAAAAATGTCTCATCAATTCATTTCACAGCTCCCTGTAAAACGCATGACATCACAAGCTGCTATTTTTATCTTTGCGTTCAGCTCACGCAGTAAATCTCTTTTTGGGGAAAAGAACACACTTTCTTAAAATCGTTCCTATTTTTAGAATATTTGCCCTCAAAGATTCCCTCTTCAGTGAGAACAGCTTCTTGCAGCTTATTCTGCTGTAATAGGTTTTCACAGCTTCACAACATTCTTTTATATTACCCTCTCTTCCATTTGTGCATGTTTTTTGTGTGTTAATTCCCTAAACAAGCATCTCTAGAGACAGCTGATGCAATTAGCAGAGGTGATATCTCATCGTCCATCGTATAAAGGTAATTGTGAGGGTCTGTTCAATAAAAGGCCACTTTTTGACTGTTATTGACAGCTTGTCCATTTTTGGCCCCTAAATGAGAGCCACAGAGGAATGCATAAGGGACAGTGAAATTCTATTTTGTCAGCATATTGATCAGTCCGTCTATAGCTCTCTCTATGGCGCTCTCACTTTCTTTTAATATTATTCAGAGAACAAAAAGACATTATCATTTCAGAGGGAAAAGTAAATATATCTTTGTTTAGACAAAAATGTCTGACTGAGCCCCACGCAGCATGAGGTGACAAAATGAAGATTAAAAACTCTCGCTCTGGCAACAAAAGAATTTTTATCACTCATTATTATTTAGGGCCTTTGCCCCAAAATGCATCTCTGTCACATATCAAAGACTTTATAGAGTTCAAACAATAACAGTCTATCAAGAAATATAAATGGAAATTCTTTGTATTTGTGGGTGTGCAAAATGTAACTTTTCATCTTGTGCTTCATTAAAAAAGTGTTTAAATAAAAAAAAAAATAAAATAAAAAAAAAAAAATATATATATATATATATATATATTTGTTCTATAAATCCTTATGATCATTCTAATATTTAGACAAAAATTAACACTTCAGGTCAAATTATTTAATGCTAACCAATCCATAACGTGATATTTATTAATAATAATACATTCATTTATTAATAATTTTCAATGTTACAGCTATTTAGTATTAGTTAGTGTTAGCGCAGATCCATAAAACATTTTTCTTTTATTTTAATAATTTAATCATAAATGTTGAAAACTAAAATTTGAAGTTAAAGATTAAAAGCTGAAAATGTTCTAAGGATAAAAACGTTGAAATTAAAGTTTTAAAAGTATTTATTTATTTATTCATTTATTTTAGTTAATGTTAACTAAACCTCCCATCTTACCAAATCTTTCTAAGGACTTATTGCTAATGATCCCACTGAGTTATGAAAACATTATTTGTTAAATGATCTTTGAACAATCAAATGTCATTTTTTAAAGACGTTTTTTTAAATAGTTTAATTAATATTATGGTAGCATTCAATTTTATCATTTTGCATTTTGTAAACCTTATGGGAATAACTTTCGTTACTTCTGAATGTTCTCTGATCCTTCTGAAACAAATAGACAGGTGGCGGACAACAACATTTTATAAATTTCATTTCATGCAAAGACCCGAAGCCTTGTTTATTAACAGTTCATAGAAAAGGTTATATATTTTGTCCTTATATTTGCACACATTCCTACACATAAATTACTCATTATGCACTCCTCTGTGTTTACTCACAGTTGATAAATGAGGGCCCAGAACATATTATAGTGTAATTGTAGGAATGTTTGTTCATACTGTACCTTGAGAAAACATTGCCAGAACATTAGACACAGTTCTGAGAAAATTCTCTGTTGGCTGGGGAACTGATATTAACAAACCGACCGTTATTGTAAAGTGAAAGGGAATCCCAGGATGCACAGATGCGTCAGAAATGTTGCTTATAAATATGGTTATAGTTGATACACATAAAATATGCTAATAAAATGAGAGATTGTTTATTGGTCATTATTAAAAGCTGACTATTTTACCAAAAATGTGTGTGTGACAGTGCTATTGAGTGTGGATGCCTGTGTAGAGTGTTCCACTTAGAAGCAGCTGCCTATGTAAGTAGTGAGGTAGATCACTAGGTTTTAGAACATAGCTAGTGTCTGTTCAGTGTTCAAGACTGAATGGAGTTGAGTTGTTTGACTTCACCACATCACAAGGTATCAATGTGTCTGTCCAACTGTCTCTCTCAGTCTTTATGTCCTTTATTGAACCGATCCGAACTGTGAGAAGTGTTCAGCTTCACTCTTTCCCCAGAAACGGGAATGAACGCTTGATATGTGAGAAGACTTTATATTGATGTGCCCCCAGAAATCTCCAAATCTCGTCTGCTCTTTTACACCGCACTATCTATCTGAACACCTGGCAGAGTGATTTGCTCTCTTTCCCTGCCTGTGAATCTCTGCTGTTTTCTGAATCTCTTGCATGTTGAACTGTAGATCAGCACAGACCACAAACCACAGCTGAGATTTTCAGTCCTGGAGTTTCAGTCTGGTTCTTGTTAGGTTAGTTTTTATGCTGCCTTTCTGTGAGGAGAAAAAGAAAGTTTTGTTCACTAAGGATGAATTAAATTAATGAAAAGAACTACTTCTAAGTTCTAGAGAATTTATTCTTCATCAAATCTCAAACCCAGTAGTCAGTTTATGTAGCCGTTCAGGTGTTTTAAGTTTCTAGTTTAATCTCATACTTTCTTTTTCTGTTTCCCATTGGTGTGATTTGACTGGTGTGAGGATATTTCTCACAGACCTCACCTTTAGATCAAACTGTTCCTACAACAGCTCAACAGTTTAAAGATTTATGTATCTGTAATACTCACCTTAAATGTTTACAGTACAGTCTTTCTTCTTTTGCCCATTCTTATTTGCCTGTGACAGATGAAAACAAAAAATCCCTGAGTATTCTCTTCACTGCTGCAGATGTAGCTTCTGTTTACTTTAATGCCAGCTGAGTACCAGTGAAGAGATTGTGATTTACTTGTCCACTTTTTATTGTGCATCTGAGCCCTATTCTCTGTCCTCAACAATTTCCTCTTTTTGTTTTGAGACAGGATTGCATTAAAAGGCCTTCAATATCTCTCAAAAGAACACTGAGGTTTGGCCACTTTATAACTTAACTTAAAAGAATACTGTAGTACATCTAAAAATGAAAAACCCTCTGGTGAGCAAGGGATGTAACGCAAAATTTCTCCAAATCTGTTTAAATGAAAAAACAAACTGATCTACGTCTTGCATTCCCTAAGGTCGGGTGAGTACATTTTCAGAAAATGTTCATTTTTGGGTGAACTATTCCTTTAAAATGTTATTTCCGGTAGTATTTTCAGGTTAACGCTACACTGGTTAAAACAAGTAACAGTTTCTTTTTTAAAAAATGTCTTTGTGATAACATTTTGAACAATAGTGTATAGACATGTTTTTTGCTGTCAGTTGAAGGCTGAATTTGGACAGCTTTGGAGTGAAGTACCACAAGGATTTGTTGCAGGCCCCTGTTGCTTTTTCTCTGTCCATGCCCCGAGGACATGTTGAGTTTGATGCTAGTTCTGCAGAGCTATTCAGCTTTTCTTCTGGTGTTTATGACAACACAATGAACTATGCAGCTCTTTTTAGGAGTACAAAGCACATGCGCACATGCTAATATGTTAATAGAAGTCCCCAGGCAAGATAGTGTGTCTGCAAAATATGCATCAAACTGATACTGACGTAGAGATTGTGTGTGTGTCCCCACAGCATGCATGACAAGAGGCCAGCTAAAGCATCTCTGAGTCATAACTCCAGCCGATGGGATATGCAGCTTAAAATTAAGAACACAATCACATCTCTATATCTTCTCTGCTTGAGGCATAAGGCATAAAATAAGCCCTCAAACGTCATCCGCTTTTGCCTCGGGGTGTCTAATGAAGAGCCTTGTGTGATGCTACAAAAAGTCAGAGCGTAACAAGAGACAATTTTCTGATAATTTTCAGTCTACATAGAAAATGAAACAATGGAGAGAAAAACCAAAAAGCAAAAAAATAAATAAAAACAAAACATTTCAATTATTTAATATTTCGTCTTAATTTTAAGTATATATATATATATACTGTATATAATAAAAAATGCCTGGGCTTGCAAAATGAAACTTTTCAGGTTTCAATAATGATAGTTTTGGTAGGCCTTAAATTACTTTAGTGGTAGTTTGAGCTTCCCCTAACTTGAAAAGGCACCAGCCACCATGTACTCTCTTAGAGAAGGAAGATTTACCCTCACCCGCCAAAACGTATGTTCTTCATTTTCTTTTTGAATGAGGCAGCAAAATCTGCGGTCATTCCCCTGACTGACAGCTGTAAAGCTGACGTATCATTAGTCAGAACAGCTGCCTGGTCTGATCCAGGCACCAGTCCCTAAACACTTTTGTTCAGCATAATCTCACCGCTGTTTGATTAAGCTGTCGGAGGCGCACAGAGGTTGCTTGCGCTTTAAGACGAAGCTGAGAGACAAATGTTAAGATGGAGAAACATCTGTTGGTTGTGGTCGAGGGCTGCGAGGAGAGTCTTTGCTGACGGTGATGCGTAAATTCCCAGCTGCTTGCACGACTCCCTTTTGCCACCTGTGCAGTTTTAATGCATAATTTACTGCTAAAGTGTCTGTCCCCGTCTGAATTATGGGTCCAATTTGTATGCTTCTTAAGTTGCTTTTGAAAATGAGCCATGTTCAGGCCCTCTGGCTCAGAATGGGCCGCCCACCTTGCTAAGTGCTGGGATGCATTAACGAGGTTCTCTAAAAATGCTCTCATTCACTGCCTGCAAACTTGTTTACTTGAATCATTGCAATTTTATATTGTTGATTTAAAAGTTGACTTAAGACTTCATCAAAAAGAATTTAGATGGCTGCAAATCAGAAAAATAAGACCACTTAATCAATTCAGTTCTGATGTCTTCAAATCAAAACAAGGGCTTGTGGAAATGATCAATTGCATTTACAATTCTGAAACCTATCAGACCTATGGAGAAAGGAGATCCTATCGGGCTGTGGAATTAATCGTTGGTGTTTATTTGATCCATCAATTTCGGCAGTCCAAATGAGACACATTCAGAGGTAAACCCTGTCTATCATTGCCACAAATGCTTCACTCAATATTCGGTGACTATACATACCCTTTTAACACTTAGAATAGGTAACACTTGTTAATTATTTACTATGATTTTCCTCTCAATAAGCTCTTAATTTGCTTCTTATTAATAGTTAGTAAGGTATTAGGCAGGATTAGGGATGTAGAATAAGGTCATGTAGAATAAGGCATTAACATGCCAATCAATCAATCACTTTTATTTATATAGTGCTTTTAACAATACAGATTGTAGCAAAGCACTGAACATTATCAAATAGGAGAATAGAGTAATGGTAATGTATAATGACGAGATTAAACTATTTAATTATTAAATGCAGAGACGGTCTCTGTAATCAAAACAATGATAATCGCTAGAAATTAGGTGCCCCTAACTAAGCAAGTAAGAGGCCACAGCGCAAGGAACCAAAACCCCATCCGTGAGAGACTTGAGGGAAAAAAACCTTGGGAGGCTTAGTTGGGGCCAATTCTACTCTGGCTGGACGCCCAGCACCTAATTTTCAGGTCAATTTTAAGCGCATGTCAAAGGACTTATAGTGTGTATGTGTGTTTGTTTGTGTACATTTGGTTCCAGTGATCTGTCCCCGGAGCTCATCTAGTTGTTCTGGTCTCCGATGAAGATTATCTCTTTGTGCTGGTGCACCATCTGATCTGGATACGGACTGAGAAACAGAATAAAAGCGAGACAGACTAATATAAGCATAGATGCCATTCTTTTTACGATGTAATGAGTACATCGCTAGTTAAGGGGAGTGTTCCCGGTTCCGGCTGATCTAATTAATGCAGACCAATAATCCTTTAACGTATTTGATTAATAAATGTGTATTAGTTTAAGTGTAACCTAGATTTAGAGTGTGCCTGCCTCCCGAACAGTATTAGGTAAATTGTTCCAGAGTTTGGTTGCTAAATAGGAAAAAGATTTCCCACCAGCAGTAGATTTTGACATTGTAGGTATTGTCAAATGGCCAGAGTTTTGAGAACGCAGCAGACGTGGAGGACTTTAATGCAATAAAACCTCGCTCAAGTACTGAGGAGCTAAGCCATTCATTTTAAAATCTATACAATGTTTGATAGGGAGCCAGTGCAGTGTTGACAGAAACGGGCTAATATGGGCTAATAATCATACTTCCTATGCTTAATTAGCACTAATAAATGGCTAATATTCTAGGAATATGCATGCTAATAAGCAACTAATAGGTGTAACCATAAAAAAGTTTTACTCACTTTTTTTTTTATGTATAATAACCATGCCACGATTTTTAAATGTATTAAGATTTCTGGGTTTTGTCTTTTTCCTATTGACATGCTCTCTAGAGTCCTAATGTCATGCTGTAGGCGTTGCCTTGTGCCTTGTCTGTTGTCTTTTGACTGTGTTTTTGCTCATGTCTAGTTCCATGTGCTCTTGTGTTTACCTTTTGTATCCTCATGTTGTCCCTCGTTTGTGACTCCACCCTGCTCATTAGTGTTTACTCCCTGCCAGCCGTGTGTGTCCAGGTGTTCCCCTTTATCCTTGATTGTGTCTTGTATTTAAACCGTGTCTTTTGAAATGTTCAAATGTCGATCGTTAACGTTATGTTGTTGAAGTCTTGTGAATGTCCGTTCGTTCAGCACCCTGCCGTTTGTTCTAATAAATGTTATATTTTGTGCATCTCTGCTTCCGAGTCTCCCTGTATCCGCTGAAGAGCGTTCATCACCAGCTCGACTCTTAACAGAACGATCAACATTTGAACATTTCAAAAGACACAGAAAAAACAAGGACACTTTTGAGGATTCAGTGAAACAGAAAAAAAATACCTAAACCTTAATACCTGCTGATTTTGTAGCCATGTACTAGTTTAATACTCGTACTATTTCTGCCATAAATGCTTAGAAAATATATAGTAGAAGCAGAATAGTATGCAGTTTCGAATGTACCATTTTCCTTAATTGAATGGCTTATTGAGTCATCGACTCACTCGATTCTTTAAAAAATGTTGAATCACTCAAGATTGAAACACTACTCTATTGATCAAAAATACAATTGTTTATTGACAATACTGTCTAAAATGTACATCACTTAAAGGGTTACTCCACCCCATAATGAAAAATAACTTGGCAGTCAATCGGACAGTCAAAAGCCTGCCGGATTTCATTCAAAATATTTTTCATTGTTTTCTGAAGAAGAACAAAGATTTTACAGATTTGGAACGACATTGGGGAATAAGTGATTAATGAAAAATGTGTCATTTTGGGGTAGAGTAACCCTTCAATATAAGTTGAACATAAGATTTGAATTATTATTATTTTATTATTATTATTATATTATATACCATTGTATAAAGTAGGGCAGTCCAGGATATGAGATTTTTCATTGCGTGATTATTGTATCTAAATAAATTCACAATAATCAAGGCATAAGTATTTTTTACTTTTGTATTTTTGATTTCTCCATCTATACTATAAAGTACAACATAGCAATCTTAAAAGAAATACAAATAAGTGTCAGACTCAAGCCTGCACCACTATTTCAAAACCAAACAATCTGACCGCAACTCGGACTGGCCACCTTACACCCTACTCAAATGCAGTTTCTTCCATTATGACAATATGTGGCTAGTTACACTTAAAAACTTAAATTCTAATGTGTTTACATTGATGTGCTTGTTGACCTTTAGTTAGTACTTGGGAGTATGTACTATGATGACCTTAGCACAAACAGTGGTAAAGTGCCTCACTCAAGGGCACATTGATGTTGAGAACGCTTGATGATATCAGTTTACTACAGCTGGTCATTGAATCAATGACCCCCTGAGTACTGACCCACTTCTAGATCTGAAGCTGTGGAGCATTGCAGTGTGTTCTGTCAAGAACAAAAAGAGCTGTGTAAGATCAAATGAGCACCAAGGCGAACAGCGGTTACGGCAAGTTCTGGATTGAATGGAAACAGATTACGTTTGGATTGGAGAGACTGGTTACGGACAGCTGGCTGTTTTGGGAAAAAAGTGCAAATTTGTAATGAGACTTGTGATATTATCTCGTTATAAAATTGGGTTTAAAGGGTTCGTTCACACAAAAATGAAGATTTGTCATTAGTTATTCACCTTCATGTCATTCCAAACCCATTCATCTTCTGAACACAAAATAAGATATTTTTGATGTTATCAGAGAGCCATCTGACCCTCCACAGACAGCAATACAAACTGAAATGATCCCAAATCCAGAAATGTAGCAAAAACATCAGTAAAACAGTCCATGTGACATATGCTTACGCAGTAATATTCTCTAAAATGGTGGAAGACGCAAGTCATAGGAGAAGAATGTTTGAGTACATGATGTTATTTTTGTTTTATTTGCGCAAAAGAAAGTATTCTCGTAGCGTCACCAAACTGAAGTTGATCCACTGATGTCACACAGACTTTTTTACAGGTGTTTTTACCACATTTCTAAATCGTTTCATCTGTATTTCTCTCTATGGAGGAATAGGTATCATCCTACTGAAATCTTCAAAAAAGATCTTAATTTCTGTTCCAAAGATGAACAAACGTCTTATTGGTTTGGAACGACACAAGGGTGAGTAATTAATGACATCATTTTTGGGTGAACTAACCCTTTAATAACAGCTCAGTGAAAATAAAAATGGAACATATTATGATCTACACATTTTATTATTTACGTTACGAGAAGTGCCTGGATTTCATGAGAGATTCTTTCAAATGTGCTTATTCATTCAGAGAGGAATCAAATGACTATCTTTATCAGTGAATCATTTAGTTTAAAACTTATTAGTTAGAAATGTGGTTCTGTTGTGGCTTTGATTGGACGTACAGTACTTTCATTGATGTGCCCAAAATAGACAGGTTAACTGGAAATATTCTCCCTGAAATCCAAGTTTCTCATTATGAACTTCTTGTTTATTGAACCTTTTGTGTAAAATCAGTATCACATGGGGAAATGTGCTGCTTTTCCAGTTTCTAATATGAGCAAAGCTGTAATTTGGCCTTGCATTCGATTTTGTAATGTCTTAAAAGGGCAGGAAGGTATAACTGTTACTGTCTAACACATTTTAAAATATTTAATTTTAATATTTTAATATTCAACTTTAATTTCTTATGAAAATGAAATGTAAAGCAAATATACAACACCTGCTTTTGCAAGGGATGAATGAGACAGTGGACAGACTGAGATTTTTGTATTTGGTTCACAGAAGAATTCTGTGACATCTTTGTGTCAGTGTGTTTATCTGTGTAATAAAATCTCTGACATAGATACAGATGTGCTTGGCTATCGAGCTGTCCGTGCTGTTGAGACGTCTGAATATCATACAGGTTGTGATTGACAGTCACAAACACAATTACCATAAATATAGCAGCTGTGTCAGTCCAGTCTGCATTTGTCTTGACACACAACCCAGCTGACGGCGTTCACAGCCTGGCCTTAGTAAATACAAGAAGTCAATAACTGCTTTGTCTCACTGACATCTCATCTTTGCACGTACTGTATTCTTGCCTATGAATTTCATCAGATAATACAAAATGTCCCGAACATTCTGAGCTGTATATTGAAACAATATACTTTTTTATTTGTTTTTTATTTATTTATTTTTTTAACTTACAATTTCACCCACTGTTGTTGTTTTGGGGCATTGTAGACTGTGATTACACAATGGGTCGGCCAGCTGAGAAGAACAGAACAGAATGTTTACAAAAGCAGACAGTTATTCTTAAATTTTCTCTCAAAGGACCTAAAGCCTCCAAGGCTCTGAAAGCCCTAAATATTTACTTTTGATTTTAACTCATGCAAGTAAACATTTTGCACTACAAGCCAAATATAGACACTCTGGCTCAGAGATAAGTAGCCTGCTTTTCAAATGCAAGTCTTCATTGATGCTGAGGAACAACACAACTACTTGATTGTCTTTATTTTTAATAGT
Organism: Enteromius unitaeniatus; assembly: GCA_032359435.1. Classification (NCBI taxonomy): domain Eukaryota; kingdom Metazoa; phylum Chordata; class Actinopteri; order Cypriniformes; family Cyprinidae; genus Enteromius; species Enteromius unitaeniatus. Next base: position 15,418,726 of record JAUMHI010000063.1, on the reverse strand, counting down.
ACCTAGTCCTGTGTCTTTTTGAAGTGTTTTTGATGGTAGTACATCATGTTTGCATCATATAGACACCATTCTTTCTCATTTTTAAGACCAGTTCGGGCAATAGTTGTTCATAGGGAAGTCATTAGGTCAGTTATCAAGACATTCAATAGCTCAAATGTGTAATTTCTCTAGCAGAAAGTTTTGTCTTAAATTATAAAAAATGTTTGTGAATGTTACTAGCTTTTAGTATTGTAAAGCAATTGTAAAGCTTTTTTGTCTTGCCATTTAAATGACCTACAATATGATATTTAGTAGGTTCCAATTGTGACAACTTGCCCCAATATAATGTGACAACATGCAATTATTGTATCATCATGTGTTAAACATGTTAAAATGTTAACATTCTAATATATTTGTTTACATATACAGTACGGCCATTTCCTTACTTTTCAGTGTCACATGATCTTTTCAGATATTATTCTAGCATGCTGATTTCTGACATTAGAAATTTCTGACATGTGTTGCTTAATATTTTTGTAAAAATCCTTTTTTTTTTCTTGTTCAGTATTTATTTATGAAAAGAAAGTTCATAATAACAGTATAAATGTTTTACTCACATTTTAATGCATCCTTGTTACATAAAAGTATCGATTTCGTACTTGTTGAAAAAATAATTATTTATAATTTATAATAATTGTTTTGCCTATAGAAACAGACTTTAAAGGGGTCATCGGATGGCCATTTTCCACAGTTTGATATGATTATTTAGGGTCTTAATAAACATTCTGTAACATACTTGAGTTAAAATTTGGTAGTGTAAAACAACACCCTTTTTACCCTGTCTAAAACAGCTTTGTTTACAGCAAAGTTGCATGTTCCTTTAAATGCAAATGAGCTCTTCTGACCCCGCCCCTCTCCTCCGAGCTCTCTGAGAGACTGTAGACTTTAGCCATCAAACTTTGCTAATTAGTACATTATGAGATGAGGCGATTTGCAAAGATTCATAAAAGAACTCTACTATACTCACTTCATGAATATTTCTCGGATTAATGAATTTTGCTTCTGATGACCGCTTCGAACTATGTGTATACAGTGCAGAGATTTAAAAACAAACTTACCCAGAGAAACATTCACTAGAGTAAAAGTTTTCCACTAAATCCATTAAATGTCTGTGTGAAGGAGAGTTTTAGATGTCCCAAACATCAGAGATGCTCACAGTGATGTTGATGTATTAGCAGAGAGCGGAGTGGAAATGTATTGCTGTTTTGGACGGCGCGTCTTTGCAGGGGTGTGTTAATAGCCTAAGGCTGGCCTCGTTCAGCTTTCGGGCATGTTTCATTTGTTTAGTGTGGACAGCAAAGTGCTTTGAATTCAATTTAGAGGAAACTATAAAAGAGAAAGTTGTGGTTGGAGACATGGGGTACAATGTTTCAAATTCCTGAAATGAGAGTGAGGTAGAAAAAGCGATTAGCTTCCCTCATCTTCATTCTCCACCAATAGGAGAAGAGAAACTCGATGACCTAGTCACCCGTGTAATGAGGTCCTTTAGCCAAATTAATAGCCCTCAGTGAAAGGGTGTTTGTGTGCGCCCTGTGATTCATTGTTCTTCAGAGATGCTAAACACACATAGGTAGATAAAAAGAGTGTCTTATTATCTCTCAGACAACCATTACAGGCACAACTTAACATCTCAAACAGATATTATAATCCACTTTACACAAGCGCAGATCCCTCTCTGCAAGCAGATACTTGTACCACCCTGCATCCTGATTGTAAGACACATTGTTAAATATCAAATGCTTAGGATTGATGGTCATCATGCAGTTTTTGTTTTAGTTTTTTGCATATTACACAATATGAAACATTATTATTGTTTTCATTATTATTATGTTGTTGTTGTTTTTAAAAGTGTGTGTGTCTGTGTGCATGTGATAATAATTTTATACACACAATTATATATTTATATATAATTAATACAGTGGGTATGTGTGCACATACAGTTCAATATTAAAAACCAACAACAATAACAATAAACATTATTATTATTATTAATACAGTTATAGTGGCAATAAAAGTATTATTATTAAGTATTACTATTATCATTGTTAATAATATAATAATAATTTATTGGTAACATTTTATATTTATTACTGTTATCATAGTATTGTTATAATTCTTCTCTTTATCGATCACCATATATTTCATTTGTATAGAAGAGCAGAATGATATTTTAATGCAAGTCAGTAGCACACATGCTTTCACTGTATCTGTACAAGTATTGATATCCAGCTGATTACTCCTAATAACTGGAAGGTAATGTTGAGTAGAATAATATATTTTACTGATTAGTTGATGCTCTAATAAAACCAGTTCATATTTCTATTAAAAAGGGTTGCTAACATTTAATGTGCAACAAACATTTTAATGGGAGGTCATTTAAAATCTTAGTTGAATTCACTTCTATGAGAATATCGATGTGTTTCAAATGCCTGGAGTGATAATCTATAGAATAGTAAAATGTCAACAAACTAGACTTTCCTCATTGACATTTTAGCACTGGCTTTGTTAAACATGCTGTCAGTTAGCAAGGGCCAAGCCTAACAACACTCAGTTGTCTACTGTACATTCAAATGAAGCTGCTATATTAAGTATCGTCTCAGATGGTGAAGCTGATTTCTGCACTCTTATTCAGAGAGGATATCTAATGAAACTTCATTCATTATAATGGGAAGTCTGAACTTGAAATCTTTAAAAGAAATGCTGTAGATGTATCCAGGGCCGGATTAACATGGCCAGGGGCCCCTAGGCTACAGTTTGCCGTAGGCCCCCCCTCACAACCACGAGGACGTCAAACGTCAATTTGCATATTTATTACGTCAGTGCGTCATATTATCTTGCTTCTCTGTAGTCACATAATGTAATTTAATGCACCCAAATTCTCAATATAACTGTTTTCACTGTATTTAATGGTTTCTGTTGTCAGAAAAATGGAATGAATATGAAATAGTGGCTGAAATGCACCCCATTATTAGGTTAAACTAGCTGTACTTTACAAGATATTAATCTGGATTAATATCCTGATTTAATCAAGCCATTTTCTGATTAAATCAAATACACATAAGATATAGACAATGGTTATGCTGTGATTTGGGCTGAATTTACATGTAAAAGAGTTAGCAGCAACATAATGTCTATTTTCACTGAATGCTCTGCTCCTCACAGCCGCGCGCTGAACAGAACAGATGTTACAGATGTTCTGTAAATCTAGCGACAAAGTCGCTAAGTTGGCAACACTGGACGTGCGTCTGACGTTTATATAGGCTACTGAAGGCGGATTTGCCTCACCCAATCAGCGTCCGCTTATTTAAATGTTTATTTTTATCCAATGGATATTACGTTTTTTCTTTCTTTTGACCAATTGGGGGGCCCCTGGGAGGTGGGGGCCCCTATGCTGAAGCCATATAAAGCCTGTGCATTGATCTGGCTGTGGATATATCAACCTATGAGAGAAAAATTAAAATCAGAATTGTGAGACAAAAAGTTTTTTTTTTCTTTCTTTCTTTATTTTTGGTGGCAGAAACAGCTTCCACAGGGAAAAGTAGCACTTAGGGTGATGAATCACTGAACAGGTCATTTTAGGGTGAGATATTAAGTTCTAAGAACAGCTAAGCACCAGCACTACAGACAGTGGCTAAATGCCATGGGCAGTCCGTATGACATTCATTAGTACACAGTGGCCATTACTGTTCAAAGTTCAGCGAAATGTCACTCGATTTGCTTTTGAGGAGGGATGAGATGAGTTACTAAACAAACACGGTTGCTCACCTGTTCATCTGCTTTTCCTTCCTGTGTTGACAAGGCTGTCAATTCCCTTTGAACTCCTGGGGCCATAAAATTGACTTTCAATCTTGTTTTGTCTTAATATGATAATTAATTAATTTGCATTCATTTCAAACTAATCAAGCTTGTGTGCCTGCAAGCATAACAATCCTGTAAAAAGTCGCAGTGTCAGGAACATAACCGCAGGCAGAGGAGGAGCAGATGCTGCTGTGGCTGTATCACTTTTGATGCCTCTGTGTGTATGCATGCGTGTGTGTGTGCGGCAATGTCTACCTCCTTATTTAATAACCAAATTTATCCATATAAAAAAAATGTATAAATAAATCTGTTGCACTAGCATTCTGTCTATGATTCTATACATCCATGGTTTATGGCTCATCCTGTCTTTGGTTTTATGTGGTTCTATCATTCTGTCTAGTGTACTATCTATGGTTCTATTTTTCTGTTTGTGTATGGTTCTACATAGCATCTGTATCTAATTTTATGTGTTTCTTTAGTTCTGTCTGTTCCATCATTCTTTCATTCTTTCTACCAATGGTTCTATGTCTGTGTTTTGTTATGGTTCCATCTATTTTTTATATCTATTGTTCTGCTGTTCTTGCTATGGTTCCATTTATGCTTCTGTCTATCATACCAGCTGTTCTTTTCTATGGTTTCTATATTTACATCTATTATTCTAACTATTGTTCTGCTCTTTTTCTATGGTTCCATCTGTGGTTCTATCTTCGTATTCTAACTATTGTTCCTGTTTTGTCATTCTATCTATGGTTCTATCTATCAATATCTATTGTTCTTTCTTCTATGGTTTGATCTATGGTTCCATCTCCCATTCTATTGTTCTGCTGTTCTTTAAATAGTTCCATCTATGGTTCTATCAATCATTCTAACTATTTTTCTTTCTATGGTTCGATCTATGGTAACATCTATTATTCTAACTATTGTTCTGCTGTTTTTTATGGTTCCATCTAGGGTTCTAGCTGTCATTCTAACTGTTGTTCTATTGTTCAATCTATGGTTTTATCAATCATTCTAACTATTGTTCTTCCAATGATTCTGTATTATTCTAACTATTGTTCTTTTGTTTTTTTCTGTGGCTCCATATGGTTCTATCTATTATTCTAACTATTGGTCTGTTTTTTTTCTATGGTTCCATCATGCTATATGATTCTCTCTTTTGTTCTTGTCTGAAGTTCTTTAGCTCTATCCGTCTGTATCATTTATATTTCTATGGTTCTAGCTGTTATTCTGTAAGGTGAGGTCATCTAGCATTCTGTCTAAACTGATTTTTTTTATAATGCAGACAATATTTCTGCCCAGTGTTCTAGCTATCAACATTCTATTCTATCCATCAACATTCTCTTTATTGTTTTATCTCTGGTTCTGTCTAACTATCGTTCCATCTCTCATAAATATTCTTATTTAAGCAAGTGTCAGGGGATCAGAGTTTTTCCTGCTCTTTAATTAGTCAGATTTAATTACACAGAGTGTAATTTTTGGGTTGAGTGCGGTTGATATGATTCGGAAATGAATTCTTGGGGCACCGGAGTGCTGTGTATTTAATAGACTCCGTCCAAGGAGACAGAGCCGTAATCTCTTCGGCTGAAACTGTCACAGAAAAAGAAGGACAACAGAGCCCTCAGCTAAGACCTTAATTCTTGACTGTGCCTGGATGATGTCTGCCTACACTCAGAGCTATCGGAACAGATACAAATCCAGCAGGAATTTTGGGCTGGAGTCTCTCTCATTGTCTTAGTCACTGTTTAGTTGAGATTTGCGAGTGTCGTTTTCGTTCTTCTCTCGCAGTTCAGTTTCTGTGGGCAGGTGGTGACAGTGTCTAGCGCTGGCATATGCATTATTGTTCAGTAATGAATTAGGCACTTTGCACCAGCTACTCTATTTCTACTGTCCCTCCAAACAGCTGCTTCTAAATGGCATTGATCTACTAGCTTGCCCCTAGTTTACTAAACCCAAACAAGGTATTGCTGGAACGCTGCCGGTTTAAAACTATCACTGACTCTATGTCTGTTTCTTGGTTTCTTCCCACCGGTTCTCCCACTCTATGTCTGTTTCTTGGTTTCTTCCCACCGGTTCTCCCTCTTTCACAGTCACACACACACACTAAAGTAAGGGCAAGAAAAATCAGCTCTCTCGTCTCATTTGTGCTGTATTGCTGTTTTGGATTTCAGGCAAAGTCTGTCTTGAAGGTTTGACAGCTCTTTGTTTTGAGTGCTTAGTATGCAGGAGTTATCCTGACACTGTGAAGCACAGTTCTGGGATACGCAAACCAGCAGCACAAGCACATGGCTGTGTAGTTTCATCTTTTCAAAGTGCTGCAGGGGAAGAGGAGGTGTGGGATACAATTGCAGGTGTATCCAGATGTCAGCTGCATAGTTTTCGGTCAGTATGATGACATTCATACAGGTGTAATTCAGAAAATAAATTTAAGCTAATCATGAGAGTAAACATGCAAACAGTTCTCTCTTTTTCTTTTTTTTTTCCAGTATCCTCTCATCCCTTTTTCCAGCTGCAGTATCTTCTTCTGAGCTGACTAGGATTTCATGTTTGAGGATTTCTCTGCATACCGCTGTTCCAATTCTAGGATGGCGTGATGCAAAGAAGTCAGCCTTGGTGTCCTCCGCAGGGGTCCATAAATGATTAAGCCTCGTCTCTTCCCTAGGGTTTGCACAAAGACTAGCGGAGGTTCAACACAAACATGACCCGAGCTATTTGAAGCAATTGCACCTGGGTAGCTGATATATAATGTGTCTGAGGACTTTATTATTTTTTATTTAGATTTTTTTAGGTTAACTCTCATATGGATATACTTATATATAGAAAAGAGTAGGGTAAGATGTGACACTTTTGATGTCTTCTGTGCAAGAACTGTGAAATAACATATTAAATTATATTATATAATTTTTTTTATGATACTGTATGTACACGGTACACACCCATATATTATGTAAACGAAAACGTTTGTCTAATTATCATCAACATTTAGGCCTAATTTACCGTTTGGGGAAAACACTGTATTTTATCGTTTGAAAAATACTGTCTGTTAAATTAATATTAAAATAATTGACATGGTCATATGCAGGATGCAGTCAAATGTTTCTCACAATCTCATTCGAGGGAAAGTGTATATTTTTTTCACTAACTAGCATATTTTCACAGTTTTATGCATTGACAGTTGACATGTTTTTTGAGCAATTAAGTTACCTTTGCCATAAAATTAAGATGCAAAAAGTAATACATAAATGCATGCGTAATCTGTCATATAGCTGTATATGATGGTATATAATGTGCACAGCATGCACACTGACACGTCTTTAGACCATAACTGATCACTTAGTTGTGCATCATTTTTATTCAACTTTTTGCCTTTACTAGCTCATTATGAGGGGTCGTTAAATGGTCATTTTTAATATGAGTTCATAAAATCAGCATGCATAATAAAAGAATTAGCTTAATGCTGTTTTAGATCAAGCATAGCATGGCAAACCATATGCCAACATTCACCCTCTAACCACCCACCTGTGGGTGTATCTGCATTGTTAAATGTAATGTGCATTAACATGATTATATTTTGCAAGTGTCTGTCTTCTACCTGCACTCTGGTTCACATGGAGCCAGCCTTGAGCCTGTGGTTCTAAACTTCATAAATTAAGGTCGAGTATTCAGACTGTGCAATGATATATTGTGTTATAATGCAGCACTTTAGATCTACATTTGTCTTTCTCTCATCGCACTCTATTCTAAGAGGAAATTGCCACACAACCCTGAATGCTCCCTAGAGGAGAATGACTGGCTTCCGAATATAGATTGATGGCAGAAATAAAAAAGAGAAGGTTATTGGTCTTAAGATAATACAAGTATAGATGCTTCAGAATGTGTCAGGTGCACTGTTGTGTCTTTTTCAAAAAGAAAGAGCACTTGTTGAAAAAATAAGCTTTTGAATTATGGCAAACATAAAATACGGCGTTATTCTTTCTATGTATCTCTATGTATGTCATGTTAGAGTCTACAGGGAAAGTTGCAAACTGGAACACAGATGCTACTATTTCTTTGTAACTATTGGTTGCTTACAGAATTCACAAAAGTGCATTGAATGCCTTCAGGATGTTTGGCTGTAGCTTTAAAAGCCAATACAGAAAAAGTTCAATATACTTTTTGCCCTCCAAAAATTTGGTGTGCCCTAGGTTTTGTACAAGATCAGCATAAAACATGATCAAAGTCCAGTAATATTGATTTCTTTCAGCTTCTGTGATGATACAGTGGCGAACTGTTGAATAAAGTCGTATTCTCGTAGCTTTATAACGTTACGGTTGAACCATTAGTGATTCGTTCATTCATTCATTCATTCATTGCAACATTATTTGCAATTATCTATTATAAGATTTTTGTTCATTTTAGTAAAACTACAACATTTAGCCCTACATTCATGTATTTGTCATCTAAAATGACTTTGATTCAAGATTCCACCTTTTTAGTACTTGCATTGTCTGTGTAAATGGTTATAAATGCACAATAGTAATCATTGCGCAACCCTTACTAGTGACAAGTGAAATACCATTAACTGACACCCAGCTGGTAATACAGACATCTGCAAAAAAAGATGTTTCATAAATAGTAGAAATGTTTTGAAGTTTTGAGCATTAACAAATATGTCTGCAGATGCACACTCCGTGATCCTTAGCAGCACGTCATATTGTGCAGCACTGCTCATTTTTGTAAATTTTTCATGCATTTGCCCTAACAACACTCTTTAATAACAAGTTCTTCCTTGTCTTGTCTTGTCTTGTCTTGTTTGAGATGCATTTTGATCTGTATTTTCACTCTGTGTTGCTCTCGAGGTGTCTGTAAACGCACATTCCGGGTTTCAAGCTAGGTCATTTTCATACATTTCCAACATGTTGTTGTGCCTACTTACACATGTTTGGTGTGCCAGTCTGCTGGTGTTGCGGGCAATTTAGGATGACAGGCGGCGAGTGGAGACCGAAGCCTTTGCCTGGAAATCTGGTCGGGAATAAGACACAGATGCCTGGTTCCATTTTAAATTTTAATGTGCACAAAGGTTCTTCATCAGAGCAAAAGTCCTACTGGCCCCATATGGTTCATATCTCCACTGCTCAAGCAGAAGGGGGATTTGTATAAGGACTTATAAATATAGAAAGGTCTCCTTCACACTTTCTCTTTGAAGCCGGGCCGGTGTTTAGGAAAAGAAAGGCAAAACAGATTTTGCTTTATGAATGTTTAATGAGCCAACGGCTTCGCTGGGAGCTATAGTTGTAGAATGCACAATAAGGAGCATTCCATGAAGCCCCAATGTGCTCCGAAGGGCGAGACCAGCTTAGATACACACTGCCGTGCCAGTCACTAGACTTCCTCTCGCAACCCTCCCTTGCGTCTGCACTTCCGCTACCAAAGAGCAAGAGCAGCCCTACTGTTCAGAGCGAGAGTATGGGAGGGATCCGCTGCTAAAACGTGAAGCAGATCGACAGTAAAACCACAAGAGAGAGAGAGAGCGAGTCAGGCGACTCATTTATTCTAGAGACGGAGGCTGAAGGACCTAGGGTATATTAGAATGTGTGGAGCTGCCACTTTTAATTTGGAAATATAAACAACTGTCTCAGCAAGCGCTTTACCTTCGACCCTCATTTAGTGTAACCTAGAAGCCACCATAGGTGCTGATAATAACAGGCAGCCCTGCTAAGCCCGTTGTCTCTAGGAAATAAAGACGTCATTTGCTCAACTTTTCTTTATGAATGAGAACCTATGTAACACCATAGAAAACCATTATAAGGAAAACAGTGAACGATTAAGCGGATTGTGTTCAAATTCTGGCCTCATCTGCTTGCCTATGTAAATTATACATCCTTAATATGGTGAATACTGAATTTGATCTTTTAATATTCCCATTATAAATATATTA
>JAUMHI010000063.1:15390213-15402208 GCA_032359435.1 Enteromius unitaeniatus | reverse complement strand
AGCTGTAGATACTATGTAGCAATGTGTACTTACACTGTGGTTACATACTACATACACATCTAGTTACTATAGAAGTATTTATTTATTTATTGTTTACAGTTTGTTTTATATATATATATATATATATATGTTTAATTTATTGTTCAGCAACATGCAGAGAAAGAAAATTGACTGCCTACCGCTAGACTGGAAAATATTTTTGTGCCTTAACTTCAGAAAGAAAAATTCAGTATAATGTGCTGTTTTCATCCTTATCATTGTGTGTTTATTTATTTATTTGTGTGTAAATACTCTTTGAAATGGATCTGTCGGCGGGGGGAAGGAGAGCAGGTCTGGAGGGTTTTGCTGTGTGAGGACATTCGGGGAAGGAGGAGTTATTCCTACATGGGCCTCGGTGATAAGACTCTGTGTCTAATATGCGCCGCTGTGTCCAAATCATAAAGGGACTTAGTGAAGGCTTTACAGAGCAATCCTCCATCCCAGCAGCCTGCCTCACCGAACCAGCATAAATAACCCTCCTACCATTCTGGTCAAGTCAGAAAGAGGAATTCAGTAAGGGTAGAGATATTGTGTGTGCATGTGGGTCGCGTGTATCAGTGTTTGTGTATGTCAGGATGGCATAAATAAAGCAGATGGACTGCTATTGCATTGCGATTTACTTACTGTGTACATTTGGTGATCACGTGTACTCAATATGGGCTGACTGCTACAAGCTAAGGCCAGTAACTTTACCATTTAGTAAATGAAAAAAGGTATAGGCTGCTGTTATGTCGTATACTTGTGTCATAACCCCAAATCTGCTACATTTTTGACCACTGATTATGTTTTGCTATGCTTTAATGCAGTAATTTAAATAAATGTTTAGATGTTAGAAACTCCTTTTTGGGCTAACAGTAAAACAAAAAAAATGCTGTATGAATCCTATTAAAGAAGAGATGTAATCAGTATATAGACAATATCATAGATCGTTGTGGGTGGACTCTTCTTACGTGAGCCAGCAAGTAAAGTCCAAATGGATAAAAGCCAATCAAGTTCATTGAAAACTATGTATTATATGCACACCAAACGTGCGTGTCATACATAAGTCTATTTTTTGCGTATCAATACAATTTTTATTTATCCCTGAAGAAGATTGAATCTGTGCTTTCTACTTAAATATTGGAAAAAGATTATTTCAAGAGTCAGCATATAGTAGAAAAAAACAACATTAAAGCAGGAACCAAGAATAAGAAAAGAAGTGAGAGTGTCAAGCACTCGTGAACGAAATATCCAAGTATAGAAATGTCCACTTGACCTAAAGAACGTTTATGTCCATTCCTCTTGAGTCAGTGCAGACAGTGTCTAACAAGCACAGAAGAGAAGCTCCTATTCAGACTCCCACATCTTTCACACATCACTGTTTAGTCGTGCAGAACCTTGAATTGCAGCCGCAAAGAGCCAAAATTTTTAAGTTAGCCCCCCTCGCTGTGCTGCATTCAGCAGTGAATGAAAAAGCAGTTCAGTAGTTTGGACATATTTGCATTTGCAGGCTGAATAGTTTTCACCCTAAATCGCCAAGTTTCAGTTTCAATAAAAGCAGAGCAATGTTAAACGCAAAGGGGAACAGGAGTGTGGTTTATATGCCAAATGCTGCAGCACTATGGCATTTTGTCCTTTTTAGGGGCACCGATTAAGTCGCTCTCCCATTAAATGGCAAATTCAGCCATTATGTAACAATTCATCAGCTTTAATAGTCGGCGGTTTAAAGTATGCCAGCTTTGTCTCACATTCAATGCTATGGCCGTTTGTTTGTGGCCTATTTTACACCTCCACCGGCAGCATTGAGCTCAGATGGCTTGTATCGCAGAGGCAGCTTTTGTTTGTGCTGGCCCCCATTACTCCGATTTCACAGTCGCTTATGAATCACACTCACTAGGGAAGAAGAAACGGGGTCATGTCTTCTGTAATTACCCCCATTACAGGCGTCCGTAGTCTCCAAATACCTCCTTGTGTGTGGATGAAAGAAAAATACAAAGAGGTTCATTTTACATCTGTAAGTGTGGGGCTTTTCAAAATTTATTGGATGTGCTTTATGTATATCGTAAATATTAAAGTAATAGTTCACCCAAAAATGAAAATTCTGTCATCATTTACTCACTGTCAAATATTTCCAAACCTCTATTCATTATTTTGTTCTGCCGAACACAAAGGAAGATTTTATTTTTTTTTTTAAACTTGGATTTTGGGTCACTATTGACTGCCGTAGTAGAAAAAATACTATGGAAGTCAACGGTGACCCAAAACTTTTTTCAAAATATCTTCCTTTGTGTTTTAGCAGAATAAAGAAATTCATACAGATTTGAAACTACTCAAGGGTGAGTAAATGATGACAGAACTTACATTTTTGGGTGAACTATTCATTTAAAAGTTAGTATACAGTAAGTATTAAACTAATTTTTTGTGCAACAGATACTGTATAAATTAAATATCAAATGATGAAAAATGTAGGATTTTGCATGATTTGTGAGGCATATGATCTCAAAAAGTTAGCAAAGTCATGTTGTGAACAATAAAGCCCAATGTATTTTCTAATAATTTAATGACTAATGTATATTTTGCATGTCATTCCGCTCACCGATCGCTCTTTTGGTCTTTGTTTAGGTATTTAGGCACTTGAATTATTGAATGTCTTTTCTGATTATGTCTGTGGCTCACCAGAAAAACAATTTTCTCTGTACAATAGCAACCATGAGGACTTTCTGAGTAATTCCTATCACAATGGAGGCTCTATTGTGTACAGTATGTCTCTCTCTTTCTCTCTCACATAAACTGCATTGTAGCAAAAAAGTAGATTTCACTCAATGGGCGTTTAAGGGTGACACTCTATTAGAAACAATGAAGGCCGCTAAACACTCATTATGCTCCTCAACATCTATGTAAAATCATATCTGAAAGAACAGATTGAACAGTCAATCAATTTCCATCCCAAATTTTTGGAAACTGCCTCAAGTTGATAATAGAAGTAAAACACTTATCTAGGAGGAATACAATAGCCAAGACTGAATTTTTATATCTCTCCTGACTTATGCTGTATGTGTGATAACCATAATGCCATCGATGTGTTCTATGATGAGATTTTGTTATCAGCAAGCCCACACAGAACTGCACAGAACATTTTGAATGTCAGAATGTCTGTTCCTCACCAAACTTAAATGTTGTCATCCTCCTCTTGCCTTTTTTACTATATCATTTTCCTAATTTCATGACTTTAAAATAAAAGTGCAGTACTCATACCTCTATTTCTAGCCCAGTTTAACATATTTTCACAAATCAGCTAAAACCAACCAATCTTGATCCCTCAAGCTGATTTAGCATTTTTTGTTTGTTTCTTTTTAGTTAATCAGACTGATAGACCTGCTGGCCTACCAGCTAAAACTAGCTGAACACCTGCTTTGCTGAGCTGAGAAGCTAACAAAGACCAGCTAAGTTGTTTTTGTTGTTGATGTAAGGGTTTCCGACATAACAAAATAACGTTAACTTGCAAATCAGTCAGTTTTGATTCAACAACTGCTCTGATATTTTCGAACCGCAAGGTTTTGTCAAACTGATTTGTCTACTTTTAAATGTTTATTAAAATGAACATGAGACAACTCTATAAACAACTCTATAAATTTGTGTGAAAAGGAATAAAAGGTGTCTGAGTTTTACTGCCTCTAGTGTTCATTTCTTTTGGATGCTGCAGTGATATGTACTTGTTGGTACATATTTTGTGTCTCGCTAAAAATTGCACCCAGGAATGTTAATGCCAAGTAGCAAAAAACCCAATTGTTATAGTCATTTGATTCTATTTATATATTTTGAACTCATTAGAGTCATTTAATTATATATTTGACCACATTTGTGTGGTTGTACGTTTGTAAATCTGAGACTGCACTAAACTGGTTGTATGTTTGCGATTAAAAAAAAAAAGTAACCTATTTGTAAGAGTCATTTGTTTGTGAATCAGACTGCAGAGTTTGTGCTATAACCATCAAAAAGAACCAGCTCATGAGAGTCAATTATGTGTGAATCAGATTGGATTCATCATACCATAATGTATATTTTTAATTCAATAAAAAGTACTGCAGAGTCACTGGATTATGAACTTGACCTCAGCTGTGTGCTTGTATGTTTGTTTACGCATTAACCTTGTTATTATTATTATTACATCACATTCAGTATAGACAGCAAATTGACGTTCGCAATGTGCAATTTATTTTTCCATGGTACTGAAAATTTAGCAGCGGGGAAGCTCCGTTAATCAAAAGCATTGCAGGAAACACTGAGCTTACCCTAACAAATGTAAAACTTTGCTATATATTTTGTGTATCCAAGCAACATGAAAGGACACTGAACGTAGCTTTATAGCGTCGAGACGATGTATGTCCAAAAGAGGTAATGATTTAATAATCTATTTGGCTTTCTTTTTCCATTTCTCGTTCCTTCTCCTAGAAAGGGTAGAGAAAGGATCTCATATTTCTGAGTTCCCTCATCAGGCCAGCATATCAGCGGATTCAAATTACACACAAAGCCCTTTGAGCAGCAAGTCAAGCCCTCAGTCTCTCAGGAATAGCATCCTCCAGTACGTAGTCCTTGCCTCCAACCAAGTAATCTCTCCAGAGGACACTGCGGTGACACAGTCTGGTAATTGCTTTCTGCTTAACTGGGTCCGCAGCTCTTGTAAAACAGAGCTTCATCTGCTGCAATGTAGGCATGTGAAACCAGAGCCCAGAGAACTTTCCTCCAAACTAAAAACTCCTCCTCCCCGCCTCCCGAGACACCAGTGGGCATCTGAAGGACTGTCGATCGATAGCTCTACTGAACGTGAGATCAATATTTCCATTTTCAGGAGTTTTCTTTAATAAACAGAATCATTTGCGGGGTGAATATTGCATATGGCAGCACTATTACTCACATTAACACGCCACAGGGCCAGAACTCAGTCAGTTATTAGCCCTTGTGGAATAACAATACTTATTTGTCCTGTGATTACGCTGTTGAAATGAAACCCCACACGACTGCACTTTTGGCTGTGCTGCTAAAACGGGTTCTGAATGGTTCTGTATGCATCCCACAGATGTTAATGAACTGTTTTTTTGCAATTATTGACTATATTCCATCATCAATGTTGTCTTGATGTGCATCAGGACACCCGCTTTTGATTCACTTTGAGTTCTTTGTTTCTTAGAATGACACACGTACTCTCCCGTTTGGCGCTAGTTTGTTTGTTGGCTAATTTGAGGAGGGTTACTCACCAGATTGTAAATGAGATCGCTTCTCCAGGAGTTGTAGGATTTACTGAAGCAATCCAACTTGACAGCGCGAGTGGGATGAGAGGAAAAAACAAAGGATTTCGATCTTGGCGGGGGAAGACACATACACAAACAGACGCTCACACGGACGATTGAGTGGACACTTTTAGCGTGATGTTGGTTGCTGTAAGGGCCTTCTGCCTATCTCTGGCTCAGACTCAAAGTCAGAGACTCACTTTATTGAAAGAAAGCAGAAGAAATCCGGTACGTCCCCTGCTGTTTCTCCTACTTCTTATAAATGTTGCACACACTTTAGAGGGGTACTGTAGTTCACCCAAAAAGTGAACACTCACAGACTTAAGTTGTTCGAACCTGTTAAAAACAAAAGGAGCTTTTTTTTTGAAGCAGCTATACTGTATATGTATATGTCTAATGTTAACAAAGATGAATTAAAAATATAAAATAAAATAAACTGCAGTTTTCTGTATCGATTGTAAGGGTTAACGCAAATACTTTATGCTGCCTATTTGATATTTTGGTGATTTTCAACATTTATTTCATTTGACTTCTGTAGTGCATTTTTGCTATTGAAAAAGGAAAAAAGAAACGTGTGTCCCTCAACAAGTTTGGGGCGAACTATTCATTTAAAAGTTCTGCTGTGGCTTCTAATGCATACCTTTTTTTGTAAAAACTAAAAAATATAAACTGTGACATTTTGCCAATTCAACTTGCTTTTATGATTCACTCAGAATTGTGTAGATTTGACTGATTTTTTTGTCTGCTTTCCTGTGTGATTCACTTCTATTTATGCATGGCCTTTTTGAACTGTACTTTTGGCATGAATTCTTTGGTCTTTTCTTTTATTCTCTGACTTTTGCTATAAAGCTTTTACTGCTTTGTTTAACATCCCGTCCTCCGGTGAATCCTTTTTAATGCTGCCTTTGTTGTTCGTCTTCTGAGTTCATTATTATGCTTTCAGCTACTGTGAATCACACTATAGTCACTAACCTGTAGAGCATACTAACGTGACTTCATGGTGAGACACTAGATTGACAGCTTCGCTATATATAGTCCTAAACAACTTGCAAAATACATGTTTGATCTTTATATTCTATAGCGACTGCCTCATTTTCACACGTTTTATATTTATTCACATGCATTATAATATCATTCATCCATTCCGTTTGATTGACAAATTTTGAAAATATATGCATTTATAATTACTATAAACAGTGGGTAAGAGTAACTATAGAGGGGTCTTTGGCTCCTTTATGTGACGACTTGCTGATGATAACCCATTTTTTCCAAAATGTAGAAGCTATATGATGGTAGAATTGAAGAAAAAAAAGGATGTAGGTGAAATTGGTCATTAGATATTTTAGGACAAGAGAATGTCACATAAAACCAATGCTAATGAAGTTAGCATCTCAACAACAGCTCCAAAACAATCCACATTCAATAGAAATGCTGTTAGCCTGAGCTTGTGCCTCTGAATTCACAGTCTGTGGAAAATTTGCATTGTTTTATCTTAGATAATTAAGTTTGAGGACGGCCTCACCCTGCTGGCCAGTTTGATTTAGTTGAATGTGGAGCGCATTTAACTTTGCTTTAGCTTCACTTGAGAAGGCAGCACATCACCAGCCAGCTGTGAGCTCACATACTGAACCATATGCTGTTACATCGCACGAAAACTGTGAAGCTGATGTACCCTAATTTCTCTGAAAGGCCTGCAGGAAACTTCTGCTGTGTGCATACTCCTCTTCATTAAACCTTGTCTCAGCATTTGGCATTTTGCTTTGCAAGCTCTATTAAAAATGTGCTAAAATCTGAGACATCGTCTTTAATTTTTCAGCTTACAGACAGCTCAAGCAGTCATTTTTGCATACTTTGTGAAAAACTCAGGTCTATAATCAAAATCTTCTATCACGGTAGAAGCAATTTTCTACCTCGATAACGATATATATCACGATATAATAGCAATTTGTATCTGAAAATGCACAAATGAAAATTCGAACACAAAGAAACTTTTCATATAATGCAATTTTATTTAAACTGAATTGCAGAAATACTTTAAGTAAAAAAAAAACAAGCATTCTGTTTACTGCAATGCATTGTAAGGTTAATGTGTTTTTTCTGAGAACAACTCAGCTTGCTAAACTGTGCTCTTGCATACCTTGCAAATCCTGTTCATCTCATTCGTATCACTTTTCCTATACCCAAACCAATTCCACACTACAGACAATGCACCTTTTTTCTTTACAATCTACTTGTTGTTGGTTTCGTCACATGTGGCACTACCAGAGACTCGCTGAAGTTTGTACAAGAAGTCCCTAGATTTGTCACTGTTTTGGAAAAATGTCACCAAGGGGGTCTGAAAAGTCGCTAAATCTTGCGACAAAGTCGATAAGTTGGCCATTAAAAACATAACTTATCATAACATAACATTTCTAAATATATTCCCAATTTCACTGTTTTAATCAAATCAGATAAATACAGCCTTTGTTAGCATCTGAGAAAAAAAATCTAATTAAAAATACATGTATTTGACTATAAAAAATAAAAGGTCTCATAATTTTGCCATTTGAATATATTTTATGTATTTTATTGGCATTACTTCAGTGTCACATGATCCTTCAGAATAATGATAATTTCCTTTTTTTTTCTAATTAACTTTATTAACTTTATAATTACCCTTCAACAAAACTAAATGTTGCATGTAGGCAGTGACCTAAAAATGGGTAAAGTGCATGTCAAATATTTAAATTCAAATTTCCTTCTATCTGCCATTTCTTTGTGTTTTGAAGTGCTGTAGTGCAGGAATTCTTAAGCGACTTTTGTACAGTGATACCACCCACTATAAAGCTGTGCTATTTTGGGTATTTATAACTGTTGACACTTTATCATGTTTCCTAACGGTACCTGGGGAACACTTGACTGAGCTCCCGCAGACCTCTCAAAGCTTAGCCTCTCAAATTACTCTTTGCGGTTGTGCAGTGTTAAATAGGTACTGCACCGAAAATAGTGTGTTCCTATAGTATTATGCAAGGGCCCTATTCATCTGTTTACCACATCAAATGTACAAATCACACTGCCAGATCCTACACTATGCCTCTGAAACCTCCTTCGCTTTATGTAATTCAGTTTGACATCATTTGTGTGAGTGGGTGAAAGGCTGCTGGGCTTTAAAATAGATTTAGACATTTATTTTTCTCCATATATTTCTGACTCTGTCTGAAAACAGGTGAGAACCCAAGTGTTTTTATTCACCAATCTTCAGATCTGTATAGATTGTGCATCTGCATTCAGTAAATGCATCAGGTCACAGTTTGGTGACTGTAAAAAAAAAAAAGAAAAAGAAAAAGATAATAATAACAAATGTTTAGTCACACTGCTTGAAGGTCGTGATAAATTAAAACTGTTTTTTTTAATGAGTATTGAGTAGATTAAATGCATTTAAAGTGAGTCATACAGACTTTTGTAGCAATCTGTCTTTTTTTCTGAAGTCTATTTATTATGGTAGTCAAGGTCTCTTGCAGCTCAGTGCTACCATTTTCATACCCTCTTTATTGTTAGAATTACATATCTGCATGAATTTCTTACAGAAAATATTAATTTTCAAAATATGTAAAAAAAAAAACTAAAAAAATAAAAGCTTTAAAACAGAAATCAAGTATTAATTTGTTTATTATATACACGTGTGTGTATTGTATGTATGTGTGTGTGTGTGTGTGTTTTATTCATATAGCACCTTTCAAACAGCCAAGGGAACTATACATAAGCTAATATGTAAGCATACACACACACACAGACACACACACACACACATATATACACACATATATACATATTTATTGTATGTATATATAAAGGCACACACATACAGCATATGTTGTCATGTTGTACATTACATGTATTGTCATGTATATATTTATATTTTAATTTATATTCTAATTTATATATAATATAATATTATATATATTATATATATATTATTATATATATATATAATTTTTTTTTATATATATTCTTTATTACTTTAGAGTTACTTTTACCAAAATAATTACAGAGAGTGTGCCGTCAGCACAGCTGAAGAGTTCTGCATTTAATTACATGCAATAAACTAAAGCTTGTTACAGCATCAGCAAAAGTTACCAATGAATACCATGAATATGTCCAAGGAAAATAGTGTCACTGTCACGAGAGCAAGGCGAGGAGACGTGCGAGTTCAAATGCAGGCTGTTTATTGAAAGGCACAGAGCAAAACAGACAGGCTTAAGGTCGTTACCGGCAGACAGTAGTGGAGGAGGCAAAGCACGAGAATGGTCAGAGTCCAGGCGTGGGTCGATACACAGTAAATACAATCCAGGTAGACAAAGAAACACAGGAACACGGAGTGACAGTGCAATGGACCATGAGAATCAGACAAAGACTTCCGGGTTTTATTACACATGAAACTGGGTCAATGGTTGGAGCTGGACAATGAATTGCGGTTATTAACGTTATTTTGGATGTTGTGTGGATTGCCCTGCCTGTCTGTCTACTCGTCTTGGATATATTGAAGAATTTTGTTAGTTGGTGCACTTCTGACTCTGCCTCTGTGCTTTCGCCACACGCACCTGTGACAGTTAAGTGGTCATTTAAAGCTTTTTGTATTTCATTTTTGGCAAGTTGTGATGATTTGAAAAGGTTAAATTGATTGAAAATAGTTTATGATCACTGTCTGCCGCTGACCACTTTGTCATTACTTTAAAAAAACAAAAGCTTATATTTAATGAACAAAAATGCTCCAAGCATTTTCCTAAATTAACTTTTAAAAAAAACTAAACTAAATATAATTATTTTGCCTTTACATACAAAACTGAACTATTATATTAGATGAAACAGTATAAGCTGTTTTGGAAGAAGAAAAAAAAAGACTTTTACAAGCTGTTTGGACTGATATGTGTGTTGGGAGTGTGTGTACACCACCACCCTACAATGATAAAGATTTAACTGTAGTTTTTATTTAATCAAAATAAGTTGTCCCTTCTGAAATCAAGCCATTCTCAAATGCATGTCGGCGTCCCACAATAGTTGATTGGCAGCAGCGTGTCACACAGACTGAACTGGTGTCTTACCTCAGACCCGTGCTGAGTGAGCCGTCATCAGACCGAGACGCAGAGACAAGCAAGACTCCTAAGAGATTGAGGTGTTTTGTTGTTGAATGTATTAATGAACAGAGCAGTAGTCATTTACCCCCGACATCTGAGTGATTGAAGACGGAGGATAAAGGTTATGTTTGGTTCTGAAGGGAAACGCAGCCTTGATCTACTGAAATGTGTTTATGTTCACGCTAATCATTCATGATCCAGCCTCACCTACAGAACCAGTGAGTATAATGTCTTTTAATGAATCTTTGCAAATCACCTTTCCTGATAATGTGCTATATAACTATATTATAAACTTTCCATTAAGACCCTAAAAAATCATATAAGCTAGTGGAAAATTGGCTTTGTATGACTCCTTTAACCATTTGAAACCCCTAATATACATATATATATATATATATATATATAAACTACACATACATGTTCTACAGCTTCTACAGCTACATGGTCACGGTGTTTCCCTTTCTTTTTGAGAACCCAGTCTTTTCATGCGTGTGTGAGTGTGTGTTGCTGGCGGAATAAACGCTATTAATTCCTTGAATCTTCCCCTCAGTATGTCAGCTTAATCTTCAGCAACGCTGTCAAGACAACAACCTGTGTTACTAATTTATTAAGGTCAGCTTCAATTACCCAGCCCAGAAGCAGGAGATATCTATCACAGGGGTCCAGCAATATGTTTCAAGGACAATTATTTTTTATGTGACTGAGTCTAATCCATCTGCATAAGAGTCAGTTGCGGAGTATGACAGATCTGTCCTTCAGCGAGTCTCGGTGTCTGCTGTCACCTTTGACATATTCTCCACTTGGCTTATTACGGGAGCCATAAAATGCTCATCAGGTTCTCTGCAGAGCCGCTGGCTGACCAGTGAGGGGCTGAAATCAGCTTTAGTGTCTCGCTTTAATGTGTTTGTGTTGCCATGTGAGCATATTTATCAGACAGAGACTGAAATTCATCATAATACCCAGCTGCACACCAACAGCATGGTCTATAATGGATTTTTAGGTAACTAATGGTGAAGTGATGGAAAGTTTTGCATAAACACTTGAAAGCAGTAATTTGCAACAGGGAGTTAATAGCTTAATCTTTGTGACTTGAAAACAGTCTTTGGTATATCAGTGAAAAGTGGGGCATTAATTACGCTGGTGTATTCAAAAGATTGTTTAAAATTTAATCAAAACCTAATTTAAAGTGAAAGTGTGTTGCTGTTTATAACTCATGTTACTAACATAATGTTATGTATTTCTGAGTGAAATATATTCAATGAAAAAAAAATGAAGGTAGGGATTAGAATTAGTTGATATTGATTAATCTATTGATTGAAGTTTTCCAAACTTTCATTCTTTCTTTAAAAAAACTGCATAATTGATTAGGATATTTCTATTAATAATATGTAATATTATTATTGTTATTCATATTAGAAATATTATAACATTTATTAGTAATAGTTGTAGTAGCAGAATAATTAATATGCAAATATCTATTATTATTGTTATTATTATGTTATTTTATAACAACTGTATTCTTTGAGTACGATTTTTTCTACTCTAGCAACTCATTTTTCATTTCATATTCACAGT
>JAUMHI010000063.1:15376050-15390113 GCA_032359435.1 Enteromius unitaeniatus | reverse complement strand
TTATTTTATAACAACTGTATTCTTTGAGTACGATTTTTTCTACTCTAGCAACTCATTTTTCATTTCATATTCACAGTATGCATTAAATTACATTTGATAAACAGATGATGACTGAACATGAGGCGTATTTTTCAAAAGCACACTTGGAGTACTCCTCACTAACACCCTCCATCCATTGGCTTTTTTAAACAGACCTTGTTTCTCATCCAGCAGTGAATAACTTCACAAGAGTTTCTGCCAGGCTCCAATTCCTGCTCTTCTGTGTCCTCGGGAGATTGGATGGGCTTGATAGCTGCCACCACCAGCCTTTGATCATAGGTTCTCTCTCTGAGTGAATGTTCCATGAGGGTCCTGCTCCATGGGGGATCCTGAGCAAGAAAGCCCAAGGATAGGGGGTCTTAAGAGAAATGAGTGTTTGTTACAGCAGTGCAATCCAGGATTTTTATTTCCCCAAGGGTAGAGGAGGCAGTCATTCTGACCCTTATGCTCTGGTGTACATGATGCACTGATAAAACCAAAGAAAGGCTTCACAGCGTAGCCAAACTACTGTATAACAGTGGGTCAGATTTTGAAATGAACAGTGCATGTTTTCATTTATTTAAATACCATGATTTTGGTGATATTTCTCATTTTCATTTAAAGGAGTGGTTTACCCAAAAATACAATATACAGTAAGTAATTCATAATCTGAAAGAAAAAAATTGATCAAGACATTTTTAACTTCAAACCATTGCTTCCAGCCAAAATTTAAGTCCTCTATCAATATTGCTTTCTCCAGTGAAATCTTATGTGAATCAGGAGAGAAATATGCACAGATCACCAAATGTTTACAAGCAAATAACAAACAGATTTTTATAAAAATTATTATACAAATATTTTTTTAAAAACAAACTAATAAAAAAGTATTTCTATACACATATTTTGGTGGATTTTGACTCTTGAATGGCCTGAAGGTCATTCTTTTTTGTATGAACTATTTCTTTAACTTGAGTTGAAATAAAAATAAAAATGTATAAATGTATCATGTACCATGACTACAATACTGAAGGTGCAATGCCAAGAGCAGAGAAAAATTCTCTTTTTCTAATTTATTTCACATTGTGTTACACATTTAAGTGCTGTTCACCAGCTATATCAGTTTTATCTGCAGTGGCTTGTTTCCAAGTGCCAGGTCACCAACTGAAGGCTGCTAACAATCACTGGTATGGTGTATAATGTGTCCTTGGGTTACTATATATATGTTCAATGTTTTATATTGACTTATCACTTATCGGCGCAGTGAATTTGGTTTTACCCTGAAGTAAATGTAGCTATTAGCTTTGCTAATCTTCTTAAACAGCCTGCAGGACGGCTGATTAGAACTGTCCCCAAGGATCCGATGTATTGACCTAATTAGCAAACAGAATTGGGGTGATTATTTTGCGCATAAAATGTTGTTCATGATAAACAAAGATTATGATGATAGCTCTAAAGATTTTCACAGTTTAAATGTTGGTAATTACCCTATTCCAATCTAGCTCAGCAGAGCTGTGCACAGAGTTGGGTTAGCATAATAGATGGGGATTATCAGCGTCTTCTGTAGTTACACTGCATACTGTTTTATGGGGGATATTTTTACTCCAATTGATTAGCAGTGATTAAAATGCGCATTTGAGTTATTCTTCCTTTTTTATTTCCTTTTTTCTGTATTCTCCAACTATCCTGTTAAATGTGTGACTGCAACAACACAATATATAAAAAAGGGCAAAATACATATCTAAATGCTGTTCAAATATATAATTTGAAGTGAGTACTGTTTAAACCATTGACACGAAATATGTACCAACAAGTACATATCACTGCAGGTTCCAATAGAAATTAACTCCTTTTGTTCCATTCAAACAAATTTACAGAGTTTCAGTTATTAAAGCATAATAAAGCTTATTTTGTCTGTGTTTTACTTGCCGTTACAATATAATAATGCATTATTCAGTCATAACATAATATTTTATATTAGAAAAATAGTGTAAGTTGCAATCTATCAGCAATTTAAAACAGCAGGTGGCACTGTCTGAAAAAGCAACAGGAAGTGCAGGTCTGAGAGTGCAGTTGGGCCTCCGGGCCTGCAGCTTCATATTGTTGTTTGAAACTGGCATGAAACATGCAGTAAGATACATAAAATGGTGTTGCACAAGAAGTACACAGAGGAACATATTTTTCTGAGACGAGGTTGGTATATATACATACATATAATGCATTTTTACATGCATACATGCAT
The DNA here is from genome assembly GCA_032359435.1 of Enteromius unitaeniatus. Taxonomy (NCBI): domain Eukaryota; kingdom Metazoa; phylum Chordata; class Actinopteri; order Cypriniformes; family Cyprinidae; genus Enteromius; species Enteromius unitaeniatus. The sequence goes on along the minus strand of JAUMHI010000063.1, from coordinate 15,387,856 downwards.
TTGTCAAGTCATGTAGACTTTTATTGTCAAGCACATACAGTTGTACATGTAAATGTTCACACACAATGAAACGAAACAACATTCCTCCAGGACCAAGGTGCTACATATCACATACGTTACAAAATAAATTAGCTAGTTAACTAAGAAGAGACATCCGGATTAACATTATAATTTAACAGAAACTATCTATTCTATCTAAATTCCTATACAGAAAAGAGACAAAGACAACAAAGTGTACGTGCAAATGTGCAGACAAAAGTGACAACATAATCGCATAATATGTTACTCTTCCAGGTTGACACCCAGGAATTTAGTGCTCTTGACAATCTCCAAAGAAGAGCCGTCGATGTTGAGTGGGGAGTGGTCGCTCTGTGTCCTCCTGAAGTCAACAACCATGTCTTTTGTCTTATCAACGTTCAGAGACAGGTTGTTTTCTTTACACCAGTCCGTTAGCCTCTGCACTTCCTCTTTGTATGTTGACTCATCGTTCTTGCTGATGAGACCCACCACGGTCGTGTCATCAGCAAACTTGATGATATGATTGGTGCTGTGTGTCGCTACACAATCATGAGTCAGCAGCGTGAACAGCAGAGGACTGAGCACACAGCCCTGGGGGCCCCCAGTGCTCAGTGTGGTGGTGCTGGAGGTATAGTTCCCAATCTGCACTGCCTGAGGTCTTTCAGTCAGAAAGTCCAGGATCTAGTTACAGAGGGAGATGTTCCGGACCAGTAGACTCAGCTTCCCGATCAGGTGCTGGGGAATGATTGTATTAAATGCTGAACTGAAATCTATGTACAGCCTTCTGACGTAAGTGTCATTCTTGTTGAGTTGTGTCAGTGCCAGGTGGAGTGTAGTGGAAATGGCATCGTCCGTTGAATGGTTTGAACGAGCAAGGTCTTGATGTGTCTCCTGACGAGCCGCACAAAACACTTCAGGATTATGGGTGTGAGTGCAACAGGGCGGTAGTCATTGAGACAGGACACAGAAGACTTCTTCTGCACGGGGACGATGGTGGTAGACTTGAAGCATGTAGGAACGACGGCGCAGCTCAGAGTGATGTTGAAGATGTCGGTGAGAACATCTGCCAGCTGTTCTGCACATTCACTGAGCACTCTGCCTGAGATGTTGTCTGGCACAGCAGCTTTACGTGGGTTAACTCTACATAGTTTTCCTCACATCAGCCGTTGTGAAGCACAGCACCTGGTCGTTCGGAGGAGGGGTGGTCTTCACTTCATTCTGCTTGTTGAACCGTGCGTAGAAGCTGTTCAGTTCATCTGGAAGTGAACCGTCAGTGTCACAGGCAGGTGATGATGTCCTGTAGTTGGTGATGGCTTGTATGCCCTGCCACATGTGCAGTAATCCACAGTTTCTGGTTAGGTCGTGAGATGATGCTCTTGGAGACAGTGACGTCATCTGTGCACTTGTTGATGTAGCTGGTCACTGATCACGTGTACTCCTCCAAGTCGGTGAATTCGCCGTAAGTCGCAGCCCCCTTAAACATGTTCCAGTCAGTGCTCTAAAAAAAGTCCTGAAGAGCAGAGATGGCTCCTGCTGTAGATGGCTCCTGTAGTCTGTTGGAGTCAGATGTAGTCCAGTTTATTTTCCAGTGAGCAGACATTTGATAAGATGATGGACGGAAGAGCCTGCCGGCTAGGGTTGTTTTTAGCCTAGCACAGACTCCCGCCCGCTTACCGCATTTCCGCTTCCTCGCGCACCGCTTACGATGTCCCCTCCTCCGGTCACCAGCATGAGGCAACACACTGGAGGCTTGGTTCCCGAAGCAGGCTGAGGTCGCGTAGCTTCTCACAAAGCTTGAATGGATTTTACAGAGTTATTGATTTGTAAAAGTGTCTGGTGGTGGTAAATATGGACACCGTTTGCGCCCAAAGTAGCACCATTTTGGTTCCAGAGTGGCCGTTGCGAGCTACTGCTGCACCACCATCTTGAATCCATTGACATTTGTTAAAGTAATTGTTCACTGGAAAATTTCACTTCATTACAATGTTGCATATTTTATAAGCCGGACACCCAGTCACAGCATTCTACAGCGTTTTGATCTTGGAGGCCATCAGTCTGACATTACCCAGTAGAGCTTCTACAAGCATAGCCTCATTCTACTCAGGTTCACTCTAATTGTGTCTGACTCTTACTAGAATAAATGCAACTGATATCACTGCGTAATGGCGATGCATTATTCACTATAGATCTTTTAGCTAGGACTAGTCTGGGTCATCATCGTGTTTGCAGTGGTTTCCTGTGGTTAAGTAGTTCCTCTGGTAAATATTTAATGGATAAAAGGACTAGATCCCCGCAGGCAGCATCACTGAGCCAAAACAGTGGGTAGTATCACTTTTTCATTCAATTAATATGACATGTCATACCGTGCATGGCACAGTGCAGTTTCTGAATGCTTAACTTCTGTTCTTAATCAATATATGTTAATCATACAAAAAAAACACATGTATTCCATAGATCTGTACATTTTAAATTGAAAGTGATTTTATTTCAGCCAAGCACATTTCCCCCAAATTCATTTTCTCACAGTGCATTTAGTCATTAGCATTAAAGGTGCTCTATGAGATGTTGCAGGATTTTAGCTAGATTTCGTTTTATCTCAAACTGTATGCATCACCCCTTGATCATCTTGCTGTCTGCCCTCTGAATACATTGGGAAAAATCCGGTCTCGAAAGACAACACAGAGGCTGCAATCCCAAAACAAACACTATGGGCAGAGGATGTGCACCAAAGCAATACAAACTATGACCAACCAATCGGCAAGAAGAGGTGTGGGTTAATGTGCGTGCACATAATAGACAGAGTTGATTGGACAGCACTGGTTGGATGAATCCTTGTGTGAGGGCTTCGGTGATGTACTCTTCCATGGCTTTTGTCTCTGGGATCGATAATGGATAGAGGTGTCCTTTGGGCAGAGTGGCACCAGGTAGTAAATCTATTGCACAGACCCATGGTCGATGGGGAGGAAGTTGAGTAGACTCAGATATGCTGAACACATCCTGGAAGGACTGGTAGGCTACAGGAATGTCAGTGTTTTTAGAAGCTTGAGGGCTTTCAATAGTAGTGGATCCTGGAACTACACACTCCTCTGATGGGGAGTAAATAACACAATGGTTTAAACAGTACTCACTCCATTTCTGGATCTCACTTGTTTCCCACAATCGGTTGATGCTTGCTCAACCGTCCCAGGACAACATCTACAGCAGCTGCCTGAAGCGCCTGTAGAGAAATGTCTTCTTCATGGTTCTCAGCAATGCAAAGTTTTAATGGGGTGTGCACTTATCTACTAGTCCTCGTTTTAGCAGATCTCCCTGGGTTGTGATGGGACAAGAGCTGATGATATGTCCGGGATCACCACAGTATAGGCATAGATGAAGTTGTCTGCGTCTATTCCTTTCCCTAGCTGAAAGATGATAGTGGTCTGTTTGCATGGGTTCTAGTGGTAAAAATGCATAACTAAAGAGTACGGAATTGAAGAGTGTATTGGTGAATGAACTAGTCGAAGAGTTCCTCCTGGGTCGACAACACAGAAGTGCATGTACTAAACACAGCTCGAAAATGAGTTAAACTGATTCAGGGACTGCAGATCTGGATTAGTGGAACTCCACACGGATTCCGACCACTGTCATGCTTGTCCAGTCAGCAGAGATATGATGAAAGTGATCTTCACTCATTCTGTTAGTAATGGTTAGGGAAGCATCTCAAAATACAGTGAACACTGTAATAAGAATCCATTGCGTTCTGACACCTCACATTGCATTCTGACACCTCACCGAAATATGGGGCTGTGGAACATGTGGAGGCAGACAGGGATGATGTGACTGATGGAACATGCAATACAGATCGAAGCAGGTGAGTAAGCTCTTGTAAGGTGATCGGGTTCTCTGATGCCGGTGATTCCATCCTCTGTATTTCTTCTTAAAGAACTGGTCTTCTGTCATGGACTCAAACAGTTTTTGTTCAGTTTTCAACTGAACATCATCAAACAGGAAATCTTCAGAATATAAACACAGGCTTGTCTGAATTCCAGGTTTCAAAAGTGGATATAGTTGCAGAGGAGGAATCCCAGGAAGCAGGTACCTTTGAGTCCCCAAGGAGAAGGTAGGTGCCAGGCATGGATCCGATGATAACATTGATATGCAGTAGTGGTGATAGGGAACAGGTTTGGTGACGCAGAGCGGATGAATGGGGCTGGTGCATTGGGATCCGAAGGGGGCGTGACTGGTGGCTCTGTGACATATATATATACATATATGTACAATTATCGCTATAATTTATTATACTTATTCAATAATAATAATAATAATAATAAACAATGTAAGACAACTATAACAACCAGGATTTTTAATTGCCAGTTATATATATATATATATATGTGTGTGTGTGTGTGTGTGTGTTTATTATTATTATTAAATAAACATCATAAAATGTAGCAATATTTTTTTTTACAAATTAGCCAATTAATAAGCCTAGTTTTTATGCTTGTTAGTTGTAGTAGTAGTAGTATTATTTACGCTAATTTGTGTTTGATTGTTTACTGAAACATGCTGCTATCATGTGAACTCTGATAAAATATGTTTTGAATGCAAAAAATGACACATCAAGCACATGCATGACACCCGTGATTGTTATTTTTAGCTTTAAAACCGGCTTGATATTATGCTTTGACGACCGAGACGCTGCTTGTTCCATTTGCCAAAATAAATATCTGAGACAGAGAAGGTTCAGCGCGACAGTGTCAGGGGATCATCTTCTCTGGAACCCTGATGACTCACACATGTAGAGAGAGAGAGAGAGAGCTGTTCAAAGCCACAGTCTCCCCCGACAACAAACAAGAGTTTCGTATGTTCAGAAGATTTCCATTCCTTCTAAAAATGCTACAGGGAATAACTAACGCATTCTCTGGATTTGAATGAGTGGGCGACCATAACTAAATATAAAAAGTCGGCTTTGTTGTTATTCACATTTTGATATGCTCGATATGCTGAGAGACGTGCGGCGCCTGGTGTAGCAAGACTGTCATAAGTCACTGTCTGCCTCCTATTTAGCTCATGCATCTGTTGCATTAACCCTCTGATTAGTTGATATTTTCGTGCATGCTCATATCGCTAGCACGCACCGGAACAGACACTCCCCTGGTCTCCAGATTCGTAGTTAATCAGCCCAGATGGTGATTCTGACCATGGTCATTTAATCGGTATGTTTACGAGTCTGCTCATGAGGAAAACAGTAGCACGCCCCTGAGATGGAGAGTGGTTATTCTTAGAGAGCGAGACGGAGAGAGACTCATTAGGCAGGTAGGAATATGAGTGGCACAGCTAGTATGCCACTGAGCCCAAAGTCCAAACCTTCCTCCACCAATTAGGGTTCTGCCAGTGTGAGGGAGTGAGTGAGTGAGTGAGGAAATGCGTATGAAAATGTCCTTCTGAATTTTAAGAATGTGTGTGTGTGTGTGTGCAACCCAACTGTGGGTTTCTATGCCAACATAAATGACTTTCTGTTCTGTAATTGTGTTCCAGACAGATTGCGCTCTCAGATAGATGGGTGAGACTGATGAGAACTTGTCCAGGTCACATTTAGCAAAGAAAGAAATGATAGTTTGCATAAAGAGAAAGAAGCCCATTTTAGGACCATTAAGATTTTTTGAAGTGAGATATTATTTTTATGACCGTTAAGCACATTTTCTACACCCAAATTCTCATTATTATAATATAATTCATGTTGTTCTCACTGATTATTCTTGTTAAGGATGAGGTATCTTTAAGCATTTTTTTATGAATATGATTATGATTAGTAGTAATGTTTTTTTGTGTATGTATATATATTAGATATATATGATTTGTTATGCGATTAATCACTATTAATTTGTCAACACTAGAATAATATACATTATATACACACAAACACACACACAAATATATATATGTATGTGTGTGTGTGTATAATGTATATTATAAATATCTATTTATTTATATATTGTAAAAATGTAAAAGTCTTTACCTTTGCCTTTGATTCATTTACTGCATACTTCATGCAAAAAATAATTTCTTTTAATATATAGACAGTTCAAAAGTACAGTAATGAGAATCTTAATGGTCCTAAAAGAGTTTCATTTTCTTTAAGCACAATGTATTTCAATCTTCTTCTTTCAATTTTCTGTTAAAATGAGTCTTGAAAGTAGAGCTGTCCTTACAGTTTTGCTCTGCTATTAATCATTGCCTTGGATATGATATGTGGGATGAGACCATAGCCAGGTAAAATATAAAGATTGTTGTGCACAGTTATTCCTGTCTGTGATGATGGACATTCACAGCATCCATAATGAAAATGTCCACCAGTGATCACAGGTACAGTGCATGAATGCTCATATCAAACGTCTTGCCCTTGAGCATCAAAAAGCCTTAGCCGGACATGTTTCGGACAGATTTTGTGAATATTCCTCAGATTGGGTGGTCCATTGACAGAATCCCCCTTATTAAAAGAGTTTATTTAAAGATGTGGCTTTATCCAATGCCCTTTCGCTCCCATCGGCTGCTGTCAAAACTCCTTTAAGACTCTCTGATCAGCAGGCTTCTGTGCTCTGACCAGAGAGCAGCAGCAGCCTTAAATTATTCACCAGAAACTCAGTCTCTGCCTTTTAATGGGCAAATATTGAGGCAGCGGATAGGTAGAGAGGATTCTGGGAGTCTCGAAGGAGTGCAGAAGGAGAGAGAGCTATATTAACTGAAAGAAATGCTGTCTCATGGCTTTTCTTTCTGCTCTGTCTCCCCTCTAGTGAACTGTAGGGAAGCACACATGAGTTACTCTTTATTTAGGATGTAACTCATCCTGTCAACATAAGTGTGGGCCAACACAGCTCATGAGGAAGTTTAACACACAGTACGCTGCATGATAAAAAAAATATGTTTTGTTAGTCTTCTTAACTGTGATACAAATATATTTGAAGCCATGTTGTATAACTGTTTTGTTATATATAGGCGAATAAATGCATGGAGTAATGCAAAAACAGAAAGGAAGCATCCCAATTTTAAATTGACATCACTAGCGCATCGTAGATCTTCTGCAGTGAATGGGTTTCGTCAGAATTAAAGTCCAAACAGATAATAAAACATCACGATAACCCAAAAGTAATTCACATGACTCCAGGCCATCAACTAACATCTTGTGGAGCAATAGTCATGTTTAGTAAAAAAAAAACTAGTCCATAATATGGCTTTCTCCAGTAAAACAAAACGTCATCTCACCTGACATGCACAGATTTGTTTAAAAGCAAAAACTGTCCTATACATTCTAAACAGTTCTAAAAGTGATGTTTTTATCAGCTGTTTGGACTCTCATTCTTACGGCACCCATTCACTGAAGTAGATCCATTGGTGAGCAGGTGATATAATGCTAAATTTCTTGTTCTCTACTCCTGTACATCTTGGATAGCCTAAAACTTAATCATCCTCGAATCATGCATGATGAGCTTCAAAATTATGCAAATTTTTGCTAAATGTAATTATTGGATGAACTATTACTTTAAGTACTGATTTAATTAAATTGATTGGCAGCATCATTTCTGCAGATATTTGATCTACCTACATAGGCAGCGGCTTTTAAGGCAGAAGTTATGAAACCTCTTATGTGACTGATTTGGAACACATGAGGGAAGATGTGATACTTTAATGACCATAAATAGAAATGACACACACAACAGTTTTAATCCTAAATGATTCAATTATTTTGAACGATTTATTTTTACCAGTACAGAATTATGAGTACTTTTGCAATCAACATTTCTCTTTCTACAAATCATCTTGGATTTTTTTTCATGTATTCATTCAGTTATGTTTTCCCCCTCCACTGGCTTATCACAGTGCATTATAAAAAATGCCTTTTTCTTAAAGGATACATGTAAGGTTGTCTTAGAATTTGGTCAAAACAAGGAGTCTCAGGAGGCAGCGTAATTAAGTTCCCTACCTTCATGCTGGAAGACGAGCCTGTGATGTCTTAAAATGCTGCATCCGTAAGCAGCACACCAGGTTTTAGAACAAAGAATTGTGTTTTGTGCCTCTTTCTCTGTGTGTGTGCAGAATTACATATGTGTGAGATGAAACAACTCCAGAATAGAGACTGTGGAAATTCTTGTTTAATCCCCCTCGAGTTGCAAATATTGTGTCAAATAATATTAATCTTGAGGTCCAGTTGCTCGCCTGTAGTTGAAACTGCAGGCAGCAGGTCTTTGATGAGTCTATCGGTGGTTTAGTGTTTCTGTAACATCACAGACAGCCGGAGAGAAACCCTGTGCATATCCACCGCCGTCCTGCAGACCTGCATTATTCAGTTCTGAAGTCTTCAAAGAACTTTAAGCCTGTCCACAAATGCACAAAGCAAGCAGTTCAGTACCTCAAAAAATCCTTCAAAAATGCACAAGGCACTCCTGGGATTTATTCAAGATGAGAACAAAAAAAAATGTTCCAGACAACATTGAACTAAATATGATTACGCGACAATCTGTTCAATCTGTCTCTGCCTTCCAAAACGGAAGCAGAACGTTCCCTGCTACTGCAATCGTATTTTTGCATTTTTGAAAATAATTTGTTTGAAATTCTTTTGAGCAAGATAACAGGCACGCCGAATTAAACCGGAGAGGTCTGTAATTCATATTCCACTCAAAGCTAGAGGTGTCCTCATGGTTTTGCTCTGCCATTAATCATTGCTTTGCATTTAATGTGAAATTTGAGACGAGACCATAGACAGGTAAATACTAATTAGATTGTTGAACACAGTCAGTCCTGTCATGGTGATGGACATTCACAAAGCATCCATAATGAAAATGGCCACCTGTGTTCATACAGAGAGGCTCATAGATTGACCTTGGAGCAAAAAAAACGAATGGAATAGAATAGTAGTATTAGTAGTAGTAGTATATGGCCTTTTATTTGTCTATAAACCTCTCACACAATATACATATTGTGATGCATTACTATATACTAGGGATGGGAAGATACCCCTATTCGCTCGGTGCATTGGCTTAAAAACTTAACGATGCGATGCATCGGTTTAAAATGTGTGCATCGGATACAAATTGCAGAAGCAGTGCGCGCTGATTGTGCTTTCATACTGGCAGCGTTTGTCATGCGCAGCTGAAGAAGCATATAGATATAGCATATAGCTATAGAAGCATCTTATTCCTGTCGTATTCTTCAACTAACACTTTGTGCTTTGATTTAAGTCATTTCCAGCATACTTTGTTATGCGACTGTCTATATTATCATTTACACAATAATCACATAGTTTTCCATATGTGTATATGAAAGATAGCAGAGCCTGTCAGGAAGAAATATGTCTGACCCTTCTCACATTTTGTATAAGAAATATTACATTTGGTCATGTAACAGAAGGCTTGATTATCGCATCGGCCTCAGCTATGGAGATGCACATCATTACTGATAACATTTTTTGGAATTATTACTTTTTATTCATGATTTTGAAAGAAGTCTCGTCTCTTACACTCATTTATTAAATTTATTTAATGACAAATTCAATAAAATCAGTATTGGGAAATTTGTATTTTCAGTAGCGATTCAGTGTGACATTATTTATTTCTTAAAAAGAAAAACTTTTTTTCTTTTTTTTTTTTTTGAGCACCAAATTAGCATTGCAGGACTAAATTATAATGTACAATAGATATTTTTAATTGTTTTATGACCTTAATATTTGACAGTATTTTTGATCAAATAAATGCAGCCTTACTGAGAATAAGGTTTTCTTTCATTAAAAAATGTTAATCTTAATTTTTCTAAACATTGTATATTAATTGTTTTAATATAATATATAACTTTTATACATAACTTTTGGTTGATAATGAATACAAATCAAAAATACCACATGGGACTGTTGTTTAACATGACGTCCGTAAATGCTAAACTATTCTTTTAACTTTATTATTAAAAAAAGACATTCTTTCATAGAGAACCACCCAGCGTCCATTCTGCTGTGTAGGAAAAAGAGTTTGCAGAATCATAATTTAGATACTTCTGAATGCTTATTAATGGTCTTGTAAATGTACACGCCAGCAAAACAGCAGCACTAGATTCTCAGCGAGACCAAACAACCATAGAATTAGCATATGTTTGAGTTGTTTCAACATAAATCCTACATAATGGACAGCGTGGAGTAATGTTGCAGCTGCACTAATCCATAGAACTGTGTTATTTCTTTCAAATGTCAAGCTGGGCATGTTGCACCAAGCTGTCAGCATTTTAATATTGCTGCCTTTTCTCAAGAAGTTACATTGTGACCTTAAAAATTTATTTCTCCACCAAAAATGAAATTACTGTCATTGTTTATTCCCCTCATGTTGTTACACAGCCATATGATATTTGCTTACATACTTTTGAGCTCCAAAATCCACTTTAAAAATGTCATAAAAGTAGCTTATACAACTAGTAGTCTGCATTTGATCAAATATACAGTAAAATAGTATTATTGTGAAATATTACTACAATTTAAAAATACTGATTTATAAATAAATGTACATTTAAAATGATATGTATTCCTGTGATGGCAAAGCTAATTTTTAGAATTAATCTTAGTCTTCAGTGTCTCCTGAACCTTTAGAAATAATTCTAATATGCTGATTTGGTGCTGAATTATTAACAATGGTACTTATTAATTTGTTAACTATGATACTATTATTTGATGATCTGAACACATTTATTGTCATGTTCCGTGTCTGTCTCTGTCTATGTTTAAGTTCTATTTTGGTATGTTCCGTTGTTCCCCCCTGTCTTTGTGTATCGTTTGGTTTAGTCTTGCCCATATTTGGTCTTTCCTGTCCTAATTAGTCAATGTGTATCACCTGTGAACCCTTAGCTGTCTCCTCCCCCTTCGTTGAGTTGAGTGTATTTAAAGCCCATGTCTTTCAGTGTTCGTTGTGCTATGTTGAAGTTATGTATCGTGTTTCGTTCATGTTTTGCGTTGTGTTTGCTGCCTTGTCAGCTTTTGTTTTCTCCGTGTGTCTCAATAAATGTTTAAATCTAAGCTCCGTGTCCTAAGCTCCTTGCTCCGCTGAGAAGCGCGAGCACACGCAGACACCAAACGGACCTATCCGTGACAGAACATAGCACCGAACAAAGAAGATGGCGTCGCTAGCGCCAACGCGCACATCTTCGCCGACCCCTTTCCGTCTCGCTCGGCGGAATCCCTGGTTAGGAAGTCGGCTTGCCATACGGCGAGGACCGCCTCCCAGATCTCCCCGCTGCATGGATCCGCAGAGGGTGGACCCTGTTTCGCCGCCGTGGTTCGGAGGAACGAGTGGGGCTTCCTATTTCCCGTGGGCTCCGCCTCCGATTAAATCCCCGGAGGAGGCGCGGATCGTGAGGGGAATTTTTGAGCTGGTTGCAAGGATGGCGGATGAGGAGTCTTCACCACAGTTCCTGAGTCTACCCCGCTGCCCCAGTCAGCGCCTGTCCTGCTGCCACAGCCGTTGCCAGAGCAGGCCCAGCCAATGCTGTCACTGCTTGAGCCTGCAACACTTTCACAGCCGCAGCTCCAGCCTGAATCTGCTCCACAGCCACAGTTCCTGCCCGAGTCTGCTCCACTGCCACAGCCACTGTTCCTGCCTGAGTCTACCCCGCTGCCACAGTCAGCGCCTGTCCTACTGCCACAGCCATTGCCAGAGCCGGCCCAGCTTGTGCTGTCACTGCTTGAGCCTGCAACGCTCTCACAGTCACAGTTCCTGCCTGAGTCTGCCCCGCTGCCACCGCCAGCATCTGCCCCGCTGCCAGAACCAGCATGGCCCGA
>JAUMHI010000063.1:15338787-15355370 GCA_032359435.1 Enteromius unitaeniatus | reverse complement strand
TTTATGAAGAAGACACCTTTCGGGTAGCGCAGCAAGAACCGGATTTACCCGTTGCTCAGTACTACCTGTACTTCAGAAAATTGGTACCGTAACATTTTAAATTTTTTTGCACCGTTTTGGTACCGAAGTACCGGGTCTTTTGACAACACTATAATGCAGCACTTTCCACACAAAGAGTGTAAAATAGGACCTGAAAAATACTTTAAAATAAGTTTTTGGCATGCAGTTTTCAACTATGTTGATCATCAACTAAGGAGATCAAAGTAAATATTAGATTAGTAGTTTTATTTACTTTTATAAGTGATCGTTTTTTAGGGATTTCCTATTTTACGAACTGAAGAAAATTTTTAAGAGTTTCCTAGGTTGTAAGGAAGATTGAATTCCTTGTTGCACTTTTGCACTAGAATTTTTTTTTACTGCAGTAATATTTCACAATATTATTTTTTTCTGTATTTTTGATTTTGAGCCTAAAAGGCATTAAAATCTAAAACATTTAAAAAAAAGCTTATTTATTCCAAATTTTTAAGTACTACTGCTTTTTGTGGCCGTCTCTTTTTTCAAGTGAGCCATGTGGTAGCTGTGCATCTTTCCATTTATTTTATTTCTGACTGCTTATTTCAGAAGATTCAGCCACGTCCTGACCGCATTGTCCATACGCCCCACTCCATGAGCGATGGTGGCGGAACGCTTCTCAGGGACAGACGGGTGTGTGTGTCTATGCACTGGTGTTTGTGTGTGTCACCGGTGATGGATACCACCCCAGTTCTGTCAGCCTTCCCCTAGGTTGACAGCAGCAGACTGAGGCTGCCCTCCCAGGATGCAGTTCTGCAGTGGGGGGTCGTGTGTGTGCGTCTGTGCTGGTGTGTGGTGTCATAAGGAGACAATGTCTGATCCTCTGAGCCCAAAACTCTCTACCCACAGTCAGCTTTCTCTGCTTTATGCTGCCAACTTGCACTTTAGGGAAATCTAAACTTTGAGTCGAAGTCCCAAAAACTCTTATTGAAACAATGCGGGCTCTCCAGTGGCTGCCACTTTGAGTGCCACAGGGCCTTGTTTTCAATTTCACATAATTGTCTGAACTGCAACACTGGCCCAGAGTAAAGTTTTTATGGGTTTAACTGTTTAGTTTAGTTGCTGGTTAGCTTGTCTGGAGTGTTGCAGGTTTAAGCAATATCTGTATTCTTCAGTGTCATCTGGCTATTAGAATCTACTGAATTTCCGTCCCTTGCTAAATTTTGGTTTCCACCCCATAATAAAGGTAATTATTGTTCCTACTTTTAAAATCATAATAAAAGGATAGTTCTCACAGAAATGAAAATGAACTAAAATGTACTCTCCCTCAAGCCATCTGAGATGCAATAGTTTGTTTATTCATCCAAACAGATTTGGAGAAATGTAGCTCATCATTGGATCCTCTGCAGTGAATGGGTGCCGTCAGAATGAGAGTTCAGACCGCTGGTAAAAAGATTACAATAATCCACAGGAAATTTGCATGATTCCAGTCCATCAATTAATAACTTGTGAAGTGAAAACCTGCTTGTTTGAAATGCTTTCTGAAACCTAACCAGAAAAGAAATACGCACAGATTACACTGTTTACAACGGTTTGAAAAGTTCAAACAATTATGTAGGTGGAATTTTCTGAAAATTTTGCATGGCCAATATATTATTATATCTGATAACTGATAAATGGTTGATTTATATACTGTAAATAAAAAAAAACTAAGAAATGGACATAATATAAATTCATTGCACACATGACCGCTAGCTGCTAGGCCACAGCTTTGAATAGACTACCTAATTAAAATAAGTAGTTATGGCTTTGCTTCCACATTTGTAGGAAACACTAATGTTAGCATGGTTCAGGAGCCGGGCTCGGTCCACATCCAGTCGATTGGAATAACTGCCCCTAACATGCCCATGTTACTGCATTCCAGCAGAGAGGACGCAGCAGCACGCGCTATTGTTTTAGCAGAGGGTTTCGCAGCATAACATTAGACAGGCTCGGAGAGGCCTGACATTTAGCAATGACTGTGACTAATGAGATAAATTGTTGCAGCAGCGGAAAGGTTGTAAATCAACCTGTCACCAGCATTAAAGGGATTTGTGTTTGCCCCAACCTAGATCCTCAACATTATTAGCAAATACTCACTTTCATTTTATTCCAATTCAAAAAAGCGGAATGGCTTATGCTATACAAAAGAAAGATTAGTTCCGATTTGGATCCTTCACGTAGAATGATGCAATCTATTGAATGGCATGCTAAATGTATTAGAATAAAATACAGTAAAACTGTCTTTAAAATTTAAAATAATTATATTTTTGTTTTATATTTTTAAAAATGTATTTCATTTTAAAGTGCATCATTATTCCTGTCTTTAGTATCATATGTTTCTCTAGAAGCCATTCCAATGGTGATTTTGTGCTCCAGAAACATTATTATTAGTGCTGTAAAATCATTAATCGCATCCAAAATAAAAGTTTTTATTATGTGTATATACATTTTAAATACTTACACGCATATACTGTACATGTACATATTTAGATTTTTGTATTTTATATTGCAATTATTTATATATATATATATATATATATAATTGCATTTAATATATTAATATAAATATAACATGTTTCTTAAATGTAACTATAAATGTAAATAAAAAAGTATATATATATATATTTTTACACTCATATTATGTAAATAAAAACTTTATTTGGATGTGATTAATCATGATTAAACATTAGAGAGCACTACTTTATTATTTTAAAAACGGTGTAAAAAAAAGAAAGGAAAAAGGCTTTTCAAAATGTTGAAGACAGTTGTGCTACTTAATGTTCTTGTGGAAAGCATGATAATTTTTTTAAATTCAAGATTCAATGATCAAAAGTACAGGTAAGAAGAACATTTATGTAAAATAAAAACATTTAGTAATTTTTTAATATTTCACTATCACAATTATCATTATTATTTATTTTTTTACTGTAAGTCACCTTTATTTACATAGCACTTTTAACAAAATAGATTGTGTCAAAGCACTTAACAATATCAAATTGGAGAACAGAGTGTCAGTAATGTATGATAACAAGATAAACATTTTCAGTTAAAGGCATTTCATTTCAACTAGTCTAGGAAATGCATCAATACAGAAGTGAAAACTCTGTCAGTCAAGCTATTTCATGGGTCTTAAGGATGCAAGGGCCTACAAAGACCCTTATTTTCAATCTGAATGACCAGAAAAGAGGGTCACAAGTGTACCCGAAGCAATTGTGGCAAAGAAGGTATTTAACCTGGAAGTACACTGGCTGCCTCAGAGCGCAGACTTGGCTTCACAGGGGAAAGAGGGGCCAAATAGAGTGTGAAGGGAAGGAAGAATGAGGAGCAGAGGAAGAAAGCATGACTGTCAGACAAGACATGGTTAGTTAGACAATGTCTGTACATACAGGAAAGGAAAACAAGCTCCAAGGCCAGTTTGCAGTGGGGGAGACGAGGGCCTCTCTTGGTGCTGAGCTGGAGGACTCTAAGATAGATGGCCTGTTTTCTCTGGAGGATTTGGACTGTGTGTTCTGGCCAGCTTTCATGCTGCAATCAGCCTGCTGGGAGGGAAAAAAACAACATCATCTTTTTCATAGTCCATGTTTATTGTTTACACTTCAGCATATACAATATGTGCTATGCCAAAAAGCAGTAATAGGAAAAGAGATGGGAGATGTTTCTTCTCTAAGGACAAGTAACATCATCAAGTTTGTAGTGAGAAGCCAAAAGCTCTTGACATGCTAATAGGGTGTCACTTGCTATATCTCAAAAAGAAGCCTTTAAGCAAGAAAGTTGAAGTTTTCCTGTTTGGTAATGACTTCAGTGAGCATAATAACTTGAATGCAGGCTGTACTCTGTTAAATTGTCATCGCCAAGGTGCGAGGAACTTCTCTCACACACACACACACACACACACAGGCAGAGCAATTTTTTCTACGGCTTGACAGCCAGAGCCATAAACATTTCCCAAACAACCTGCCATCTACAAATCAGTTAGTGGTGAACAGATAAAAATCCGCCGCCAAAGTTTGTGCATGTCATATTCTTCCAATCAAAGCCCACAGGTCAGAAAGAAAAGAGGGGGGGAGAAAGCTTGTGCTGCTGTTTTCCACTAAACATCGATTTGAAAAGAGCTGGCGCTTCTCCCAGCCTATCTCTCAAATGGCATTAATGGTCTATCTCTCTCTTTTATTGTTTTCCAGGAATCTCCTCAGGGATGGTTTGCACCTTACATCAGCACACATTCCTCAGTCCTGCATGCCACCCCGAAACAATAACTCAACCAAATTAGCATATCAAGAGAGCGGTGCAGAGCCAGGAAATTTGGGTCATGTTTCATGGGACTGTGCACATTCGCTGGTTTTCACAGTTCCACCTTTTGTATTCACATTTCTGGCCCTCAAAAGTCAGATTAAATCGAGATTGCCTTTATTAATGTGCGGAACGCTTTGGCTTACGTTTGTACGCCGTAGTAATGTGGGTTTGAGGAAATGTTCCCATGGACATTGAGGCTAAAAATATCATTAGTCAGCGGTTCACTGGCTAGATTTCCTCTCGTTAGCTCATTTGGACGGCTAATGTCCTATTTGCATTAGGCGTATTTTTCTCAGCTGATGCTCTCCTGGCAGGTGCCTGGAGAGATAATCGCGTCTCTATCAGTCTCTGTCAAATAAGCAATGCCTGATGTCATCTAAAAGTCCTAAGAAGTCAGACACAGTTTGCCCACAAATTAAATTTACTCAGGTCATCCAATATGTTGTTGAGTTTGTTTCTTTGTCGGAACAGATTTGGAGAAATTGAGCATTGCATCACTTGCTGACCGGTGCATCCTCTGCAGTGAATGGGTGCCATCAGAACAGTCCAGAAGAGTCCAAACAGCTGATAAAACCATTATCAATATCAATTAACATCCCATGTATTGGAAAACTGTGTGTTTGTAAGAAGCATATCCATTTTTAAGATGTCTTGAGCTTCAAACTATTGCTTCCCACTATAAATACAAGTCAAAGTAATGCTGGGTAATACTTATTTCGATAGAAATTCTACTAACAGTAAGCAGCTTTGTAATACATGTCAACTAACAGTCATTAGAGTATTAGTGGACTGTCTACTTAATATGTTCTGACACTTTATTTTGATGGGTCCACAACTGACTTCTAACTTTTAAACTTAGAAACAAACTTATTCTACTAACTCTAAATCTACCCTAACAGTCTACCCTAACAGAGAGTTAGTAGACATGTAGTTGCAAATTAATGAGAATTATTTGACATTTAGTTACAAAGTTATGTATAGTTAGTTGAATGTTTAAAGTGGGCTATCACAATAAAATGTAACCCAATGTTGCTTGAAAAGGTCATCTAGACTGAATCAGATGAGAAATATGGACCGTAGGATTAAGTAATTATTACAAGCCAAAACCATTCTAAATGTCTTGGTGGATTTTGAAAGGGCTGGTTTTGTTTGATTCCGTCATTTCAACCAAATATTCTGACGGCACCCATTCACTGCTGAGAATTTATTGGTGAGCAAGTGATGTGCTGAATTTCTTCAAATCTGTTTCCGAGAAGACACAAACCCACCTACATGTACATCTTGAACAGCTTGAGGGTGAGTAAATTGTCAGCAAATTTTCATTTTTGCCTGAACTATTTCTTTAACGTCCTCCTACAGTTTAAGATACAGCATAATTGATGGAAAGCCCAGCAGCCATTCTACCTCAGGTCCTCGCTTTATGTTTGACAGAAACATCACTGCTTGTCCCTGTGTGACCCTGTTTGGAATTATGGGGATGAAAAGTCTTTTTAGGGAGAGTGGGCTGGAGTTATGCAGGTGTTTTGCTTTGATGCACAAACTTGGCAGTGCATTTGAGAGAATACTGCAGTATAAACTTCTTGTTCTTTTTCTCCATCAAACTTTGTTGAAAGGTGCTCGCCGGCTGTGCAATTATCCGCTGACCAGCTCAACACAAAAAACTGTGGTTCATTCAGACATCCCTTTTGTCTTGAATTAGGCAGCTAATTATAAACCGAACAAGCGTATTAATTGATGCGGGTCACTAGAAAGGGCCAGTCCAAGTAATTACAAGAAGCAAAATACATGCCAATGAAAGGAGTGTGAAGATAAAAAAAAAAAAGCATGCAGACTCACTCTGGCTCTCAAGTAAAACATTTCGTGTCCTTCAGTTTTAGGCAGGAATTCTGTTGCCTGGGAGAAACATATGTTGGTATGAGAGGAGCTTTAATTTTTCACATGTCCTAGTTTCTGCTGCTCTCTGGGGAGCACAGACCCACTGAACACAGACAGAACTGGGGATTGGTGTCTGTCCAAAAGTGCTTACAGTGAAGAAACAACTATCTGACCGATGGGGCAATCCTGAATTTTTCACAGACAATGTCACACAGATAAAGCTCGGTGAACCAGGTCTCAGTGGCAACAATGACATTCGTGTTTAACAAATACATGTATCTAACCTTTGCCTTTTCCAAACTGATTTGGACTACTGTACTAGAATTACCATTTACTTTATACCTGCAATTCATTAGAAGCTCAAATCCACATAATAAATCCCTTATGAGAATGTTTTAAATGAAATATGCAGATTTTGGCATCGCGCCATATGCAGGGTAAGAAAAAAGGGCACTTTTTTCTGAATGCCCAATTTTACCTATGACACTAAATATTGTATTTGTGGGGGAAAATTAGTATTGCATTATCAGTTTGTCCCCTATAGTTCTGGATTGGTAATTTTTTATTTTATTTTATTTTATTAAGTAAGGTTAAACAATTGTTTTGAATGACTGTTTTCAAATAGGTTTCCCAAATGCTTCTGCGGACACACATTAGGTTCAGCAACTGTTTTGTGGTCAGAGTCACATTATTGCCACTTTTATTGGAAATTAACCTACAGGTGGCTTACTTATGTCATATTAAACTGGGAGAAGAACAAGTTTTTAATTTTCTAAAGAAATTACATCTTCTTTGATTTCCAGGCTGAAGACCCACATAAGTGTTTAAAATGTTTGCATGCTTGCAATTTTTTCTTATTTGGTTGGTTACTAAATGGGTTTACTTCATTGGACCCAGGAAGACATTTGGAGCCGAATTAATGGTAATTACTGACTCATTTTATGAGAATCTACTTAATGAGCAGATTTCCAGGAACAAATGGCACTCATAAAAAGCTGGACAGCTGTATATCAGCGACAGCCTCCAGTCTAGCCACAGTGCTTTTTTGATGTGCTCTAGACCGCCTCTGCTTTTTTCCTAAACACCATCAGGAGGGTGTAAATGATTTGAAGTGCTGTAGTATGTTGCACTTGATTCCTGCTGATCCTGTTCTTAGGTCGTTATTAAACTCTTCTACCTCTCAGCCCCGGTATAACAGCTTGTTGTCTCTACACCCATCTCTCTCCGTTACCAGCTAGGTTAATTAAGTGAGTAATTCAGCTTGGAGTTCCTCTGGGCTTTCAGAGCAGGTAGGGAAAATTGACTTGAGCCTTTTATTTCAAGAAACCTGGCGAGAGCCGTATGCATCAATAACAGCCTGAAGCCTCTTGGCGAGCAGCTTTTACATCCCACAAACAAGAGCAGCTTTGCGGCCCTTAATGACCTCTGAATGTCAGCATTTTAAGGTTTTCATGTGCTTACCAGCAACTTTTTTTTTTTCCACTCATGTTGAGTTGTCTCAGCATAATAAAAAATGTTGATGAAAGCGTTTGTAGGAGATAGATCAATGCATTTTTAAAGTAGTTTTTTTTTTTTAAACATTAAAACCTAATTAATTGTAGTTAAACTATTATTAAGCTACCTTATTTAAATAATAATAATAATAATAATAATAATAGTAATTTAGAGTGCATCAAGGCCAGTATTGTGCCAGGAAAAAAAAAAGAAAATTATATAATATATAAATATATATATACATATATACATATATTTTGTTAACTTGTTTAAAAATGTCAAAAACATAGGTGAACACCAAATAATGCATGCATGCAAGACAACAAAAATGGTCTCTAAGGATTTAAAGGTCTCATAAACCGAGAAACAAAAATTCCCTTGATATTTTGACATATGGTCATTATGCTATAAAAACATCCTGCAATTTTTATAACTCAAAACTTTATTTATACGCTTTTGATCTAAATCACAGCAGTGTCCAGCTATGAGGAATATATGTTATCAAACATACACAATATTAGTCAATCATAGCAGTGGACATTTATTCTGGATAAAAATTGACTTTAAATTATGATGCTCCTTGATGTAAAAACCTTGATAACCTTAAAAAAGGACCTCAGAAAACAGCAGTTTCATGACCTCTTTAAATGACTCAGCAAACCCTCGTTTGAATCTGTTTGTTTCCATCCAGTCCAAACACAACTTGAATGAACTTCTCAACATTGAATGCGAGAGAGAGAACAGTTTAAGGGAGCATGCTTGATTTCTGCTCCAATTCACTTGGCTGCAAAGCTGTTGGAGCAATACAATATGAAAAAAAAAAAAAAGCAGATGATGTATTTTTCTTTTTTTAAACACATCTGAGCGACTTAAAAATGCAGTGAAGTTAGTTAGTGTTACTACTTTTAGTTCTATTTAGAAATGCAGATCATTTCAATGCAACACCATATTGTTTTTCAGAATGTTTTTCTTGTACGTTACATTATTTATTTGCATTGTGCTGGTATAACTTTTTCTACAAAATCCCATATTCGCATTGAGACAGTCGCTCCTGCTGCACCGGTCCCGTGAGAGAGTGACGTTCTCTGGATCCTGCAAACAGCAGTCATGCGTGTCTAACAGGAACAGGGACACGACGCTGTGACATAGCCCACTTTATTCAGAGTGCACATGCACACGAGAGAGAGAACGACGCTGATCAGCTCTAAAAGGACAGGTGTTCTGCAATGATGCACAAGAGACTTTGATTGTTGTGTGAATTGGTGTGACAGGTGTTCTACTGTAACGTCTAAATATGCGGCAAAATAAAGCTGGTGAGAAAAGTTAAAAAGCTCTTTGAAGGGAGCTCTGACATAGAAATGATGAAACTATCATCATTTACTCACTCGAATTATGTGCCTGTATGATTTTTCATTTATGAAATTACAGTTATTGTTTAGGGTGTAATCTAGTGACTGATGAAACGGACTAAAAAGATTCAAATCAGTTTAGTGACTTAAAATCACCAGTATGGCAATCAAAATATGTATGGAAGCTTGTTTCTACAATGGAATAACAATCAATCAATAAAACTATCCCCCAGTTTCACAAACAAGGCTTAAGATAGTCCCAGACTAAATTGTATGTTTGAGCTGTCTCAGATGAAAAGCTCTTGCTCTGACATATCTTAAAACATGTCAGTGTCAGTTAAGATGCACACCTGTAATATTTTCTTTAAAAGGCATTTTTGTAAAAGTTGCTTAAATATTTTATTTAAACGAATGCCTAGTCCTGCCTTAAGCTAAGCCCCGTTTGTGAAACCGGGCTTATATCTCACAATTCTGAATGATTTGCTTAAGTTAACTTGCAATTGCAAATTAGAAAAAGGTTACTTGTGATATTCATGTATTTATGTGTAACATTTTCTGTTTTGGTTTTGTTTTCATTTCTCACGTGTCTTGTCCTTATTTGGAGTTTCTGTCCTGTCTTGTGAATATTAGTTCACAAGACAGCCATGTGTCACAGGTGTTCCCAATTTTCCTATTGTTGAATTTGTATTTAAAGGGGTCATCTGGTGCCACATGCACTTTTACAAGCTGTTTGGCCTGAAATTTGTTGGGAGTGTCTGTACACCACCACCCTACAATGATAAAGATCCACCGGTAGTTTTCTTTTAATTGAATAAAAATAAGTTGCCTCTTCTGAAATCAAGCCATTCTCAGATGCATGTGGGTGTGGTGTCACACAGACAGAGGCCACTCCCACAATAGTTGATTGGCAGCAGCGTGTCACACAGACTGAACTGGTGTCTTACCTCAGACCCGTGCTGAGTGAGCCGTCATCAGACCGAGACGCAGAGACAAGCAAGACTCCTAAGAGATTGAGGTGTTTTGTTGTTGAATGTATTAATGAACAGAGCAGTAGTCATTTACCCCCGACATCTGAGTGATTGAAGACGCGGACAAATTAGAAAAAAAGAAAACAAATTAGTTTTAAAAAAAAAAATTTTTAAACTATCTTTGAGAAATTTTAAAACAAACTATATCACAAACCTTCCATTAAGACCCTAAAGAATCATATTAGCTTGTGGAAAATTGTCTTTGTATGACCCCTTTAAACCATGCCTTGTGTCTTGTTCAGTGTCTGTCATTGGATTGTTATGATCGTCCGTCTCTGCGTATTCGTCAGCTTCTCTTGTATCCTGTGTTTTATTAAATGTCTCCTGTTTTTCCCGTTCTCATGTCTACTTTTCTTTCTTGTCCGCTGAGAAGCAAGACCTTTCATTTTATTTGTATATATATATATATATATATATATATATATATATATATGATTGTTGGAAGTTAGGAGTATTGGAAGTATGAGATTTTTTTTTTTCAGAATTGTTAAAAAATTGTAAGATATAAAGTCATAATTGTGGGTTATATCGCAATTCTGAGAACATGCCGTATCAGTGTACCGTTCTTTGTTGGCTAAAGTTTAAGTAAAGTCTATGTATCATTACAACGCTCACGTCTTCACTTTGTGCTTCATGCATACACCCTGACAATCAGCCTTTTTTTAAGCTCAATATTGAAAACTAAAACTCACAATTGCAAGTTTATATCTCTCAATTCTGAGCAAGAAAGTCAGAATTGCAATTTTATTTCATAAAATTGAGGGTTATAAAGTCAGAATTACAAGATATAAAGTCGCAATTCTGACTTTTTTCTTGTAATTGCAATTTTACATCTCCCAATTCTAACTTTATACTTCAAAAAGGTTTCCACAGTTAACTCCATTCATAGAATAAAAGTAAGAATTGTGAGATATAAATCAAACATTGCTAAATGTAAACTGAGAATTGTGAGGAGTTTATACTTCGCAATTCACTTATATTTCAATTATTATATGTCAATTACATCTCACAATTCAGACTTCTCGGAATTAGGAGTTCATCAGTAAGAGTTGATAAGTCTCATAATAAAAAGTCTGTATCTCAGAATTCTAAGAAAAAAAGAAAATAACTATTCAGTATTGCAAAACTCAGAAATGTGATCTAAAAATTCAGAATTACATTTTGTGTTTTTTTTTTTTATTGGGCCTCAGAAACAAGCTTTCATGAACTCAGAATTGTGACCTAAAAAGTCATAATTATATATAGCTATAAAATACTCAGGGATCGGGCCGGACGCTGAGCCCTGTCCGTTCCTCAAGGACTAGAAGGGGTAGAATTCCTAGGGCACAGGAGTCCGTCGATTTCCGAGCTCTCTCCCCGGGCAGCACACCAAACACGCTTAATCATATCTATTACAAGTACGTACGAACTCGTGAAACAGGCCTTAGTTTCAAAACTCGCATCAATAGTGGCCAGATGCAGCAGTGAATTGCAAGTCTCTGATGTTTAAAATCCGGATCAGCTGGATGAGGAATATTTCATATGTGAGGAAGATTCTGTATTCCGTGTGTTGGTTCGCTGTTAGCCTCTGGAGCTTTGAGGTGGTACACTGAAGCCTTTGATGCTTGAGATCCAGCTCCCGAAAGGGATCTTCAATCTGTCTTTCTGATGTTGAGCAGCTTCAATACCTTCTGATAAAGCTTCTCCCCCTGGAAATCCATAAAGCATTATGGGCAGGTGATGAGAATTCTTCGCACTGCCCGATGACCATCTACTGATAAGCTATCTCCACCAATGTCTGTGGTATTTCAGTGGTGTCTTCTCTTAATTAGGTCAGTATAGGCGCCATCCACAAACAGCCCGCACAAGTGCTCTGAATGTGTACTGTGATGGAACATGAGGTGTAATCTAAATCAGAGGAAGATAAACACTGGTGAAACAGGGTCATCTTGTGAATTTGACATGTTAGATCTGAGCAGATAGAGAGAAAATTGGTCTTATCCACATAGCCCTACACATGTGATAATACAGTAGCTATCAGTCCATGATGTAATGTTTGTGTAGCTCAGCTGATAGAGAACCGAGCAATATACTGAGTTCAGTATATAGCACTGTATAGGGGTCAGTGAGATTTTAACTGTATTGTATTTTATTATTTTTGTTATTAAATCAAATTAAATTAAATAATTGTATTGTATTTTATTTATTTTTTATTTTAAATGTATTTAGTTTTTAATTTTATTACTATTACTGTCGATGATAATACTTCAACAAGAACATGTTAAATTGATCAAAGGTCTATTGCAGATAATTGCTGTTCTTCATATTTTTAATTCATCCTGAAAAGGGGTATCACATTTTCTATATATAAAATATCTAAAAATATTTGATTTCATAATTAATAATAATAAATGTTCCTTTAGCACCAAATTCACAGTCATCACAGGAATAAATTACATTTCAAAATATATTAAAATGTAAAACACTTGGTTTGAATTATAACAATATTTTACAATAACACTGTATTTTTCATCTAATAAAGTCTTGGTGGCTTTAAGCTTCTTTCATAAACGTTATTATGTTAAACATTATATCAGTGTCTTGCTAACGCCTAATTTTTGAATGATACAATAGCATAAAAAAAGATGTTTCTGTATGTAAAAACTTTAAAGCCCTGAAGCTGTTGCTAATCATTGAGCAATCTTGCAGTCCAGGCTTGATATTATATATACTTATAGTTTTGAATAAAAAAATATTTTTTATGTGAAATAGAAAAATTCCATTTATGCGACCTCACCTCTGCTTGGCTGCACAATGAATACAAAAAATATCTGGCAAGTGCATAAATGTAAACCATAATGACAGATATAAAGATTAAAGTCCCTGTTCGAATAACGCTGAATGTGTTATTTTTCACAGCGCCAATAAAATCATAATTGAATAAGAGTTTCCCCTATTAATTATCTATCCGACAAATAGCGTAAAAAGCTTAAATAGTACAAGCCAACAATTTTGTGTGCAGTCATGAGTCAGATTAACAAATCATCTGTCAAAATGACATCGACAAAACTCTGTGGGTATTTTAACACATTTCCATTTTCACCAGACACATTCATCTTGTGAATGGCCAAAGCACTTAGCTTGCAAAACAAGATGCAGCTCTGAAAATGATTGTTTTGTATTCTGCGCTGGTAATGATGCCTTGTTTTGTTGAATTAGCGATCAGTCTGCGATGTCATTGATAAATTAAGGCCATTGGGAGGCCAAATTTAAAAAAAAAAAATACCAGTTCTATTCATCTTGTTTGCGAGTCAATGAAAGAAGCCTAAGGAAATCAGAAGGTCTGCACTTTAGATTGAATATATATGTGAACATTTAGTTCTTTGTGTTTCGCTCTTTGTTAACAATACAGTGTTATTGATAATTCAATAATTCTCCTTTTTCTTCAGATTTAAGAAGGTCTTAAAAGAATAGACCACCCATTTGCTGATATTTACTCACTTTCAGGCTATCTAAGATGTAATTGAGTTTGGTTTCTTCACCTGAACGAAATACTTGCTCCTCTGCAGTGAATGGGTGCCGTCAGAATAGAGTCCAAACAGCTGATAAAACCTTGCAAGGAATCCACATGATTTAAGTCCATCAGTTAATGTGTTATTATTTTGTTTTATTACATGTTGTATTAAAATATAGTATTAAATATCTATGCATTTTCCTTGTAAATGGTGCTTGATCTGTGCATATTTCACTTCTGAATCAGATGAAATTTTAATTGGAGAAAGCAATAGTATAATACGAGAATTTAATCCAAACATCCATCGTTTTACTTCACAAGACTTCAATTGGTTTGAGTCATTTGGATTATTGTGATGTTTATGTCAGCTGTTTAGACTCTCATTTATTCCGACGGCACCCATTCATTGCAGAGGATCCATTGGTGAGCAAGTGATGCAATGCTCAATTTCTCCCAATCTTTTCTGATAATTCAATAAACTCATGTATATAGCCTGGGATTACACAGTGTTACCGCCTTATCTTGGTAGAGCCACGTTACTTTTTTGCAAATCTAAGCTATTCCAACTGAGAAAACCTCATATATAGTCCATCATGCACCCCAGGTGTTGACAAAAACATCCTCGAGTACGTTTTGTGCTGAGGACTACTTGCTTGGCAATACAAAAGCTCCAAGCTGTGCTGAAAGTTATCAATTTGAGTAATCTACCATTTCTCTCACTCTCTCCGTCAGTGGACAATTACAATATTTATGAGTACAGGCTGAGATATAGCACGACGATTTATTCTACTACTTTATCTTCGTCCTCTCTTTAGGAGGTTTATTTTAATGAAAGTGCGGCAGAAAATCAGTCAAGCATTTGTCAGTGTAATTGTACAACACAATGACATGAATAAATATGAGCTGACAACGCTGGTTTAAATACGTCTGCAGAACAGGGGATTAGCCAAAGTCCTCTTTTCTTTATTTTCGTGTTCTCTTCCTCTCTTTTACCCATAAACCATCATTTAATTGACAGGAAATAAAACATTCATTGGTTTGACCTTTGCGAAGAATTATAGAAACAGTGCGAGCAGGACGGTTAATAGAATGCTGAGAATAGGTTTAGCGTGTTATTGTAACGCTCTTCCCCATGAATGACCTAATTGAGTGTGACTCAGATGGTTATCAGATATGATTGTGTTAAAGCTGATTTAAATTGTCAACACATGTCCAGAAATTTGATATAACTTAAATTGTCTAAGACAAGAATGACAATTACTGAACGCCTGGGTCATTCTTATTATGCAGTACATTCTAATTTTCCCATTATATACCCTACCGCCACCAAAAGTTTGAGGTCAGCATGATTTCTTTTTTTAATGATTTTGAAAAAATAGAATAATAATTTATGCTCACCAAAAATGCATTTATTTAATGTGAAAAATTGGGAAATATTATTACAACTTAAATGTAAATATGTTCTAAAGTGTTTAAATGTATTACTTTGATGCCAGGTTGAATTTATTAGCATTGTTACTTTAGTCTTTAGTGTCACATGATCCTTCAGAAATCATTCCAATATTCCAGGTTCTTATTAATATCAATGTTGAAAATGGCTGCTCTGTTTAATATCTTTGAGGAAACATGATACTTAGGATTGTTTGAAACCTTGAATATTAAAAAATATATATATTATCTCATTATTTGGATAAAAGCGTCTTTTAAATGAATAAATATAAATGTCAAATAGCAACATTTACTTGAAATGGGATTTTTAATTTCTTTTATATTTCTAATGTCATTTAGTTTTCCTGTATCCTCATATTACTTAATATCCTGTGAATCCTTTGAAATATTTCTTCAACGAAAAAGCCAGTTTATATAATGACATCATTATTCAGGAAGTGACCATATTTGGCAGGAAAACAGCAGCACATCTGTCACTATTAGCAGTGCATTTAATGAATTCTGTGAGACGATTGTTTGAAGAACATGACTAATTAATTTTAAGCCAATTATCATTGTAGTCAGATGCAGTACTTGTGATGTTTTTACTGAGATGTCATGTGGAGCACCGCTCAAACAGAAATCTTCGTTAGACCACAACATGGTCTCACTCCCTTTAATCGGGAAATAAAATAATGCCAGTTGATCTAAAGGAGCCAACAGGGCAAGTGATCAATGCATGAGGCCGTGTGTCTGAAACATCAAAGTGTTAGCTGAAGTGTGTGTTCTCCCTGCACATTGTCAAAACAAATTGACTGTTGCAGGAAGCCGGCTTGTGTAGTGCTGATTAGCCTGACGTTCACAGGCGAGATTCTGCATGGCTCTCAGTCAACATTTGCCATGGTGTTTGCTTTTGTTTAACCCCTCATCCTCCTTGACTGCCTGTCATAATGCTAGACTTGAATTAGCTGTCAGAAAGTTCAAGCTCAAAGCACTACAGCAAAAAATAACAGAGCTGTTCTGGTTAGCTGTATATGTCATATCACAAAAACAAAGGAGAAGCACTCTTGGTGCTAATTAGGCGACCTTTGAACTTTTTGTATTGGTCAGGTCACATCATAAACCTCATCAGCTTGACTCATGAATATTAATTAGGTGATGTGACATTCGGCCGGTCTGAAGGCACATGAAAGGCTGCAGGCTTTCTGAATGAATGCAAAATGTTGCATTGTAGTGTGTCTCTAGTAATAAATATGTAGTGAAAATTCTGTTTATCTTAGAATTTTTGCATCTGCTCCAAAATATAAACATAAATCTGAACATCATCATTTTTAAAGACATGGCAGTTTTGAGGTTAAAGCTAATTATTTGATTTTCTTTATTTAAATCGGCAGATTAATTTATTGTGATTTTTTTTTTATGGATGGCTGCTTCTGCCACAGAATAAAAAGCTTATGATTGCAACTTACTGTCTAGCAATTCTTGTTACGCTGTAGGCGTTTTCTGTT
This sequence comes from Enteromius unitaeniatus, assembly GCA_032359435.1. Classification (NCBI taxonomy): domain Eukaryota; kingdom Metazoa; phylum Chordata; class Actinopteri; order Cypriniformes; family Cyprinidae; genus Enteromius; species Enteromius unitaeniatus. Next base: position 15,338,848 of record JAUMHI010000063.1, on the reverse strand, counting down.
TCTTGTTCCCTGTCTGTGTCTGTCTGTGTATGTGTTCTAGTTTGGTTTATTCCGTTGTTCC
>JAUMHI010000063.1:15301309-15319483 GCA_032359435.1 Enteromius unitaeniatus | reverse complement strand
GCTCAAGTTGTGTTTTCTAACTCCAGCTCTCTTCTCTGAAGTGCTCTACAGTTTTCAAAGTGTAGACTGTGAGCTCCCAGTGGACATGGAGATAAACTGGGTTTCTCTTAGAATTGATCTATGGCAGCTTGTCCAGCTTCTCTGTTTCTTTACTCAAGGCAGATCCATTATTGCAATAATGTTTATCCAGTGGCGCTCTCTCCACACTGCAGATGCCGGGGCAGAACTACATTGGTCTCTCAGACACTCAAGTCAGCTTATAAACAACTTGAGAGTTATGAGGGTTTTTAGGATGTTCTAAATGCTATAAAATATAGCAAGAAATCCATTTTTCGAGCACAAATTCAGCAACTGCCTCGTTCTGCTGCTTGAAGGAAATTAGGCGACTTCTCTACTCGGCTTCTCACAGGGCTGTAGTTATTTCACGCTGTAACTTCCTCCTCGCTCCACCCGCATCTGTCATATTTCACCTCAAGCACATCCAAACACTGCTGCTTGACTTTTTTGACCTCCTGAATTCCCTCATGATGCATTTCGGCTCGGGTCTACAGTGGCTGCCAATGACTCTGAATAAAATTCAAGACACACTCATTTTTGGCATACAGTGCTGGACTTCCACTGCCCTCATCAAACCACGCTCACCCTGCCAGCCTGCAACGATCGGTCACTAGCAGCTGCCAAGCTCCTTGTTTCTCTGCAAGACGTTTTCCCTCTTGTCCGGATCCAGATTTTCCATCCTTGTTATTATCCTTATTATTTCAACCACATAATGGTATAGTAAAGTTTTCAGTTTTGCTTTCATTTAAAGTGTTATTTATAAATGGACAAATGTTTCAGCTAATACCAGAAGCTGTGCTTATTGCTCTACAGTACTTCTTAAAGTATAAGTGGCATCATTTGTGTACGTGGCGCTAGATAGATAAATCATTTTACTTGTTCTAGCCTGTGTTTCTATACACAAACAAATAAGCATCACATCTTAACTGATAACTAACAGATGAAGCCATGTATGATTGAATGATTTTATAAAACTAGTCTCTAAATCAGTGTGTAGTTTCATCAGACAGCCTGCAGATGGCAGCAGAAGTTAAGTCGTGACTCTTCGTTCTCCCTGAGTGACAGAGTTTCAAAGCTCTAAATGATTATTAACTACTTCCCAATAAACACACACACACACAAAACTAAATCAACAGCGATTCATATTTTTACTTTTAGCTATGCCTCTTTATATATTTACTTGAATATATAGGGAAAGATATTTTGAGGGGAAAATCTTTATAGTCACAGATATTTTTACCTTCTATGAAAAGAAAGATTATGTTCAAATACATTCAAGAATTAAAACTTGCATATAATAAATAGGTGCCTTTTTTAAAATAATGATTTAAGTGTGTATCAAAAGTAATGAAACATATTAAGTAAAGGTTTATTGGGATATATATTTTCCTAGGCATCTTGGTGGCAAAACCATTGGGAGCATTTTAGGCCATCAGCTCAACATTCCGGTCTGGAGATGAATGATTATGATCCGCCATGCAGAATTATCTTTTTGTGAATCAAATTTTTTGTGTCAGATTTAAAAGATGTGTTCGCGTTTAAACTCTATTAGACAATGACTGTCACCATTAACACATTCTAATAGCTGGGGATATTAGAGCACATTTTTAAGTATTGATTATTTATAATTGAAAGAAGATGTCAAACACCTGTGTTAAGAGCGCAGTCCAAGATTTCAGAAGTGTAATAACATTCTATTCTATTAAAGTCAATTCTATTTTACGATCCCGGTTCATTAAAAAAAATAAAGACACGCATTGCTACATGAAAACCTTTTATGTGAATACATTTGACAAATGGAAAATGAATATGAGTATATACATCCCCTGAAATGTCTCTGGTTAGAATTTTGTCATGGGCTTTTTTTTCCCATTACAAATGATATGGTAGAGTATAGAAAAATGAGGCTACGGTTGAATGTAATTACATTAAGGTTGTACTTTAATTTCAGGATGTCTCAGTATTGGCATCCCCCATATTTCATATAGCATCTAACCTTTCACACAAAGACATTCAAACGATTTGCTTGTTTGGGATCTAGTAAAACCTAGTAAAAAAAAATGCAATTGTTCAAAATCCCCAAACCTCCTCCAATATCCATATGCTTTGCATGTTAATCTTTGCAGTTATGGGTGTCCACGCTCGCAGCCTATTATGTATTGCAATGCCATTTTTACATATTTGCGCGATGAATCGGTTTTAATGACAAAAGCGTGAATGAGAGACTTGATTTATAAAGGGGGGGATCTCATAATCATCGCACGAGCTCTGTTTTGCTCAGGCCGATGAGTTCAAAAAATGAAAACCATCAGATTGATACAAATAGTCGCGCGCGCTGAATTAATGCGTTACTATTTTTAGCACTCCAGTGTTTCCAGGGGAAACCTAATGACGCAATGACGTCAATGCAGGTCAATAGCTGACTGGAGGAATTGAGCGCTTCCGTTAGATTTTGCAGTATCTTCTGAAACATAGAGGGATTTTTGATACATTATACACGTCGACATCATAAAGCTTAAGCGTATAGCAGCGTCGTAGTAATGCACAAGGAGTGTGAGAGTGGGGCTTTTTCTCCTTCTGCTGGACTGTAATGTGGAGTAATGGTGTCTATAGGAGGAAGACCAGGCAGCTTTGGCTTTTTCTCCACCTGGAAGCTCATGCAGTGACTGATGGGATCCGAGGGATGAGATTTTGACTCAATTTTTGTTTCAACCAGAAGCGTCTATGATCAGAAAAAGGTATTTGAATTTTTCATAAATCACATTCAGGGTCGATCCGGAGTAGTGTAACCCAATATTCATATTAGGTACGCTGTTAAACTCAATGTAATCCACGACAGAATGTGTGTTAGTTGCTCAAACTGGACTGAGAGTGCACGTGATGCGAATGATGAGAACACAGGCAGGTGTAGAGATATACAGTAGAGATAGTGACGCTTGTGCGATTGTCTTTTGAATATTTCATTGAGCGAGCGTGCATAATGGCATTCAGTGCACATTTAATGAGTCTGGCTTCTATTCCTAATACGCCGAAGTATAATTATCATACGACCCTGATGGAGCAACCAACAGATGCTTGCGAACGCACGAGACATTTCGTTTGGAAAATCGTGCAGTTGTGACCAGATCGTATGCATGGCTTTACATGCGTGTAAAATAGTATTTGCTGCTGTCATTCAGGTGTGGGGGTTTCAACAGGGGTTTTGCGTTCTTTTCCTCGTTCGTTCTCGTAAGTAGGGCGTTACCGACGGGTTCAGCACCACGGACAGTTCCCTGACACTCCATCAGGCACCGAGTGAGGAATTCTCATCATGTAGCATCACATTCCCAGCCTAAACAACAATGAAAAGGCATTGCTTGTTCACGTGCATCACTGCATGCCAATATTGCAAATAGATATATACAGAAATATACATGAATGTAATTAACTTGGTAAATCTTGATGGAATAATGAAATGGATGTGAAATGTAACCTTTTGGTCAAGTAAAAGTGGTGCTGTGACATTCGTGATTTATTAGCACTGCTGATTATCACTTTGTGTTATTGTGCGCACAAAAGAGAGTGCTGAAATATTGGACCATTTACAGTTTAAGGGAAATGAAACTTTTTAATGAAAAATGAAAATGAACTACGGTTGCAGCTATGCTTTTTAAAAGCTGTGTTAAAAATCTCTGCATGTTTTTGGCCTTTGATTGAATTACTTTTTCAATTCAAGAAAAAATAAAAAATAAAAAGTACATTAAATATTGTGGCAAGTTATATATGTGTATATAAGTGATGACAAATGACAGGGTGCATATATAAGATGCGGTACATGTACTAATAAAATGTAATGCATCTGTGTATTCAAATTTAAGCAAGGCCATTACATGATTCTAAAAAAGAGAGAGAATATGCACAAACACGCTCTATCAAAAAACATCTAGTCACGAATGCAAATGAACAAATGATTTTAAATATCAAATCACATATTTTGCTATTACATAAGTAATAAAGCTTGACCCTGAGGTCGCACAAAACATTTCACTGCATATTGTACTCTGTATGATTGTGTATGTGACAAATAAAATTTGAATTTGAATTTGTTACACCACACGGCTAAACAATCTGTTTTGTCTTTATCATTAGGTATTTAAAAATCGACTTTTTCAAAAAGAGAAGTTATTATTGGATGCTCTTTAACAAGTGTCCACCGTTCACACTCCACTGAAAGCCTGTTATACTTTAGTTGGACTGTTGCATGCAATTGATGTAAAATAAACCTTTGCTTTATTTAAATCTATATATTTTATTAAAAATCAAATGAATATTCATACAGAGTGTTTCAGTGTTAGAGAGTGTAACTTGGATCAGTAAATCTGAGACTCTATGGAGATTTGGAAATGTCCATGATAGAGATCGTATGAACAGTTTTGTACATTTTCTTTTTCTATAAAACAACTGAAATACACTTAATGCACGTACTGGAAATATATATAAATATTAAGCATTGCCCAATGATATACCGTATCTAAGTAACTGTAACATTTCTCATTATTTTGGAGTAATAATGTTAAAACAATAAATAGAGACAGCAAGAACCATAATTAAAAAGCAGTTTATTCAAAGAGACTTTATCAGACATAGAAAAGTCATAAGCCTTAACATGTGACATTAAATAAACTAGACTTACAAACTGGCTTCTTCCTGTTTTACATATGCTACTGACTCGAAGGATACATATAACAATCGTGATCAGCCACGCTTTAAAAGAAACATGGTTTCTGAAGCTGGGTTTTCAGAGTGAAACCATAGAAGATCCTTTCAATGAACAGTTCTAAAATGTAAAAATTTGTTTTCTTAGTGTGAAGACCATTTTAATAATCAGAAGAACATTTGACCGCTATTAAGAACCTTTTGTGTGGTGGAAAGTTTGTGTTTCTTCCTCATGGAACCATTCATGCCAATGATTATTATTTATTTTTAATAATGTAAGCAGGTCACACTGTTGTTCCTTGATTACAGTCAGTGTGTCAGATACAAATCTAGCTAAACCCCTTTTTGTTTGAAAAAGCCCCTCATACACATGTTCTGTTATACAACATTGTGTGAAATCTCAATATTTATCATTTAAATGTCCCAATTTTCTGATCTTTTGTGCATTCATATACATTCATTACTGGCAATATTTCATACATGAATACTGTTTCTGCTTTTTAATATTGTAAGAAAGTTAACTTACAAGACTTCCTTCATAAATGCCTCTAGAATAAGAATGTTGTCACTTTTTATTATATTTTTTCTTGTGTGGTATTTAACCAAGTTAATGATTAGCAAAATATAAACCACGTTTCACAAGATAATGTTCTCTAAACGAGTCACACTGCATATTTCCTTGGCTGCTTCGTATGATACAATTACTGTACATGCTAATAATTTGTTCTTCATGTGTTTCAGATGAATTGACGACTAGTTTCACATCTGTTGCCTGCTCCTTTCCCTCTCTTCCTCTCTGTCTCTCTTGCTTGTCCTTCACGGGTCTTTTTGCGGTCTGGGCTTGCTGTTCCATAACTTACTAGTCAGGAAGCCCTTACCCCAAAAAGTATCTGTGTGGGGTCCTGACTGCTGAGGAGGGGGCTTCATGTCTTCTTTCTCCTGGGACTGAGGGTTTGCTCTTTCTGACAGTTAATCTCTACTCTGGACATTTAAATACATGATAATACTATCTATCTATCTATCTATCTGTCTATCTCTCTGTCTGTCTGTCTGTATCTGTCTGCCTTTTTCATCACTCGGAGCATGTTTGGAGCTGTATGCCATGGCAAAATCAGCCACACGGTGGTGCTATTATCCTTGTAATAATAAGTGAAACTTATTTTAACAACTTGTCCCATTTTGGGTAATAGATCACTAACCCCCAGTTTCACAGAAAAGGCTTAAGCCAAGTCCTACACTAAAATGCTGAAAGAAACTTGCACTAACTGTATGTAGTCTAGATGTAGTCAGCAATGCTTTTTTCTAAGGCATGTTTATACAAATTACTTAAATGTCCTAATTGAACTATGACCTAATCCTGGCTTAGGCTAAACTCTGTGTCTGTGTGTGCATGTATGGGTAAATGTATTAAATCTTAAAGGCCTATCATACGTCTGGTGCTTCAGTGTTGTCTATATGATCATTATTTTATATTGAATTACTTAATAATTAGACAAAAATACTGTTGAAGCAGTATGTATTTTTAAGATATTTGTAAGATTTATCAAATCGATCTGGTTAGAACTGTGTAGGTATTTCGCATGACATATATTAGCATGTATTTAATTGACTTGATTACATCAAGCAGCTGGTCCTGCCCACAAACCCAAATTATTGGATGAGCCAGATTTTGGCATGCTGGACAGCTTAGACAAAAAGTTCTACAAATTTTTACAGTTTATATTATACAGACACGGACAGGATCGATGGATTAATTAATTGGAAAATTATGTAATTTCTACATTATTTTTAGGAAGTATTTTTATTTTATGTAATATATGCAAATGTTGTATCAAATTTAAAAATATATATATTCTGTGTTTTTTAAAAGCCTCTTCTGGTCAACATTTCACAAGAGTTTCGATAGAGTTTCCAGAATCTAATTTTATAAATGTTTTCAGAGAGCTGGCTGCCTGAAATATTTACTCAGCATATGTTTAACATTAGCTGTTTCTGATATTGAAATTCCATTTATTTAGGGTTAATGAGTTAAAAATGATACTGAACCGACAAGTGACGTTGTGCTACTTTTTCAAGCAATGTTTACAGTCCATTAGCTGAACCACGTCAAATTTGGTAAAAACGATGACATTTCTAAAGAAGCATGAACGTTATGGGTGATGCTAGGGATTTTGGAATGCTCACATGGTTGAACTGGAATTATGCGTGTGGTTGCTGGAACTTACAAACCCAGAGATAAGACATAGCGTGCATTTACTGACTAAGACTGAGTAAGACTTCATTTATTATGCTCCAATAAAACTCTAATACTTTTCATTCTATAACTATACTGTCATACAGTGGCTTCAAAAAGCAGCATAAAAGCTAATGTATTCCCAAAGGATCAGGGTTAGGTAGAATGACCCCATTGACCCTTGCTGGTAAATCCCGTAAACACATATATTAAATATAAGATTAAATACTTAAAATGACTATAAACCTCTTTAATGCATACCAAAGATAACGTAACCCGATTATTTGTCACGGTTGAGAACATATTCAATGACTACTTGCTTACTGTAAAATCAAAGTTCAGCCAGTGCTGCTTCAGTGTTGGTCATTTTGTGAATTTGTATTTATATTACAAGGCAATTATTTTGTGATACATGACTTGCGTTCACAGGAGACTGCAAAAGTGACTAAAAGACACAATTTCCTGTCCTGTGTGACGTAAAAAGGTCAGAGTAGAGCTCGGCAATGATGCCGATGGCAGAAATCATTGCCCAGTCTCAGGCTTTTATAATGGGTCTCATGGCTCAACTTTGTTTTTCTTTTGTCACACTTTCCGCACTCTCTCTCTTTCTTGTAACTCTACATTATGGATATCTCGTGAGCAGTTCTGAGAAGTGCTTGGCCAATCCAAAAAAACATCTTAAGCGTTTCCAGAGTCAACCCTGACCTGAGCTCCAAACCTAATTGTCTCTGGAGTTTTTAGCTGATGCTTGGATCGATTTTTATGAATGATTGTCCTTTTTTAATCAGTTTAGTCTGTTGATTCAGAAGAAAGGTTTGTTTTGTGTGGGAGGCTGAACAGCTCTTTCCATTTGAACAGCTGTACCGTGTTTTAGCATGTAAGCACTGAACTAGCATGCCTCAACATAGAAATCTTCTCTGCATGTCTCATCTGAAGAGTCCATTTCAGTATATTTACATAAGCTAACTTAAAATGAGAAATATAATGTATAGCATATCACTCAGATTTTTTGTTATATTCTTTATACAATGAAATTTGAATATGAAAATATTAGGGTCTGTTAAATAAAAATACTACAAATCCCAAATCCAAAGGCCACAGAATTAATTAAATAAATAAATGTATTTCTGACTTTTTCTCTTACAATTCAGAATTGCTATATGTTGACTCCGAAAAGTCACACTTATTTATTTATTTTTTTTATCACATGGCAGAAAAGAAAAAAAAAAAAATGCAAGATGCTTAGAAATGAGAAAAATGTAACATTCTAAAACAAAAAGAAGAATATGGAATGTGAGATATAAAAGATTTTTAAAAATACCTTATTTTTATTTCACAAATACAGCACTTTTAATAGTTAATTGTTTGATAATGTGAGCACACTAACAATCATAAATTAAGCTATTACTAAATTAAAGACGACTTCTGGAATCCAATGTTGATATTAGAAATCACCAAAACAAACACGCCCCTACCCCAAAAGGGTCTTGCCTCTTTGATAGCTCCGCCCCACGCACACATAGTTTAAGCAACCCAGTCAACGAGTTCTGTAAAACAAAGCAGTACCGATGTTACACCGTCTACATGAATGTCGCTTTATTCATGTCCAGTGTAACTCACTTATCAAGAAGAACTCCGATCGCAGGCCTTCCACTCCTTGAGTTCTCTCCAGCGCTGGAAAGCTGATACGATATTTGCACGGGTCATACTTCTTGCCTTAATGTGCCGCAGACACTTTACTCTTTTGCTTTTTATCTTTCTGTCGCTCTACTTGGCTGTTCACTGAACACTGTCTCCTTGACGAATAGACACGCCCATTACTGCTGATTGGCTACAAGTTTCTTTTGCTAAAGGGCTCTAATCTTTTTCTAGGGCATTTTTGAAAAATCGAACACCCTGCCTTTAAGGTATTGCTAAAGTACTATGATTGGCTTGCTTAGATGATATTGCAGAATAGTATCAAAAAATGATTTATATGGTTAATCATTCAGTACCGTAGAGTTAGCATCACTGAACCATGACAAGGTATAGATCTACTGGTAATTCACTCTTCTGCCTTCTTGACATTGTCTAGTGTTGCTTAAATCACACGTAGTAACATTCCTGAACAATCTGCGTTCCTCTCACTCTGTCTCTGGTGACCTAGAGAAAGCTTTTCTCAGCTCCAGGAATAGAAACATACATAAAGTTAATCCTCCCTAAAATACCAGAAATAGCAGACACTACAGGAATGGAAATATTTCCTCTGTGATCCTTTTCGCTGGATTCCCGTAACTTTGGCTGTGCGTGAAGAATCGCATGCTTCTTGCGAGTGGTGTCGGGTTTAAAATAATCTCTACAAGAGAGCGCAGATGTGGCGCAACATCTGGTTAACTGTAATGCTAATGCAAAAAGACTCTGAAATGCTCATGGAGCTGCACGTTTAGCTGGACGCATGTGGCTGATTTGCTGAAATCTGTTTGTCACAGTTTAAAGTAGAGTCAACCAGACTGACTTAATTCCTGGTATACTGTATATTATGCAGTGTAGGAAACCTGTGAATATTTTTTTAAAAACTGAAACCAAGTGGAATAATTACTTTGAAAACAACACAGGTCCAATGACTGAACCTTGCAGAACACCGCAATCAAAAGAAATGGTCGAAGATGAGGTTCTCAAACCTTCATGAAGTACCCCCAATGTATCCACATTTTGCATGTCTCCTTATATCTGTACACCCATTTCAGAGCCTAACAATGATTTATTAAATTAGTTCGTATCAAAACTTTATGTATCCTCCTTTAAATTGGTAGTGGTGTTTCGATGCATATTAATTGCGTTGCAAAACTCAGTCACAGTGTGTGACTCTGGTAAACTTGCATGCAGGAGACACCCACAGTTGGGCCATCCTATGACTCACAACACCAACACCTGACTGCACAATATACCAGATCAATGACTGTGAACCTTCCTGGAAGACTGAAAACTGCAAGCTTTGAATGTTTCTTTTTAAACATTTCTTTCTTGACACACCTGAACCTACTGATTATGAATCGGCTGTGTAAAATAGAAGGTAAATATCCCTAAAGTGCAGTTTTGGGTAAACAGGGATGCTAAATAATAGAAGTGCCATCTGCAATGGTGGACAGCCAGAAAAGAATATGTTTTTAATGGAAGCTTGTATTAAAATGGGGTCTGTATCCATCTGAAAAAGCCATAGAGTCTGTAGGAAGTTTTGTTAAAAAACTGTGCTTATAAATAATACGTAGAATAAAAACAAAAACTTGTGGTATATATACACAAAAATGTACTTTGGCATGTTTATATTACGTGATGGGTAGGATTAGGGTTGTGGGGTAGATGCGTATTATATGGAAGCGAAAACTGCGTATCATATTGCACGCAAACAAATTTTGTATCATATGTAATTAAAAAACTGCATATTAAATGCACACCAAACGTGTGTCTTATGCCAAAATCAAAAAAAAAAAAAAAAATTATACAAAAATTATATATATATTATTTTTCATTTTTATTTTGCATACTACAGTAATGCAATAATTGAAAATACGTTATAAGAGGGTATGGAAAATAACAATTAAAACGAGTTAATCTTAAGAAAATTGCTATATTTGCAAGTTTAGAGCTGTTATTTGAACATGAATATTGAACATTTGGAATGCCAAAGTTCCATGGAAATTCAGCTTTTTTTCATGGTAGCATATGTCAAAAGAACCCTTCTTTTTTAAAGAGTGTAACTGGAACCAGAACTGGTCTGTTGTACATCTATCTAATTTGGAACCCTTTGTGTTTTCTACAACTACATAGCATTATTACAATATTTATAATCTTCCCCAGACATTCTCCTCTCCATCTGTTCAGCATTCATTGCTTCTGTATATTAAACAACACAGCGTAGCGGCTGGCCCTGACTTCAGTGCTGTAAAGCTACCTATAACTGGAAAAAGACCAGCAGGAAATTCATGCATTTCAGCAGGGAACATATTTCACACTGTTTAATGTACAAATATGTACTAATATATTTCCAAAGGCTATATGCTTTTGTATCAGGATCTAAGTGGGTAAGAAATCATTTCATTAGTTTTGAGTTTCCTCAACAAAGTGCATCCCTTGGGGACAATTCTGTTGTAAGACAAGCGTCTTATTTTACAAGCTACAAATCCATAGTGAATTGTAACACCGCCCACAATGCGATCGGTATGTATTACAATGACGAAAATTTGTAGTACATGTGTGCGTGAGATGAGATTCAGGTGCCAGTGGGGGTGTTGTCCCCCCTCATGCTGTTTTGCATGGGGGAATCAGGGAAGGAAAGGCTGAGGTGATTCACACATGAGTCAACATCTATCTGCTATATAAGCCTGACCACTCATGGAGCCTGAGCATCATACAGACATCAGATTGCAAAGGTAAGTCCACTCTCTCTCCACTCTCACACTACCTGGAACTCTGATACACTGCCTTTCTCACTAAGGATTTGATCATACAGCTTTACATTTATAGCCTTTAAATTTTATTCGATTTTTTTTTATCATTCACATAATGGAGAAACTAAGTTTAATATTCCACACAGGGAATAAAAAAAGATTGCCGTGCTTTTGGAATGAAGCAATCATTGTTTATACTAGGGCAAAGTGTTCTTTGGGGAATTTACTAGATATTGAAATCCAAATCCAGGCGCTAAGGCTGTCGTTTTGTTCAGTTGGAAGTGAATTGAACTTAATTGCTTTATGTTGCAAATTGAAGAGGCCTGGGCTTTGCTGACATGCTCATTGTAAGGGATAGAGGGCAACTTTCATGTGCAAGGAATCCACTTTTTAATTTTGTATGCATTTATTGGACGGTCTGTTTTCATTTGAATGAGCAATTTGACTTGGAGAGAATCTGGCTTCGGAGATAAAGTGTCATGTACAATCCAGATCAACAGAAATATCAAGCCAGGGTTTCAAGATTGCTTAATGATTAGACGCCTCTTCAGGACTTTGTAGATAGAAAATAGAAGTCATTTTCTAATGCAGTTTAGGATTTAGAAGCGTTGTGTTTTAGTGAGGATGTATCAACAGGATGCATTTTAAAAGTGCTTTATTAATTATTTGTTCTTATTATTATTTCTATTCATTAAATCCTGGGAAAAACATGGGTTCCATTTAAAATATTTCTTGAGCACCAAATCAGCATATTACAATTTTTTAATTAGCATTTATTCAGTTCTGCCATCGCAGGATTAAATACACGTTTAAATATATTGTAAAATTACTTCAAATTGTAATTTCACCAGATTACAGTTTTTACTGCGGCCATTAAACAAATGCAGCATTTGTAGACTTCTTACAAAACGTATGAATAGATATTCAAGATAATGGTTATTTTATTTCAGCAGGTATTGCTGCGCTGTTGCAAAGTTAAAGACCACTCAACGCAGGAAGCATGCATTTTCCAGCTCTTCTCTCCCCCTGCATTTTGGGCATGCTCAGCCTGGTACACGCCATTCCCATTCATCAGGACAGCCTGAAAAACTTGGTCAAACTGCAGGCAGACACCATCATCCTCAGAATCAAGGATCACAATGAAACGGTAACTGGTTAAAACTCAGTGAACTTGTTTGTAAAGATTCTGTTCTGTTAAACTCATTGAGATGATAACCATGCTCATTCGTGTCTTCTCTCACAGCTAAAACTATATCCAATGCTCATCATTGGCGATCCAGAACTTTACCCTGAAGTTCCAGCTGATAAACCAATCCAAGGTCTCGGATCTATCGTGAGCACCATAACTACCTTCCAGAAGGTTCTTCAAAGGCTGCCCAAGGGGTATGCGAACCAAATACGCAATGATTTGTCCACACTTCTGGGTCACCTGAAGGACAGAATGACATCTATGAGATGCACATTCAAGCAGCCAGCTAATGAGGCATCACTGGATGCTTTCTTGAAGGACAACGCCAACCACCACGTTACTTTTGGTTACTTGGCTTTAGACCGACTGAAACAGTTCATGCAAAAGCTGATAGTTAATCTGGACCATTTGAAAAGCTGCTAGTTGGCTAATGTAGCATTAAAAAATATATACTATTTATTATATTTATTTAAAACCTTGTATATTTATAGAGCGAAGCAGCATTTTGGCACGTTTTGATATGTACAAACTTATTCTCTGATATTAAACAGGAAGCTAAAAATGCTGCTGCGACATCATGGCATCCAAACAATCTGTCCTTACTACGTAAGATAAGTACAACCTGTTACCTGCACACGATGCCATGTCATACTTCATGCTGTCTGCAGGATGACATCAGCATTTGCTGAGCATACTCAATGATGTCACTGTTTACCAGAAGCAACGAGGTCAGACTCTGCTGGGAAGCTGGAATCATGTTCCCATTTTACTTCTTGCTGCAGCACCAGCATTGCACACTCTTAGAACAAAAAAAAAGGTACAAAAGGGGTTACTGAGGCAGTACCTTTTCGAAAGGTATGAATACATACCATTACTTTGGGTTTTTGGCCCCTTTAGTGGTAAATAAGTGCATGTTTACCATTTGAAAGTGTACTGCCTCAGTGAGTTTCTGTACCATTTTTTTCTGCTTGTAAGGGGGGGTGGGGGTAACTCATATTTTCCTACACCGTATATGAATCTATGCACTTTTAATATCCAGACTATTGTTACTATTGTATTTTTTGTATTGATGCATTTTCTATCAAATGTTACCAATAAAATAAATTTTAAGTTAAATGGACACTTTTGCTGTTTATTGTGGCTCTGTTTATGGTCATTGCATTGTTTCCCAATGGAACAAAAAATGACATGCAGCATTGGAATGCATTTTCAAAAGATACTGTAAATCTAACAAAAGGATTATTTTACTGGAAGTGATTAAATCTACACACAACTATTTTGACATTTGCTGAGATTCGATTATTTTCATTGGCCATAAGCAACCCTGCTCTAGACTTTTTTTAGTATTTAAAAAAAAAAAACAGTCAGTCTGCTGTTGGTATCTGTGTTGGATGTTGGTATTGTTTATACAGCAATAAAAAGTTGTGTCAGACAAGGGTACATTACACAACTTATGTATCAAGGGATGGCAGGAATTGCCCACTGGGATTTAAATCAAGTCCACCTGTTATTAAAGTTGAAAGAGATGCAGTTAAATAATGACAGCTAAACTATGAATGCAAAGTCCATATTGACAACAAGTGACGATTCATCCGGTCTACAAAAGCCATTTGTACGGTTTAAAAAACTCTGTGGCAGGACACATGAAACTTGGCGTGGAACTCTCTTGACAAACATATGTAGTTTAAAAGAAATTCCCACAAAACCATTTCTGCATTCTGTTATTTCTATAAGAAGAGAAATACTTCTGAGGCAAAAAAACATCACATGGTGAAAAACAGACTTTCTTTTCCATTTTAAAAGTATTAAATGTAGTCCTTCTATGAGAGGTTTTCAACATTTTTACATTTTCTTTCAGTCTGTCATGTTCAGCTGAACCATTTGTTCTTCTTGACTGCAGTCGGAGTTTGTGATGCTCCCATTAGTTTCTTTTTGTACTGATTCACCAGTGTGTCAAAGCGGACATCCTCTCTGTTCCGGAAGTTTCTCTTTGCAGGTTTGCCGTTCTGTAACTGAATAAATAGCATAGTAATTACAACAGATAGATAGCAACTAGTTAAACTGCCAGCAAAAACCAAAAAGTATACATCTAATACTGTGGAACAGCACAAATAAATAAAAACATTGTCAGCCTCTTCAGAGTTCCTGCTCCTAGTGTGAATGCAACCAGGAAAACGGCCCGAAGGGGGAACTGGTTCTCTAGGAATGACCCTGCTGGCTAGTTCCTAGAACTACATGCTGCAAAAGAGCCATATATATCTCTTGCAACAGTGTTAAGTGATTAAATTCTGCTTTGCCATCAATGAAATATAAAAAAAAAAATTATACAATTTAAGTCAAGTTAATCTTGTTTTTGTCTGGGTTTGTTTAGCAAAATTACGCCAACAAAAATCTTATCAATAATGCCACAGTATAACTGTTGGGCATCTCTGAGCAAAACAGTGCTGATCTGTTTCATTCATATGTAAATTCATGTTTTAAATGAACTCAAAGGTCCTTCCATAAAAACCGTTTACTTCATTACATCGAATGAATAAATCAATGGCTAGGTTTCCATCCAAGGAGTTTTTACGAAATAAAATTTGCACTTCAAATGTTTACCGATATAGCTAATGGAAATGCTAATTATTGATAGAATTTTGTAAATGTCGACAGTATTTTTCAGTTTAACTTCAGCGCATAAATTCTATATTGATACTAAAAAAAGGGCTTTAACGCAAATAAATGTAGTGTCACATGACAGAATTAACCTATTGGCTGTTTGTGGTGTTGCTCATGTCAAACCACCTTAGCCTTTCAAAAGCGCTTTAAATCATAATATTATTGCATCTAAAATCTTTTTAATACTTTGAAAGTTACATTTATTAGGCTTAATTTTGTTCAGGATATTATAGGTGTAGATTAGTAATATAATGCATTACTGCGCGCAGCGCCGACAGGATCACTTGATTTTTTTTCCCTTTATAAAGATACAGTTTACTGTATTCGTTCAAGTATAACACATTACACAACACAACTATTCTAAATATTTTTATTTGTTTACATTCATAAAAACAGTTGTACTTTCAGGAGCGCATCACAAAAAATATTTGAAATGCTATGTGTTGCTACTTTTTTCTTTCGTTCTGTTAATTTATTATGTTGTTTACTGTATTTTGAAGAAGCTGATTTGGTTATTAATGACTGTATAAACAAAATTCTGAGAATTCTTCTTTTCTGTTTAATAGTTTATGTTAAGCCATTGTAGTAATACATTTAGTAGTAATACATTTTAAAATGTGTCATAAATTTTACACAAATCAAAATATTCATTTCTAAAGCTACTTTTTGTAATGTGTACTTGATACTTTCTCATTAAACACAATTATCATTAGAGGCTAATTTTACAGTCAAAGTTAATTTGTGACATGTAATTATTAGTTTCAAAATTGTAATTGACAGAACAAATTTAATGTTATAATAATACAGTGTGTGTGTGTGTGTGTGTATATAATAAAAAAACAACATTTTAAATAATAATAATATTTATTTCTATTAGCCATATATAAGTAACTATCTCTCTTCAACTTTTTGGCTTACCGGTTTCCTGTTCATGCTGGCTTTCTCAATGAAAGTAGACATCTTTCTCTCTTTCCTGCTGGGCCCTTGCTTCTGTTTCTTGGGTTGTACCATGGGTTGTTTACCTTTATCTCTGTCTCTAAAGAATAGTGTGAGGGTCAATGTACATTATCATTTTGTATAACTGAATCAATGGTGCTGGTTCGGTTTCAGTTGTGTAGTGTGTTGTACCTGATCTTTGGGCCTCTGTGTGAAGGCATGTGTAGAACCTTGGGCCGTTTTTTGCCGTCCTTCATTTCTACATGCTCAGCCTCTGGTTTGGTCATAAAGCCGGTGTACTGGCTTCCTTGTTCCTTCTCCTGTTTAATAACATTAGCTGCATTCTCTTTCCTCAAGGGTCCTTTCTTCTTCGCCTGATGCTGCTGTAGTGGCAGTTGCTCTCCTTTTTGGCGTTGCTTCTGTGGAAAACCCATCAGTTTTGACTATTTAATTTGAGCTATTTAATTTTGACATTTTGGAAACATCACATCGATAGGAAACCCAAGATGCAGCTGAGCCTCACCTTGCTGTTTTCCAGACGGATGGCTTTAAGTTTCAGCTTCCTTCCATCCTCCAGAGAGAACTCCACTATGGGTCTCTGACGGGAAGAACACAGGAAATGACATCATCAAACATGCATACTTCACCACTGGTCTTTCTCAATCTTCAGCAGTTGCTCAATATAATTGTTTTTTTTCTAATTTATAATAAGTGAAACAGCTATGAGTCTTGGCCACAAGTGCTTAGGAATAGAACGATTCATCATATTTTGGAGAAGTTACATTCAATACAAACCAAAACACATTCCATTGAGCATCAAAGCAATGCATGTTTACAGGACATGTTGAAAGATTGACAGACACATGGTTAGATTTGTTTTTTGAATGCGTTCCTTTGTCCTCTTTTGCAAAACACTGAAGGGGCACTGCTGTGAAGCTGGCAATAAAGCCCTTAATAACAGCCCCTCAAAGCATGTTTACACAGCAGCAAGCTATAGCTAATATCGTCTAATACTGTTCCCTAATGCAATGACCCTGAACATACTTCTAGGAATTAAGACAGACGCCTCGGTGGCCTTTCTAGGAAATAATTCGACTTGATAGAACAACAAACAGGTTATCGAATATCCCTTTTTTTCTACAAGTGCTCTCAGCAAACAGTGAGAATCAGTTTCCAAATAAGGCCTGATTTTGGGATTTGAGCGGCAGTGAATTTGTGGTTGTCTACCTTTTGGGGTCCAAAAATGTCTGGGTTGTTGTTGAGGTGACGTAGGGCTTGTAGAGCATGTTCATGCTCTTTAAACTCCACAAAGCCATATCCCAGAGACTTGCCGATCACCTGACCCCGAACAGGCTTCTTGTCATACATCACACGACACTGTAGGCACAAATGTATAGACAAAGAGGAAATCAGGGTATGGCATAAGTTTACGCTAACAAAAGCACTGGCTAAGTTATGCACATAAAGGTGATATTGGTGATTTATATAACACAGGGTTTCTGTGGGTTCTTCAATATTTTTGCTTTGTTTTAAAATTGCCTAAAGTTTTTAGATTCTTTAGGTATAATTAAAAAGCTTATGATTACTACATTTTTATTTAACTTTGATTAAAACAAGAACAAATATTAAAATCCACTTTCAAAAGGAAAAATGTTTATACCCCTCTGACTGTTTCTTCCAAACATCATTTTGCTTGGTTTCTCAGAAAACAATATTTCATATGTTCAATTTACATCTCAGGCAAGTGTATCTTGGTTTAATAATGTTTAGAAATTAGTATGGGAAAACAAAAATACAGAGGAATATTTTTTATTAAACATTTTTGTTTATTTATTTGTTGTGAAGTGCTTTCAACATTTATGCCGGGGGTCATCAAACTTGATCCTGGGGGCCAGTGTCCTGCAGAGTTTAGTTCTCACTTGCCTCAATACACCTGCCTGGAAGTTTCAAGTATACCTTAATTAAGTTAGGCCTTA
>JAUMHI010000063.1:15281193-15297829 GCA_032359435.1 Enteromius unitaeniatus | reverse complement strand
GTAATGAATCTAAAATATATGAAAGTCTAATGTTTATCAGTACATTACAGAAAATAATGAACTTCATCACAATATGCTAATTTTTTTTAAAAGAACCTGTATGTTAAATGTTACAATTGTTATCTTTTAACTATTTTAATAATATTAAAATGTAATTCATTTCTGTGATCACAAAATTAGAAAAAGAGTTAAGAGAAGACTCACCTTTGATCTCCTTCAGGTTCATCGCAGCCAGAGCTTTTCCAGCTTCTGCCATGTTCCTAAACTGCACAAACGCAAAACCTCGCTTCTTCCCATCTGCACAAACATGATGGCATCAAAAAAAATGGTTAAATGCTTAAAAACCAGTCAGATGCACTTGTTGGTCAAACGTTTACCAGGTTTTAAGGGAATCTTGGCCTCCGTCACTGTTCCAAACCCAGAGAAGATCTGTTTTAAATCATCTTCTTCACACTGCACACAAAGCACATCAGTGCATGAGCCAACATCACATTTCAAAAGTCAAAACTATTCTTCATACAACATCAGTATTTAGCTGACTTACCTTAAAACTGAGATTTCTGATGATCAGCCGAGCTTTCAGTAGGTTCTTTTTAATGCCGGTACTCTTTGCAGGGCTTTTGGTTTCTTTTGGTTCAGGCTTTGGTTGCTTGTTATCTTCTGAATCTGTACAGTACAGACTCATTTATCATTATAGACAGAAAAAGAGTGTTTAAAACAATCAAGTAGAATATAAGGATAAACATTAACCTCCTTCTGTTTTCACTTTCTTCTTTTTCTTATCATTAGGTTTTTTCTTGGCCACAGTTACCGATATCTTCTCTCCTTCATACTCGATGACTTCTTTTATGGCCCGCTGTGCATCATCCTCCATTGAGAATGTAACGTATCCAAAGCCACGACATTTTTCAGTGTCTGCAAACAGCACATTAACATTACTATTAACCAACATACCACTAATTCACATTTTGGATACATTTTTCTTCTTTATTATATTATATTTACGATCACAGTTCCATCAACAAGAAAAAAAGCGCATAACAACTTCAACACTAATTAGATTTATTTATATTCAATACCATTTATTTGTATTTTTACTCAATTTATTCAACCACAATTTTTGACAAGTATTTATTAGATTCTTGGTTAATAAAAACACAAGTGTCCAAAAGGACCTAGAGGTGAAACCCTGATTTTTTTATCACTTTTGAGAGAGATTATTGGCAATTTAACGAATATTATCAAGAATATAGCACATGCTCTTACTATCTCTCGTAGATCATACATGAGTTAGTTCCCTTAACACTCAAACCGTAGAGGATTAAATCATTCAATCTTACCTCTGTCCCTGACAACAAAGCAATTCTTCAGAGGTCCTATTTCAGAGAAAACCTCGGCCAGGTTTTCATTTGTGGCTGTGGCAGGCAATCTCTTCACAAATAAGGTGACTGCTGGCATTTTTAGTTCTTCACAGCCAGCAAACGCCTCTGAAACAGCGCTCTTGATTACCGACTCTGGCAGATATCATGTACAAGTCGCGATAATGTGAATTTCTGTAAACAGTGCGAAAGCAATAAGGCACGTTTACTCACATGTTTCTGCGCTAGAGGAAGTTGTCAAGATGGAGATTCTTCGTTTGTGTGGCACTGCAGGGTTACAGAAGCACAGCGACACCTGCTGGTCAGGAGAAGCGTGTCTGGGCCATAGACAGTATATACCGTATACACCATTAATACATTTATTTTGTATTTGAATTCTATCGAATTTGGTGTTTATATGTCTATGGTCGGGGCTATGTCTTTTCCGAATAGCGACAATACTTAGATGTCAAGCCCAAACAACACAGAAATCTGGTAGTCCAAACGACTTGTGTGTGTGTGTGTGTGTATATATATATATATAAGCTTTGTGAAAAGAACAGATCGTTATAGTGATTTTGCCATTTATACTGTAGAAATAAGATTTGTTGTCCCCAAAATGACACGAGAGTGCGAGTTATAACAAAACTTTTCCTTTAATTATTATTTGTTTATTAATTATTTATTAATACAAAATATATTTATTTTCCTTAAATTATTATTTGTTTATTAATTATTTATTAATGTAAAATATATTTATTTTCCTTAAATTATTATTTGTTTATTAATTATTTATTAATAAAAAATATATTTATTTTCCTTAAATTATTATTTGTTTATTAATTATTTATTAATACAAAATATATTTATTTTCCTTAAATTATTATTTGTTTATTAATTATTTATTAATATAAAATATATTTATATTTATAGTGATTTTGCCATTTATACTGTATAAATAAGATTTTTTGTCCCCAAAATGACACGAGAGTGCGAGTAATAACAAAACTTTTCCTTTATTATTTGTTTATTAATTATTTATTATTATCATTATTATTATTATTGCGTTTGCTGACAAATGTATTTATGTTTTATAAATGTTTTCTTTTTTAATGGTAAAAAAAACATTTAAAACTATAGCTACTTCTACTTCTTAAAATAAGTACATCTTATTTGCATCTTCTGCGTTGTAGTTTAAATTTTTTTTTTTTTTAAATACATTCTACATTTAGTTTTAATAAATTTAGATTCAATAGAAAATCAATGTCTTTCTGCTCGAGGTCACTAGAGGGCGACAACATCCATTCAATGAATCAAAATCCTGTTGCACGCTGTGGAAGGCATCAAAAAGTCACAGAAAAAGTAAACAGTAATGTTATTAATAATTATAGTAATAGCAAATGTTATGTTTTATAAATGTATTAATAACGTTTTGTTGGGCAGATTTTTTTGTGTAGTTTTTAAATATAAAGTGGCTGACATAATATTCCTTTCCATGACAGTATGTCACAGATGCAGTAGAAATCTTGATATTTTCTGCAAGATTAGCACACATTGTTTTCACTCGTTCAGATGTGACCAAATCAAAATGTTCAGCTTAACAAAAATATACTTTTATAAGTTGATTCTCCCTTTTTTTCTTTTTTTTTCTTGGCTTACCTGATTTAGTGTAACACAATTTTACTTTTTTTTTTTTTTGCACACCCCATCATCAAACAGACATCATGCTTTGTCCTCCTGTTTTCCTTTCCTGTAATCCTGTCTGGTAAGTGTCTAAGCCCAAAGTGTGGGTTAATCTACCTCCGAAGGACAATTACCAGGATGTGTGTTTGGTGTGTTCACTAAAAGGCTGCTGAGGGTTTCATCATCTCTAATATGGAGGTAACAAACTCACAACGTGTGAACAATGGAGAGGGAGACTGTGTTTTATCTGACCTTGGAGAACAGAAAGCTATAGAGAACTCACGAGCAGAGCAAATGTTCTTTTAGAGAGAGTGAGAGAGACAACAGTGAAATAGCAGAGACTGGCTTCAGGCCCAGTCACACAAGCGGCCCGGCAGAAAGGATCTTACAGCATGCAGTGTGACGACTGTGTCTGTATGTTTTCTTCGCTTTAGGACTTCGGACACACCTGGCTGTAAGTATCAGCAATACTTTCTTATAATACAGACTGCATACAGATAGTGTGCATTATTCATTTGAAAACTATAAGGCCACAAACGATGCACAAAGGAGAAAGGTGGATTGGGTTACTGCGCTTCAGCAGTTTAAATATGAGATTCTCCCCACGTGTGGGGGCATCCATATAATGTTATTGTGCTGTGATGAGAAATGCTAAATCATATCATCATAGTGCAGGTGCCTGTGAGCTTGTGCTTATAAACAGACAACATATTTTCACAGTATAACCAGAATAATCTGCTGCCAAAATATACACGGAAAAGAACAGCTTTCTATAATTAGCTCTATAATATTTTGTGTACTGCAAACATATTCAGATAAAATTGCAAAGTTTGTACAATGTTTGGTTTAGGTTTTTACCAAACTTACAATTGGACAGAACATTTTGAAGAGGCACATGCAAAAAAAAAAAGCTCTAAAAAGGACTTTTTCAGAGTATTCAGGTTTTTTTGTCAAACAAGTTTTATCTTTATGAAATGCTGCAACGTCATCAAACTAATGAAATCAAATTTGACCATATGTATAACTTAATGAATATTCTTGATCTTACTATAAATGAGTAATAATAATATTAACAGTAATATTATGATTAATATATGATGGAATAATAATGAATCATTTTAAGCAATAATCAAACCTAACCAATTTTTGTTTTCTTGTTAGTGATATAATTGTATTTTAGAGCTAAAAATGTGTACATGGTTATGGTTAAAAGCATATTTGTTCAAGATAAATTAAACTACATTTCAATTCTGGTATGAGAATTCGATAGCTGTTGAGTCACCACATTGAAAATGTACTGCCAGACAGTAAGAGTGTGGGTAAGGCTTGTTCACGTGCAGATGTTTTCATTGTTTATAGATTTATGTAATAATTTGCATTTATGATCACAGCAGGATACTGTCATGCTCCTGGTGTTGACTCAGATTCTGTAAATGGGTCATACATTTCTCTCTCTGGTGCTGTTTTAAAATAAGGTTGTAGGAGGGGAAGTTATGAAAGACATTTTTCTTCCGCTGATTTGAATGACAGTACTGCGCATTGCAGAGCCAAACACAACATCAGTGCTAAACACAAAGAACACACACTCATCTATTTATCCATCTGAATGTAGACTAAGCTATATCACTGCATGACCTTGTCGGAGGACAGCAGAGCAGGACAGTGGGATATTGTATGAACCCACGCTGGCTGTGTGTTGAGTGGGAGAGTTCAGACTCATGTGATGAGGGACTGGTGAATACAAATGATTTCTTTTCAATGTCTGAATCAACCCACCACTACAGACAGCAGAGCATTTTTATTGCCACTGTTGGTACACAGAAAATGCTTAGTATGCTTACTAAGCCACCCTAGTTACATTATCTGTGCTTTATATATATATATATATATATATATATATATATATATATATATAAACAGGTTGATATAATGATAATATAGTAAATAAAAGAGACTTGCTGAAATATAGTACCTTATTTAATAATCGTAGTAGGATTTTTGTAGTGCTTTCTGATGGTTCTTTATAGTATTGAATGTATTAGTCAGTGTTTGATGACGTATTGTTTGAATGGGGGTCACTGGGGTGTAATGACTTATTACTATTACTTATTACTTTCTAATGAGAGCTGTGCTGTAATGCTCTAGGACTGAACAACAATCATGTCTACAGTATTGCATAATGAACACATCTGAGGGACACGTGCGTCAGACAGTGAAAATATAGATCATTTACAGCTGTTTTAAATGAAAGCACGAAAATGGTGATAGCATTTTGACTGATGTAGGCCTACACCAAGCCTCAGTCAAGTCTCTCTTTGTGTGTGTATCATCGCTGCTGCCAAATCATTTACACCCAAGAAAACCTATGAGAGACACAATTAGCCATAAATTCACTCACATTGTCCCATAATGTCTTGATCATTGTTCATTGTTTCCTGGGACAGAGACCATATGGAGGGTCTCAGTGGGGGGTGTGAGACTCTAGAGGGAGGGTGGGTGTTTACACCGGCGTCTTATGGGTCATCCGACATGAATCTGCATGTGCTATTAGCGTTATTAACAACTCACTACTTGTTATTAAAGTGACTTATGAGAATTTCGCTGTAGATGAGAGCAAGAATCTCATGCTAAACTGAATGAGCCACATTCCCAGAAAGCCTACTTTAAAGCTGAAGTCTGTGTATTTTACCTCTTTGTCGCCCTCTATGTTTCCTCTGCGGAATTATATTCCATGTGTGGGGGTGTGCTCCAGCCCTTCTCGGATGAATCTAATGTTTTGAGGAGTATGTTAGGCAGTCACCGCTCCGGAGTGAATCCTGTACTTAGGAATCAAAGATTGTAGCCTACATCTTTGAATATATGACCCAAACATGCTCGAATTTCCAAATAAACATACCACTCAAATTAGAAAACATTAGAAAGATTATAGACAGATAGATAGGTTTTTAGTTTCACTTTAGAAAGTTTTCAGTATGATATAGTTTTAAGTAGTTTTAAAAAGCTTGTAGTTTGATTGATAGACTAGTGGTTGCTAGGGTGTTGCTATGTGGTTGCTAGGATACCTGGTGTGGTTGCTAAGGTGTTGCTATGCGGTTCCTAAAGTACCTGGGGCGTTTGCTAGGGTATTTGGAGTGGTTGCTAGGTTACCTGAGGTGGTTGCTACAGTATATGGTTGCTAAAGTACTTGGGGTGGTTGCTAAGGTGGTTGCTGCGGTGCCGGGGTGGTTGCTAAGGTGATGCTAGGCAGTTGCTATGGTACCTGGCATGGTTGCAAAGGTGTTCCTCGCATATTGGTAGCATGAGTAGCAAGTTACTAACATGTTGCTAACATGATTAGCAAGTTACTAACATGTTGCTAACATGATTAGCAAGTTACTATCACGATTCTAGCTTGATTAGCAAGTCACTAGCATGTTTAACATGTTGCTAGCATGTTTTAGTATGATTAGCGTGTCACTAGCATGGTGTTAGCATGATTATAGCATGAATAGCGTGTTGTTAGCATGATTAGCCAGTTACTAGCACACTGTTAGCGTTATTAGCTAATTGCTAGCATGTAATTTAGCATGATCAGCATGTTTCTAGCATTATTAGCATGTTGCTAGCATGATTTAGATAAATTAGAAATAGTATTGGATAGAGTGGAAGCTTAAAGGAGTTTAAATGGGTTAGAAATAGTACATAGAAGGGAAGTCTGATTGAGTCTACTTGACTGCAGTGTGTTTAAATTGGGATTTTGAGTCTTGGCTCAGTCTGAAGATCTGGGCTGAGTTTGGAGTCTGTAGAGTTAAAAATCTAGGAGGACTCTGTAAGGCTGCTTTTTCAGATTGCCTGTTGACGTGGACAATTCATATTTCATCCTCATCTCTACACTAACCAGATAGACATATTCTTTCCTTGCCTGAAGGCCTTGCTTTGCTTCAGCACTCATTCTCACAACCCCCAATTACCCTGCCGTAACCCCGTCTGTGGCCGTATCTTCTACATCCCAGAAGCATTAATCATTCCTTGAGGCCGATTCCTTTGTCTGTGGGTCAGCTTCAGATGCCAGTGCAAAGCCATACAGTCCACATGGACCCAATTCGAATTTTTTGTCTGTAGTGAATGATTTGGAATCACTAGCCTGGTTGTGCCTCTGCGGCTGAGGCCACTTATCCAGAGCTGCAGTGATGTGTTTGGGTTCAAAAGCAGCTTGGAGGAGCTTGATAGAAACCAAAGCCATCTCTTATTGCTTATCGTTATGAATTAAGCAGCAGATGGGGGATATTATCATATTACGCGTCCATAATCATGGGATTAAATTATAAACCTGATGAATTGTGGGCATGCTTAGGTTTCAGGCTGGATCAAGCCTAGAGGTTTAACTCTGACTCAAAGTCTGATTCACCCTGTTTTAAATAGCAAAGTTTGAGGAAATTGAATCAGACATCTTTGGACCGGGACACTTTAATATGGTCCAAGTCTTCCAGTCTCAAAGGGCACAGAGAGTGTTGGAAAGGTTTCGTCTGGTTATGATGATGTCTGGAGCGGCAGAAAGAATTCAGAGAAGATCATCTGTGGAAACGATTTAGACTGGGTTTGGGTAGACACAGTACTTACTTGTTTACTGTTGTTTATTGCAATCCAGAATAAGCCTCGTTCCTGATCCCCAATCAATAATGTTGTTTTTGCACTTGGTTATGCAAAGGGGAGAATTGGGATTAAATGACCAATTCTCAAAGAAAATGGATGACTTCTGCTTACCATGTTTATGCAATTTAGCTTTACCCAATGAAAAAAAAAATGATTCAGGAAAGATGCATTCATATTATCTAAAATGATGGTAAAGATGTCACAACAACAAAAAAGATTTTTAAAATATTATATAAATATATTTATAACTAAATGTTGTTCTTCTTGAATCCTGAAACAAAATTAACAATTTACACAAAAATATTAAGCAGCACACCTGTTTCAACTGTGATGATAATAATAAGAAACATTTCTAATCAGCGTTTTTGAAGGATTGTGTGACACTCAAAACAGAGTAATGTTTGCTGAAAATTCAGCTTTGTCATCACAGAAATAAACAGTAATTTTGCTGTAATTTTGATAAAGAAGGTTTAGCTTTGGTGAGCATAATGGTGAGACTTCTTTCAAAAGCACTAAAACGCTTATGTCTTTTTTGCACCTTTTTAAGGCTTTTACCCCACATGACTTGTGTTGTAGTTAAGTGGCATTGGATAGCTGTGGTGAGTCTGGGCCAGAAACTTACTTCCACCATTGAAAGCCTCAGACAGAGGGCACTTTCTCAGCCAAGGACAACTCCAGACCCAGTTGCTGGGGGCTGTCAGCCTCCGCTGCTGGCAGGACCAAGCAGCGTTCACTCTTTGTGCACAGCATGCATACATGAGCCCAGAGTGTTATGAGATACTGCCTGGGCTTTTCTTCTCTGTAAAACGGCTCTCAGGAGTTTGTGCGGTGACATACCTTTGCCTTTATTTTGGCACACAACAAAAAAGCCATGAGTCATGTCGGACATCACCTAAGGTAAGGTCAGGGGAAAGTGGTTTTAATGTCTTAAAAGGAAATACAGTATGCAGTTGAGAGACACTTTTAATTAAATACATGTGAATTAATTGATATATAATCGTTAAATTAGGAATTTGGACCGAAAAATGGCATGAAACATCTGTCTATTGAGTTGTCAAAGAGGAAAAAACAACACTAAACACAAGTTTAGTTCAATTTAAAAACATATTACTCGTGAGCTGGTTCTTTTGGTAATTAATAAAAATACAGGACAAGCACAAACAAAGCATTCTTCATGAGCTGGTTCTTAGAAATGTATAAAAAAATAGAAATCAGCAACAATACGGTCATTCACTCCCAAACAAGTCTCATGAACTGGTTCTTTAACTCAATCAAAAACATAGAGTGCAGTCTGATTCCCAAATAAATGACTATTCACTTTTTTTTTTTTAATCAAAAGCATATTTCATTGCATTGATTCCAGACCATCTCAGAAATAAAATAGCTTTTTAGTGTATATACAGTATGTACACATTTGCATGTTGCAAAACTTTTAATAGGCTTGCTTATAGTTTACACTGAATCTTAGAAATCTCCAGCAAAACACCAGCAAACTTCTTCTGTATTAATAATTTATAATGGTATTGTAATGGTAGTAAGACCAAAGTCTGACGCTATGAGCCTGTAATCTTTATAATCTAATGACAACATTCTACTTAGTGCATAGCCATTAACTCATAAATCATTATCCTGTGTGAGTGCCTGAGTGTATACTCTGTGAAGGTATTTTGTATCTTAAAACACCTAGAAAGAGTTTGTAGATTGGTATAGCAGAAAGGGCAGAGCTAGAGCTACAGGCACACAATTTGTTCAACAGTTGTTCTCCTACAATCCCAGCAAGATCACATTTCAAGTGTGTATGTTCTCTCGCATCAGCCTTGCTTTAAGGCTATATTTGCACGCATGTATGCGCTTGTTCTTGACAGGTCATATGCTTTATGCAATACATTCCTTGGTGGAGTGCAAACACAGATGATTAAGAAGGGTCCTCGCTCGAATAGATACACAATCTCCACTCTCCACCCACAATACATGTCGGGATACCAGAGCCACTCCACCCTGACGTCTTCACATACTCTTAAGTATCTGTGTGTGACTCATGCAGGGTACAATGAGATCAGATGATGAAGGATTCAAGTGATGTAGTCAGGCAGTTCAACTGGATCAAAATCTGAATCATGCACCTCGTTGGTTAAAAGTCTGTTAGAGTTCATCTACATTTTCATCTTAAAGTAAACATATAAAATTATTATTTGTGTAGTTCCAAACTTATGGAAGTATTTTCATTCTTCAATATTTGGCCGAGATGCAACCATTTGAGTATCTGGAATCTTTACCCTAATCTCAGCTTTAAAGTTGTCCAGATGAAGTTCTTAGCAATGCATATTACTAATGAAAAAATTGAAAATTGATCAATTTGACCCATACAATGTTGGCTACAAATATACCATAGCGACTTTAAAGTCCAGCAATAGAAAATATATAATATACTATATATTATAAAATTTACAAATAAAGTCAGTGGTCAGATGATGTTCTGACTGTCATTATATGGAAAAATAAACACTTGAATTGATTGTTATGGATGATTAATTTTAATAGGATATAAATGTTTAACTTCATAATCGTAATTGTAAATACTAGTTCTTCCTCTGAAAGGAAGAAAGATCTGCCCTTGTACAGTTTAAAGGATTCAAATAATTTCTCTCATATATTTGAGCAAATCTAGTTTTATGAAAATTCACTGATCTAACCCTAAGCATTCCATGCTGCCATTCTGTGTCCTGATCTTTACAGAGATTCTAATTGGATTACAGTAAAACAAGGGAACTAAAGATTCCCAACTTTAATCCATGATTGCTCACATAAGGAAGATCCTCTTACTATGTGTGTGGTATGGTTTGTTGTCCTGATGAGGCTGTGAGCTGTTTTGGCTGGGATATCTGCTCTGGGTTCAGATGAGCTTTTTTATTTGGCGCTCTGAATATGAGATCATTAATGGAGACAAACCCGATTTGCCTGTGTGTCTTTACATTATATAGATAATATCTGACTGTCACAGGAGATGATGAGGAATCCATACTAACTCTTCTGACAACGCTGTCCAGTCTTGTTAAACAGACATCTTTGTTTTAAAGCATAAACACATCTCTTTTTAACTTTTTCCATTTTTTATGAGGAGGGCAGGGATGAATGTTTCTTGGAACAGGACACTGAGCACAGCATGTTTGACTGATGTCATATACAGCGCTGAGTGCCAAGGGTGATTCATACAGAATGATCTAGTCACCTCATAAAACCAAACCACTGAAATCATGTGAAAAATAGCTCACATAAAAATACATTTCTGTCATCTCACCTTCATGTGGCTCCAAACGTATACGAATAAAAACAAAAGTGATCACTGTTTCATATAAAGAAAGTGAATACCTAATAATGCATCACATTAAAAGGTGGACTATAAAATCTGTGCATGATATTGTGGTGATGTGACCAAAATAAAGCCATTATTAACTGATAATACGTCTCTTTCAGAGGGCTGTTAAGAGCTATGATTGATGAGTTAAATATTATATTCACATATATTGTATCTTCCCTTTTTTTTTGAAAACTTCAAGTTGTGGTTTCTTACTTCCAGCTGTAATTCATTTCAACAGTTGTAGTGTAACACACTGAAAAGAACAATTGTCTTTTATAATAAACAGACACTATTATGTATAAAAATGTGTTCCTTCAGCCAAATGTTTGAGCCAACTAGAACACTGTTTGTGCTTATTGCTTCAGTCTTTATATATGCTTGAGACATCAAATATTATTTGAGTAATATTATGATTCCATAATGAGAAATCTGTGCCCTGTTAAATCTCAAAGTTATTAACGAAAATAGGAATGACATTTTAAGGACTCCTTAGCTGTCTGTCATGACTCATATCTGTTTATCTGCATATTTCAAATATGATATCATGTGTTTTCATATCGCGTTAAATCTGCTTTTAATTTTCCAAATTTTATCCATTTGGAAGTAATCGCCTCTAATGTGCATATTGTGTCCGAGGTCAAGAGGAATGCCTTGGTAAAAACGTGTGTATGCTTGTTGCTTTCATTAGCACGTCAACTTCATATTTTGAAGTGGTGTGTCGCAGCTTTAAAAAACTGGCACAGTTGCCTGTGTTGACCTGGTGTGTCATGGTTATTTTTATGGGTTTCAGTCTATGTGCTACGGTGGCCAAGAGAGCCCAAACACATGCAAACAAAAAAAAACACATGCAAACAGAAAAAATTACACACAGGCGCAAAGCAACCAAACACAGAAACGCGCTGCAAATAGCATGGACCACCACGGAAATGTTTCAGGGGGACCTCAAAAAGTGATAAACCCATCTGAGAGTAACTCTAGCTAACATAGCATTAGGGATAAGGATAGCATGAGGGATAGTTCCCCTAAAAATTAAAATTTGATGTTTATTTGCTTACCCCCAGGGCATCCATCCTCAGCAGAACACAAACAAAGATTCGTAACTTTAACCGTGGCAGTCTGGTAGTCATTTAATGGAAGTGGATGGGCACCAAACCTTTCAAAGTAAAAAAAAAAACATGCACAGACAAATCCAAATTACACCCTGTGGCTCGTGATGATACATTGATGTCTTAAGACACAAAACGATATTTATATCATTTTTTACCTCTGATAGACAACCATGTCCAAACCGATCACCGATATGCTACGCCACAGCGCGAGCCCGAGACGGTTGATGGCCTAATCAAAGACATTTAAATATAGAGCACATTACAAATACTGCTGTATCCCACTTAGATGAATTTATTTTAAAAATCAGTTCACTCAAAAATGTAAATATGCTCACCCTCAGGCCATTCATGATATACATTTGTATGTTTCTTCATCAAACCAGATTTAGGGAAATGTAGCATTACACCAGTGGATCCACTGCAGTTAATTGGTGCCGGTAGATAGAAATTCTGGATTTGTTTCTTGCAAACATGCAAATTTTCACTTCACGAGATGTTACTTGATAGACTGGAGTGGTGTGGATTACTTGTGGATGACTGTGATGTTTTATCGGCTGCTTGGCACCCATTCACTGCACTGGATCGATTGGTGAGAAAGGGATGTAATGATATTTTAAATGAATATTTCTGTTCCTGTGAAGAAACAAACTCTTCTACATCACACATGACCCAAGGGTGAGTACAACAAATGTTAATTCTTTAAGGAAAGACATTCTTGGTTGTAAAAGTTGTTAGCAAATGATATGTCTTATTATATGTGTCACTGGTGGACAACGACTTAATCTGAAAATACCTCTGTTTCTTCATGAAGCAAACAGCTGAACATCTGAAACAAAGGGTGTGTCCCAGCATTCCCTCTGTCTGATGCACTGATGTCATGGCGTGTGTTGAGCACTAAGGTTGTGTGTGTAATCCTGTGCTGTTGGATGGAGTGCAGTTTGTTTGTGGTGTAGTATCTCCAGTGTACTACCGTGCTGCACGCTGCACAATGCTTTCTATTCTCTGCCAAGATAGAGGACAGTATGATGGTGGACTTGTCCTCTCCTCTCCCCCTTTTGTCCCTCAATTCTTGGGTAAAAAGGCCCTTTGTGTCCAGTTGAGATCACATGTCACAATATTTGAACAGCTGCAGTGTGTGTTAGTGGGTGTGATGTGGGGATTGTGTACAGTACATCACTCAATGTACAACTTTACAGTGTGATGTACGAGTTTAATCCAAAATATCTCATGATGTTTTGCTTCTTGTTTGCTTTTTATGCCTTTTCAAGCATTTCTTGAGTTTATACATGACGTTGTCATGATTTGATCCTGTAATCCAGTACATTTTATCGCCTGCGGTTACTTCTGCATGCTTGATTTGATTGTTGTGCATTTAATGAACTTTGATTTGACTTGACTAATGGAATGTACTGTACATGTACTGTATACATGTGGTTATGTATTCCACTGCTCAGCTTTCCATTGCTTTTATATGTTAATGCATACTAGATGGATGGGTTTCTTTGTTGTGCTTGCTTGTTCATGCATGAGTTTAAATTATAATAAGATCACAGAAACGTTTTTAACTTTGGAACTTTTCTATTGCTAGATGGTTAAATGGCGGGTTTATTTTGCAAAATATAATCAAATATCAAAATGTAGGCTTTTCACACAAGGTGATATGACTTAAATGTAATATTCAAGAAAAAATTGCACATATGGTTGAATAGATTCATGCTTTTATTTATTTATTTTAAATTTACTTTTTATTCTTTTATTTTACCTCCTTCTGCCTCAAAATCTTAGCATGTGTTTCAATAAAAAAAAAAGAATTATCAACTTCACAATTAAAAAAGTGTTTAGCTGTCCACACTTTTATTTATTTTTTGAGTCATTTGTCTCGGAGGCTTGAGATCAGTCTGTTGAGAACAAGTGAAGAGGGCTCACACAAATGAATGCAATGAACTCTGGTTCTATTCGCCAAAACCTCAAAGCTTAGAATATATATGACATTTATGACATTTTTCACCATAGACTTTTGAAAACCAGTAGACAAAGTTACAGGAATTCTGTGGCTTGTTTACAAGAAATGAGCGAAGTGTTTTGCAAGCTTGCTGAAACTTTCATATAGACTCCTTGACTTGACCATAAACTGTGATTTAGGGTCATTTCGTAACTATTAACAGCTAAGTAGCAATTAGGGCTCTTTAAAATACTGCTTGTGTTGAAATGTAGTGACAGCAATTGACAGTGTACTACTTATGTAAGAGTAAATCAAGAGACAGAGGGGAACGCTGGCCGATGGGAGGGTGAGAGAGTTTCAGCTCATTCAACAGTGAATTGAAGTGCAATTAAAACGCTGTGAATGATCAAATAGAGAACACATAGTCCCAAGAAGACCATTCTTTAAAAGATGCCAGTTATTTGAATCTGAATACAGGCTAATGCTTTGTATATGTGTTTGTGCTTGCGTAGGCATGACATACAGGATCTTTTCGGTTGGCCACACAAAGCAACGATCCTTCAGATTATATCATGTGTTATGACTGAGCGTAATTTAAAGTGACTGTGTTATGCAACACATTTTGTAATGAAATAATGTTTTCTAAATGAATAGTCTGAGAACCTGTGCTATGCTGTATATGTATTATATTGTAAAGTGTGTGGTGTGTGTGTATATATATTTTAGTGCTGTCAATTGTTAAATGCGATTAATCAAAATAAAAGTACATAAGAAAAGTATATGGGTGTGTACTGTATTTATTTATTACGTATATCCAAATGTACACACATACTGTATATGTAATGGTTTTTTATATATGCATGCATGTGTTTGTATTTATAGATACATAATAAATATACTGATTACAAACCCATATATTATGTAAAAGCTTTATTTTGAAAGCGACTAATCATGATGATTAATCCTTTGATAGCACTAATATATATGTATACCAGTCAGATTTTTGAAGAATTCTCTTCTGCTCACCCAAACCTGCATTTATTTGATCCAAAGCATAGTTGGAAAAAAATATTTTTCTGTTTGAATGTATTTTAATTTTTATTTCTGTGATTTTAAAGCTGAATGTTTAGCATCATTATTCCAGTATTCAGTGTCACATGATCCTTCAGACATCATTCTTAACATTAAAATATTGGGTAATACTTTAGAAAGCACAAAACATTTTTTTTTAATTTAATAACGTGTGTAAACCCTTTGTCTCAGTAGGACAGATGATTGTCCTAATGAGACAAAGGGTTTACACACTTTATTACATTAAAAAAAAAACATTTTTTGTGCTTTTCAACATATCACAACTTGTAATTGACTTGTAAATTAATTAACTAAACATAATAATCACTTATTAATCATTTGTGAATGTTTAGTAGATGAACATTTCATCATTAACTAATCACTTATAAATGACTTACAACGGGACGTTATTATAAAGTGTTACCCAATATTGCAATTAATATTTAATCTATCTAATCATATAATTTAACTTTACTACACAATTTTTGCATTTATCTGATTGGAAGAAAGCTCATGGCTCTATTTGGAAACTAAATTACAGATTGATGACTTGATTGACTGTAAGTCCTTGTGAGCCCAGATTTTAGCGGGACAGCTTTGGCAGTCTGACATTGATCTGTAGCCATGATGTAGCCGTCTATAAATCAGTTCCTGTTCTCAGAGTCTTAGACGGTCTCTCTCTGATCAATACTAAGCAGTCCCTCATGTCTTTTTAGAGTGGGATGTCAGCATGTGGTCCAAATGAAACAGCTGATTTGTTGTTACAATAAACATAACAGTAGACTTTCAGTTTCAGTGTTACTATTAATACTCTCTGACTTTGATGTAGGGTAGTCACTTATGAAAAATGACATTTGACCCATGCACAGCCCCTGGGAACATTGAAATCTCCTCTAGAAAGTAGTCTGTCCTAGAAAAATGTGGTTAAATCAATTATCAGCTTGAGGGCATTGTAATGTGTCTGAGAGTGCAGTACATTTCTTCAGCTGGCCCAAAAACATTTGGAATGATGCATGCTCAGTTTCAAGGAAATTTGGCAGTGTTTAGGAAGACATATTCTGACATATCCAGATATTTGAACCTGTGTGCAATGCTCCACAGACTGTAATGGCGATCTGTCTTAAAGTAAGGACACAAACAGGACAGGAGATGAGCGTCTGTACTGTTCTGAACCTGATTAGGAGATGTTTGGGCAGGTTATTTGGAGGATTTCATCAGAGGAAATTAGATTTTCATGTTGTAGGTTCACTCAGATTCATTTTGCTGATGGACCTCTTGACTGGCATTACATTTTCACTTAATCATACCAGAGTGATCCTTTCAATCTTTTTTCACTTTTACTCATTAAATACTTCCACAGACTGTCAGTTGAACCTCCTGCAGCTCACTCTCAAACACTAGTTTTGCAAATACCA
Organism: Enteromius unitaeniatus; assembly: GCA_032359435.1. Classification (NCBI taxonomy): domain Eukaryota; kingdom Metazoa; phylum Chordata; class Actinopteri; order Cypriniformes; family Cyprinidae; genus Enteromius; species Enteromius unitaeniatus. The sequence continues at coordinate 15,281,261 of JAUMHI010000063.1, read as the reverse complement.
ACCAAATTATGCTAGAGCTTTTCTGAGAACTTACAGTTTTTAACCAATTGGTCTTGAGAGATTTTTTG
>JAUMHI010000063.1:15269640-15281093 GCA_032359435.1 Enteromius unitaeniatus | reverse complement strand
CAAATACCAACCAAATTATGCTAGAGCTTTTCTGAGAACTTACAGTTTTTAACCAATTGGTCTTGAGAGATTTTTTGTATGGAGTGAGTTCCTCTTAAGTTCCCACAGGTGCTATTGCTGTATATACGCATAACATATGAACGTGTTACACAAAGCTGGCCAACTAGAAAGGCTTTTTCCAATAGCAACAGATCTATTGCTTCATATTTTGAAACCTAAAAAAGGTCATTTAGTGAAATGTGTTGACTGACATATATGTTTATGTACTATATTCCTTTAAAGTAAATACCACTTGTTGTAATATTTTGTTATAGAATGTTAATACATGTCTTAAGTGTTCAGTTACATTTTATGATGTTGGTAGATATTAATATCGTATTTTTCATTGTCTCCGAAGAGCACTGATCTGAGGCTCGACAGGTCAGTGTTCTGCTCTGTTAGTTTGATCTATGTATCCAGCTCCACCCACTGCTCAATAAACAGTCTGGTAAATGGGACCCATGATGATGATGAGCGCAGTGACTTTAACATGCTCCATTATGAGTCACAGACTGTTAAACTTAATGCACAGAGCCTTGAGTGTTTGAAAAGGAGAGGAAGGCACTTAGACACACACACAGAGGCCCTGCTTACTCCAAGAAGGACAAAAAGTGTGCATTGCAGTCTGAGTATGCCCTAAATCAGGGCAAGTGCAAGGTCATCTCAACTGTGACCTTTTAAAGCAGCAGATTTAGTCTAATCAGGAGTGATGCATGGTGTGGAGGACAGAGAGAGAACAAAGAGCCTCATTGCAATCTATTGTGCTTTCTCAGCATGACAGATTTTCCTGTGGTTATATTTAGCGTGTGTGTAATGTTTATTCATGAAGATTCTATAAGATATACTTTTACTGTACTAATTTGTTTATAAGGTCATCAAATGTGACCCTGCCGCGAAATTATAACTGCTATATATTGTATATATGTAGTAATAGCCAAGAATATATGGAAGGGTCAAAATCACACATTTTGCTTTTATGCCAAAAAACATTAGGATTTGAAATAAAGATCCTGTTCCATATTGTAAATTCCTACCGTAAAAATACAAAAGTAAATTTTGAATACTAATATGCATTGCTATGGGCTTCATTTGAACAACTTTAAACCATTTTTAAAATATTTCTTTATTCTTTTTTTGCACCTTTTAGTAGTAACCAAATATTGTAAAATCATAACAAATTATACTAAGCTTATTGTTTCATGCACACATTTCAATAATTGACCTTTATGACTTAGGCAGATCAATCTGCAGCCAGTAATATTGTTTTGCATTATTTTCTTAACCTTATGCCCACTACTGTCTGCCAGAGAGAAACAGGCGTCCGATGGTGTAGACAGGTTTTATATTTTTTATTCATGGTTGAGACAAACCTGGCCAATGGCTTTAGAGTAGTGGAATAGAAGTCAATACATAATGCATGAAACAGGAGACACTGGTTTGGACATCCTCTCTGATTCTCTTGGAAAGCAGTTCAGTGGGAACAGAAAGACAGAAGGACATCAGTGATGCTACAGTGATGTTCACACATGTCCGACTTTCTTCGTCTTCTCTTCTTCATGTAATGAAACAGTTTAGCCTCAAATCAACATTTATTTATTTATTAAGTAAATAGGTAATCTCTAAACTAAAACTAAAACTAAAAATGCTAATTCAAAAGTTTTTTAAATTAATTAAACAGTATACTGTAACACGTCATAGTGCTAAAAAAACAGCTGTCACTGCGAAACACTTCATTTGAACCCCCTATACAGTGTTTATTGGAAAAAGCTAACTTCATCCTTTCCGGACTGCAGCTGCAGATTGTTGTTAATCTCTGGTTTGAGTGGTGCTAATGGGTTAGAGGCAAAAAGTCCACTGTGTTTTATGAAGAGTGAAATGCACAGGTATGTCGGAATGAAAATGATCTTAACCACTCACACTTAGGTGGAACGATAAGTTAATAGCCTCATTTACTTCCATTAAATCGCATTTAAGAGCAACTGATTTCATGTACGGCATACCAAGCATTATTTAATGAAGTTTACCATGTGAATAAAAACGTAAATCGACTTTAGCAGCTTGATTTATAATTGGCTAGTTTAATAAAACTAACTGTGTATGTTGTTTCCAACATTATAAATAATTGAAACTTAAATAATTTGTGTCTATTTATTTTTTTTATTTATGTGGTAAGTATTATATCATATAAATCAATATTAAGTCCTGAGAGGGGGATCTGGATATCTTAGTGTGTTTGGAAAACAGAAAATTCAAAAGCAATCCTTCATTTCCTTACTGTTTCACAACCCTGAACCAAACAGATCCCACTACTGTCCCACAAACATCTCAACTCACCCACATCTTTTATGTCTTAGCATAGTCAAAAAGCCACTTCCTACAAACAAAGTCAAGCTTTTTCAAACCAAGTGTGAAGCGAACAGTTCCACAGTGTGTAAAGTCTTTTTTGCTGTTTTCAGCGAGGCATTTAAATGACTTTAACAGCTCTGCTTTCTGAGCACACTTCAGTTTTCCTGCCTGTAAACGTACAACAAAGCTGTGGCTGTTTCTTATCATGTAATTGCAGCACTTTAACTTCATCTGCGTGCCTGTTTCGGCATTTTGTCCTGTGTAGAGTTTTCCTTATCTTCACTAAAACAGTGGCAAGAAACATTTGCTGTTATCTTAGGCTAAAAAAGACAACATTTCTGTATTCAAGAGCTCATTCAGATGGACTAGTAACAAGTAGCTCTGTTTACAGCTCTCACTTACCATAATCTGATAAAAGAATAGTCACTCATTTATTGTTACAGGCCTTATTTTGCGACATGTCACAAAGGAATAGATCATAGTATCGGTCACAAACACCAGATACACAAGTGATTGGTCTTGTAATTGTTATTTTTTCAATTCCCATGCTGCCCATATGCTACACAAACAACAACCAGACTAAAACCTTGCAGACATGAGACCCTGCACTATGTTGAGTGTTTCAATCCCAAACTATCCATCTTGAATGCAGGATGTACTTGAAAGGATGCTTCTCCATGTCTAGGTTAAAATTTGCTCTAAAATCAAATTTCCCTCTGATAGTAATACATAATATAAATAAATATTGTAAAATATTATACGATATCTTAGAAGAAAGAAAACTATACATTTTATTAAAATGTGTGTGTGTATATATATATATATATATGAAGTGTAAATAAATAAATATTATATAAATATTAATTTATTCATTTCTTATCATTTATGTTTATTCTCATCATTAAAAATGACTATTTAAATTATTATTTAAATTATTTGCCGAATCGTAGTAAGTCATTCTCCTGTAATGCATTTAAAAAAAATACATTTATATTATATTTTAATTAAATGTATTAAAATGCATTGTAATAAAGTTACTTTAACAACATGTTATTTAAATAACGTTTAAATAAGTTAATAATACATAATATGCATTGATATTATTAATAATATATTATTATATAATATTAATATATTACTATTAATCAAATAATATATTAATATTTATTCATGTTTATAAAAAAGACTTTCATTAAAAAATAACAGTAATGAAAATTTTTGGTGAAGTTATGCTTATTTTTTTAATGAAAATAAGGTCAAATGTAATTGAGCCTACAACTGTCTTTAATTAAAAATGTTTTTAAATTCTTAAATGTTTTGTTTAGGTGAAATATGGCCATGTTTTTGACAGGTTTGTGTGAGATTCACCCATATATAACCACATATTACACAGAGTTATGCAGCATATGCAAGTCAGAGTGTGCTGCTTTTCATACCTGAGCTGCCTGCATTTGCACATGTCATAAAATCTCTCACAAATACAGCCCGGTGAATAACGGCACTGCATCTGTCCGGTGTCTGTAGTGATTTAAATAACCTCTCTTGGCAGGAGTGCCAGCTCACGGCCAGTGTGTCACTTGGGAGGGTGCAGGAATGCCTGGCTGTCTTCTTGTGTGTTATTTCTGTATCCTGGCAGCCCGCTGCCGGTCCATTTAATACACGTAAGGCACAGGCCCACAACAGTCAGTCAAGGCTTAACCCCTGCCTCTCCTCAGATCACCACACCCACCTCCTCAAGACACCCATTGTGTCTACGCATCGAGGATTCTCTTTGTAAACCAGTTACATTGTAGGGAGGAGGGGCCACCGCCTGCTTTTGCTTTCCCTCCTGGTCACGTGACACATTCCCCTTCCAGTAACCACAGCAACCAGCATTGGTCCAGCCTGTATCTTGCTGTTATGAGAAGAGGAGGAAGAGAGAAAGAAAAAGAGAGGAGAGAAAGCCAAAAATAAACACACTCTTCCCAGCAACTGTTATAGATCGCAGTAAGTGTCGTTCACTTGGCTTCTTTGCTTTGACTGCTTAGTGTGCATGCTGGTGAATAAATAAGAGGCATCCTTACCAGCTGCTTTGTTGCGGTGGATGACATCATTACATATGGATTTAAATATGAGATGCTGCTGCATGTGCTAGTGTGCAATGCTAGTAAATATAGACGATTGTCAGAAAGACAGCTGGAATGTTATGGGTGGATCCCTGCGACTGCGTTTTCATAACCTGGGATGAAGTCTCAGTGGGATGCATGCTTCCCATTAGCTTTTTATAACGCTTCTCTACCTGCACGGATTGCTCGGCTGTGATGAAGAAACTGGGCCTTGTGTGCTCTGTTTAATTAGCAAACCTACTGTGCCAAATACAAGCGCAATTCTGGGTCGCCCTGTTCTGCTGTAGAGCATCATTAGCTGGAATGTCCTTGTGGTGCTGGAGGAGGATACAATGTCGGTATATTGCAGAGAGATCTTGTTTGAAACGTGAAGTATCCGAAAATGAATGAATTAATAATTTGCATTTGATCTTGCTTTGCAAAATCTAACAGTGATATACGGAGAACAGATTTTTTAATGGAATCATTTCTGCGAACTCTCACTAGAGCTGATAATAACTTCTGTGAGCACAACAAAAAACAACTAACAAAAAAAAATAGTTATAGTGATTCTGCTAATTTATATTGATTCATTTTTATTATTTTATTTATCTTTGGTATTTTATTTATATTAATCTACAAATAAATGTACAAACTTTTGGAATAATTGAAATATTATTGCAAAATATTTTACATGTATTTTTTTCTATTTTTAACAATATAATAATAATTAATTTTGTGAAAACTACTTTTTTCTTTATAATTAATCACTTGTTTTCCTCAGTTGTAAGCGGCTTTGGATAAAAGCATCTTCTAAATGTATTTAAATTTAGTAGTATTTTAATATTTTGTTTTGTTTTTATATAATGCATATATTTTTGCATAGAACAAGCTTATTGGTTCAAAACAATACAAGCATGAGTAAAATAGTCTTTGTTGTTGTTGCTATGACCTAGACATGTTTTTGGTTCACCCATTTATGCAAGATATAAACACAAGGTCAAAGTCAAATGAACATGTAAAAAAAAAAAAATAAACATGTAAGATCACATGTTTCATATACAGTATTTGGAGCAGGATGCATATGCATTTTGATGTCAGTCATTTCACATACATACCTTGTCATATTTTAATATTTCACCTTCATGAGTTATTGTCTCCTAAGCTGTGCTGTGTCTTAATACTGCCTGATGTAGACTTGATGATTTCAAATGTTACTTTATCATGACAATGTAATAGGATACTGATATAACTGCAATGTTTGATGTCCTGTGCTACTGACATTTCATTAGAAGTGTTTTGTTTTGGAAACCTCAGTAAATCACACAAAAGACTACAGCTTTATATCTGTTGCATCTGTAAATCTTGTAGCAGCTGTTGGTCCATCTTTTCGTCTTTAAAGACAGATCCTTTGTTTTGGGTTTTGTTGTGCTTCTTTGTTTTACAGGAGCACAGGCATTTCTTTTACCCTGAACTGTAGATTAAGTGCTTTCTCTGTGGAATGCAGTATTTAGATTCTCTTCCGTAAATTATTTTTCTTTGTCTAACACCAAACAGATGTAGACTGTCATCCAGTCATCAGATGAATTATGTGTCTAGTCTGAGAAGCCTAGCCTTTAACTTGTTCATACTTAATTTAGATTTTAGGTTGAAAGCCCTCAAAGTATCCCTCTACGTGCAATAATGACCTAATTAGTGCTGACGAAAGTATCACTATTACTAGTACTCTTCCTTAGGGTTTGGGATTTGAGCAAACCACTGACCTCGTTTATTAACTTTTGGAAAGTAACTCTTGTAGTCCCTACATTGTTAGTTCTATACATAAAAATCTAGGTGAAAACTTGTCAAATGTAATAGACTTACAATGAAGAAGGGTTTGGAGACCTTCGACTTGGGTCAGCTTTGGGCCAGTAAACAACCTTAGTACACTTTAGTAAACACATAGCAACATACGTCCTATTGCAATCTATTTTTGCATACGTTAGCATCATTTATCTATTTATTTATCTAGTACAAAACCTGTAGCGTGATGCATTTTAGTGGAGCACCACAGGAATGTGCAAAGGATTCTAGAGAATATGCTGACTTCACTTCCAAAGAATGTTCTTTTCACATTAGTTAAGCTGTGAAATCTGCTATCTGGGAGCACCCTTTAAATCAATTTCGAAAGGGAGAAATACTTATATTTAGTTGATTTAAAGTGCCCCTGCAATGGGTTATGAAAGGTCCATATTTTGATTTTGGGAGTTCCAAACATTTGTCATGCACTTTAATTTCATTTAAATTGTGTTATAATTTAAAACCCCTGTCAATAACTACTCAACCTTGTGTCTTTTCAAACCCGTAAGACCTTTGTTAATCTTCGGAACACAAATCAGAGAGCCATCTGACCCTCCATAGACAGCAAAACAATGGAAATGTTCCCAGTTCCAGAAAACGTAGTGTAGTTTTGTCTTCGGCCATTTTAGAAAGAACAACACTGATTATGTCAAATACGTTCTTAAGTAATCTCGTAACTCGTATTTTTGTTTCTTTGCGCAAAATAAAGTATTCTCGTAGTGTTGCAAAACTGCAGATGATTTCACATGGACTGTTTTACCAATGAGAAAAGACCAACAAGTGGGTGGGCAATATGCCTATTCGAAGTAAACGTGAAACAGCTTGGGATCCACCCATAATTTATTCCTGTAATGCAAAGCTGAATTTTCAGCATCATTACTCGTTTACAGTGTGTCTGTCTTACACACACACACACACAACACACACACACACATTGTATATACATATATATTTGTTTTATTGTATTTATTCACTCAAAGTTATCTTCACTTATGGAGTGAAGAAAGTTTCTCAGAACAGCTTGTGTTGATGGATGGCAGATTTAGTGTTACAGAACAGAGGCAGGATAAAGCTGTGGTTGATGTTCTTGCTCAACATAGAGAGATAAACTAAAACCATCTGCACTTGAATATGCACTTAAAAAAAAAGATAGAAATCACAATATGGCACATAACCTTGGGGAGTCGTTTTGGATTACATATACATGCTTTGTTACAGATCAGTATGTTACTGATTTCCATGGCATAGTAACCTGAATCCTATATCCTGCATCTTTTAAATAAGACATAATGGCAGATAAAAAAATAGACATTATATAAAATAGATTCACCCTTCACCTTTAATGCTCTGTAATCACCGGTCAGTGGGTGTTCAGTGAGTGTTGGTGTGTGGAGCTGATAGTATTATAAGAAGTCAACACTCAAAGAAAGGTACAGTGATTTCCATTTAAAGCAATGCAATCACATACTCAGAAACACCTCAAACAGTTGTACATCAACAGATAAGTGGATATTTTTATAATGCTATCTTCGTATATGTCCTTCGAGTCGTGTTCAAGAACATTCAGCGTTCCCTGCCATCATTTCAATAGGGGGCATATTACATAAAAGTATTGTTTTCTATTTCACAGAGCTTCTTGCGGAGCAAAATATGTTTGTAGGTCATAACATTTATTTGCTTCGGTTGCTTCCTGACAGCTACGATTTCCCAACAGTCTTTTCTAAAATCATCTGATATTTTTTGGTTCTTTGAAAGAAAAACAAGTCTATTTTTTGTGAGTTGAAGTCTGTCAACACATTGAATCTAACTTGCTTTACGTCTGTCAGAAAAACAAATACTTATTTTATAAGATGTCCTCGCCTTTTCTGGGCATGGATTTGATTCAGAGAACCATAGAGAATGATCAAGGAACCAAGCCTTTTTTGTTTTCTCAACCAGCTAGCATTTATAACTCCATAAGCCTGGGCAAAATCACAGAGGTCATAACCGCTGGTAAAACTGCCACAGATGACGGTGGCTGTACCCTGTCCCGACAGAACATGCCCAAATTGTATTGTTGCAGTCGGGCATCTGCTCATCAACTGCCTGATAGTTCATTTGAGTACATTTTGTAAACATGACTTATTAAAAACATCACTGGTGTGCATCTTGAAACAAAACTTAGCCACAGGTATGTTTAAAGAAGTTTCTTTCACAGACTTAAACATCCCAGGCTTACATTTTAGTCTGGAACTAGGCTTAAGTTAAGAATTAATGTTAAGAAATCTGAACTTGTCTCTATCCATCAAATCAAATCAGATTTCTGTAATGGAAATAACCTATACAAATATTTTGCACATTTAATTCAATAATGGCTATTTAGATTACAAAATAAGTGCCATCATTTACAGTGAATTAATAGACTATAAGAAAACATGGTGATATTAGTTGGTGGAAAAAAGTTGGTGGAATTTACTTTGATGCTTTCTCTGTGAACTGTTTCTTTAGTAAATAATTGCTCAGCTCTTTGTGTACATTGTCATGTGAAACTACGATTCAGGATTGAATCTGTATAATGATTTTTAGTTCTACACAAAATATACAAAACAAATATTGGTTTACTGCTTGTGTGCAAAATGTGAAATATGAAGTTTAGTGCATTATGTATGTGTTTGTTTAAACTCCGGTCAGGGAGAAATATGTGTTATGTCCTCACTGAACATTAAATAAAAAGTTGAAACCTTAAATGAATAATATGTTGTCTATCATAAATAATTTAGTAGTAATAAATTGTGAATAATAAATAATTAGGTACCACCGACCCTCAAGCAATGCAGAAATAAAGAGAGAACCATAGACTTTTATGAAAAAAAAGAAGAAAAAAGAAAAACACTAAACAACAGATAAAAGAAACGAGGAGTCCCAAAACATTTTTAAACCTGTGAACGACCTTGCATGGTGACGTCATTTGAGAAAGCCAATCAGATTAAACTGTGGCAATGTTCCGCCCATTGCTGCCAAGAATAGGGGGAGCGAAGCCAAGAAGTGTTCTTTCTTAACCCCTGTCCTCTTACAGTGAACGAATTCAACATCGACTCAAAGTTATACTTCATTGCCTTGTGGACTATTATGATCTGAAACGTGAGTGTTTGCTTGTGAGAGACGTATTAAGATTGGATGTGTGCCTCCCCCCCTCCGCTGCTGCACAGTGTGGGATCCTCTGTCTCTTTTGCATTAGCGCCCTTCTGCTGCTGCAGTATGAACAGACGCGCAGGCGGACCGAGCTGGTATTTCGGTTAAAATGTTTGGCACTGGTTTGGGATTTTGGGAACGACTTCAAGACGGACACGTGGAATAATAAATAATGTCACTGCTTTGAAATTCCTTCTTGGGGAAGTCCACAGGCAAAAGAGTGTGCTTGTTTATTATTGTCTTCATGAAATAAAGGTAAGCACCGACTGCGGTGATTGTTGTTCAGAAACGGCTGATCTCGCTGAGCGCTGGTGTGAAGTTCGAATCATTTCAGCGAACCGGTTCTTCTGAACAGCTCGTTTTGAAGAACCGGGTCAAAACAGATTCATTAGTTTTAGATTTGCTATGCTTTGAAACGTTCACTGAAAGTTTTTTCGATGAAGTGTGTTTATTGTAATCGTTCAGCCTGATTAAGCTCATAATAACAAAGTGATTTAGAACCTAAACATGCTTTACTTTACAAGTTTTTGCACGTTTTAATGAACGTTTGTAGTGTGAACAAAACAGTTAACGTTATCTGAACTTGTTTTGTTAATGTTTCTACGATTCAACTGTTTAAGTAATTTCATCCCATCTGTCAAATCCTCGGTGCACCCCACATGTCGGTTCGTTACTTATCGGACATGTTTGAAATGAACTCGTCTCGGTTCATTGAATCAGTAAGTGATTGACTGGAAAACAGCTCGGTCCGGTTCAGTCCGATTCGTGAACGAATCGTTCAGACCGCTTTTGTATAACGAGGTTCTGCAGATTCACGTACAAGATTCGACCCAAAACAAAACAATCTGCTAACAGAGATCTCTGTTACTGAGTTAAATCTTTCAACACACTGACCAACATTAGAAAAAGATGAAAAGCCGGTCTTGATTTGTTATTGAAGTTTCAACGCTTGAAATGACTCGCTTACTGATTCCAGCGAACCTAGGCGCCGGTTTGTTTACATTTTTACAATAACATCCACATTGAAGTAGTAGTTCACCTATAAATACAAATACTGCTTTTATATGGAGGGTTATCTATAGCTATTACTTTATTCCTTCTGTAGTACACACACACACTGCATGACACCATTCACATCCATTGTATAATTTACATAACGTTACTGTAAAAATGAACGCTGGCTTGAGTCTGTCATTATGTCTGAAATATATTTAGTTTAACAGAAGGCTGGATTTACTTTGATTCTGTGAACTGTAAATAATTGCTCAGCTGTTTGTGTACATTGACATGTGAAACTATTATAAACTATATATATATATATATATATATATATATATATAAATGATTTTTAGTTCTACACAAAATATACAAAACAAATATTGGTTTACTGCTTGTGTGCAACATGTGAAATATGAAGTTTAGTGCATAATGTATGCGTTTGTTTAAACTGCGGCATTCCATGCAGGATTCCTCCGGTCAGGGAGAAATATGTGTAATGTCCTCACTGAACTAACCCGTTAGTGAAGGATATTGCATCATCACCTCTGCTCCTGATAACCTCATCTTGCTGTGATGTTTGCCCATGACCATAAGATAAATAATGTAAAACTTGACATTGACTGAGACTCTGTAATCTGATGTCTGTCTTGCTGACCCACATTGGGCGTTTTTTCCCTTTCCATGAAGACTGTCTATGTGGCACTAATGTTTTTATTGACTTGATATTAACACATCAACATACTGATACATTGCAGGCATGCTGTTTACATGCAGGTAGTTCTTCAGATTTTTCAATGTGGAAGTAACAAATACGCCTTTTTTTAATTTACCATAGCTAAATCATCTTTGCATCTTTGTTCACTGTCAGGTCGGTGAAAAACGAGAGCGAGGAAGACTCTTTTTGCTGACTCAGCTCAAACCCAGTTGATTATTTTGGCATCTACACCAGGCTTAGATTAAATTAGACGTTTGACT
>JAUMHI010000063.1:15188601-15256229 GCA_032359435.1 Enteromius unitaeniatus | reverse complement strand
TGACTAATAGACAGAATGGGCATGCAACTGTTGTAGTATATAGTATTTTCCTCTCTTGAGTAATTTAAGAGTCTTAAATTGTTGTCATCGAATAGAGTACTCGAGTATGAAGTCCTTTATAATATTTGAATGGTCGTAATTCCATGCACATGGTCATGTTTCCTTTTCGTCCTGAATGGAATCCACAGAATTCCATAAAATTCTTATCCATCCCTGCTGCTCTCTTATATTATATTTTTCATTTATTATTATATTTTATTCATTTATTAATTTAAACAGAAAGCATAAATGACCTGTTGTTCATCATTAGGGTTGTGCCAAAAAATGCTGCAATATTCTTCACAAAATGATCCCTGTAGAATTAAACCCCATATTTCACAATGTTTGGATAGTTGTAGTTCTATGCATGTGTTCATGCTTCCTTCTCGGCTTATAGCCACGGAATCCATAAAAAGCTCAGCATACTTCATGATTTTTAACTGCTGTTGAAGTTCTCCACATCTCTGCACTGTTTTTAAATTCAGTATTTTTACCTTAATCAGTTTGCTCCATTCTGTACAATTCTTTGTCCTCTACCATCAGCACAGAAACGTATTCAGATTCTGAATAGGTCTTATCGCTGACCAAATGTTGAAACCAGCTTCTTTCCCATGCTCTTGAGGAGACGGTCTCCTCGGTTGTAACTACTTGAGGGCTTCAAACAGGTTAGTCGGCACTGATGCATAACACAGCTGGGTTCACATGATATTCAGTGTAACCCAAGCTTTGCCGCTGAGGTTCTCTGATATCATATGCATCCCAAGGTTCTCGGCTTTCAAGGGTTAATAGAATTAAAGCCGCATGAGGACAGCCAGCAAACAAAAATCTATATTTGTCCTTTGAGGGTCAATTTCTGCATACCCTGCAATAGAAAACCGTTTTTCTTTCCTTAAGAAAGAAACACCTGATATCCAGTGATTATCATCGTCTTGACTACAGAGACTGTCTCTGCATTTGATAAATAATGTTTAACCTCGTCATTATACATTACCATTACTCTATTCTCCTATTTGATAATGTTCAGTGCTTCAATCTGTATTGTTAAAAGCACTATATAATTAAAAGTGATTGATTGATAATTTAGCAACCATTGTTAAATGAGCTGTACTTTGAACTTCATTGTATTTCAATGTCGTGTTTGTTTACCCAACCACTGCGGTGCTGCCTTGCCGAAAAAGTTCAACCCTTTGAAGCATTAGTGTCGTTTCATAAAGTAATGGAGAGAGGAAACTGGTAACCAGATCCATCTGCCTCAGCAGTGCCTTCACAAGCCTTTCCAGTATTCAAAGCTAATGCGACAGCTGACATGTGTAGTGAAATATACAGGTCATAATGCTTCATTAACTTGAAATCTATTTGTTTAATATGAAAAAAATTAAGTCTTTGGACACTTCGAAAGTAAAAAGGCTTGTCTCTGTTGTTTTAGAACCATTTAAACAGTGATTTATGAATGTTAGTCAAATATTTCTAACCAATCAGGGAATTTTTAGGTTAATATAATATTATTTACCACAAACGAAACTAATCAAATTCACATAATTGTGAATGAAAATAGGTGGCAGTAGTAGTTGATTTAAACTAGTATTATATTAGACATTTTTGTCATTAGTAAATGTCTGTGTAATAAGCTGACACTGCAAAGGCTTTTTAATTGTAATTATTTGTATTGCAATCAGTTGTCAGCTGAAATGTCATTGTTATGACAGCCCTACGTGTAAGGCTGATATCATTACATCATGTCTTGTGGCTTTGTGACACTGAGGCTTTTAGTGGCTGGCTCTGGTGTTGAGCCGATTGCTGGCGCAGACGTTTCAGAGCGGTGAGGTCAGGAGCGTGTTTTCACAGCTCACTAGAGCTGGAACCCAGTGAAAGAGCCCTGACACTAACCCTTCACCTAGCTTCCCTTTCATCAGCTTTCTGTGAGGTGGAGATTTCCTTCATCTAGACCACACCTTAGCAGTGTGTGTTAGCCTGAATTCGTTTAAAGGGAGTGTGTGCATGTACATGTCCTTGGCCTTGACAAACTGCTAATTTGTGATTTATTTTAGATGTGCTATTTCAGTGGCTGACAGTTAACTGTGTGGCCACTTTCAGTTGCCTTTATGGGTCTGTGTGTGTGTGTGTGTGTGTGTGTGTGTGTCTGTATGTATTCAATTTGTTTTAATTTTTTGATTGCTCAGCATTTTTTTCCCCTTTCAATGTGTTCTTAAAATCTTATCAAAATGTTTGCTTATCTGCATTTCTGGGTTTTATTTCCACTTTGTTGGCCAATGTCAACGAGATCTGGTCTTTGTCAGGCTATATTAAAGAGTGCCACATTTATGAGGCTCTCACCATTTCTCTCAAACTGTGGTTGGTTGCTTCAAATGCCAAGAGGTTTTCTGTATGAATGGTCAGTTCTTGACCAAAATAAGATATGAAGTAGAACAGACTATCAAGTTTGCCAAGCAAAACTATTTTACACCTGATAAAGAATTGGTGTCAGCAATTTTAAAATATGCAGATTTAAATATGCACAGTAGAATGCATGAACATTCAATATCACAGCATTTCCTGTTTGGGTTTCTGTGCGTTCATCAGACTTCCTGTTGTCACTGACTCTGAGATAAAGACGTGTGGGTTTCTCAGCTCTTACTGATGCCAAGACTTTATTAAAGCTTCTTGGTCCTTTAGACTGTGAAATTGTCCAGACAGTTTTGGCAGCCTACTCTGCGTTGATGAAAGATGCTAACTGTTAAATCCTGTTTTATCAACCTGTTTTACCCAGTATGTTTGCTCTTGCCCTGTAAAAACGTAATATCCAATATTTATCTCAATACATCTTAAAGTCCTCATGAAATTGACTCTGTTTATTTTGTTAGTGCACATTGCTAATCGTAAGGTCAATCCACTGAAAAATAAATAGTTTGTCTTGGTAATCTTTAATCAAAATCTGAACATTTGCTTCTACTGTGGAATAACATTCCTGCACTGACATCAATTTCACGTCAGTTTGAAGCTTCCATATCTCCCCTTTCTGTTATGTTTTGTAGAAATGTTATTTAAATGTTATTGTCTTTTTATGTTTGATGATAAACCTAATGAGGCAGCCTGCAGATTTTCATAGCATTTTCTGCAAAATGTCTGAAATGGTTTAAAAAAAGTGATGTGCTGTCATTGATGATTATTGTGTGTATACTGTATGTATGTATATATAAAATACTTAATAAATCCTTTATTACTCTTTCCTCATTCAGGCCGAAAATGACCTATGGCGGAAGTTGAAGCGCAAACAAAGAGACTTTGAGTAAGCTGGACGGGGCCTATCCCATAATCCCTGCTCATCGGGTCAAGGGACCATGGGAGATGGAGGTGTCAATTTGGTTGGAGAAGGGGTGAATCAGTCCCATGTGCTCTTTGACCGCTTCGTCCAGGCCACCACCTGCAAAGGCACTCTCAAGGCTTTTCAAGAGCTTTGTGACTTCCTGGAACTCAAGCCAAATGAATACTGTGTGTTCTACCACAAACTCAAGTCCAAGCTCAACTACTGGAAAGCCAAAGCTCTCTGGGCCAAGTTAGACAAGCGGGCCAGCCACAAAGAATACAAAAAAGGAAGGGCCTGTGCCAACACTAAAGTATGAAAGTTTCCCTGGGTTGAAAGAGAGTGTTTTGGTTATTAGTTGTCAAACTTGCTTAAAATAGATTCTGTATGGACTCTGTGGCTGGATGATTTGGTTTTTACTCCTTGTGCATTGTTTCTCAGTGTCTGATCATTGGAGCTGGACCATGTGGTTTGCGTACAGCTATTGAGCTGGGCTTCCTTGGAGCCAAGGTAGTTTTGTTGGAGAAACGAGATGCATTCTCCCGAAACAATGTGCTCCATCTTTGGCCTTTCACCATTCAGGATCTGAGGGGTCTTGGAGCCAAGAAGTTCTACGGCAAGTTTTGTGCTGGAGCCATCGACCATATCAGTAAGTAGTATATCAATCTATTTTACTTTTAGAGAGAAATTAAATTTGACAGTCAGACATTACACATGACTAAATGTAAAAGGGGCTACACACATTGAAGACATTCGATTACTCAAACCAATTACTCTGAGGTGTTCAAGGACTCCCAGCAAGTGTCAAGTAAATACTAGTGCATTGAATAGCTGCCTACTCATCTAATCATTGTAGGATGTGTTGGGGAAAACCTGCCAAAGCAATGTCTTTAAACTTTGCCAGCAAGATAGAACAGCTTTGCCCAAGAAGAAAATAAATTGGACTTGTGGAAGTTATGTATCTAATCAGAGGAACCTCTCTAGAATGTCCACACTTTGAGTCAGCTTTTAATACCATGTGTACATGGAGTCTCAGATGTGCTTTTTTTTTTAATCTCTCACTGCAGGTATTCGTCAGTTGCAGCTGATGCTCTTAAAAGTAGCTCTTCTCCTTGGCATCGAGATTCACGTCAACGTGGAGTTCAAAGGCCTTATTGAGCCACCAGAAGACCAAGAGAATGAGAGTAAGATAGGTTTCTCATGTCATTTCCATGCTAAAGTTCAGTAGTTCCATTCGTTTGTTTCTGTTTCTACATAAATACCAGTCATTCTAAAGAGCCTAAGCATATCCTGAATGGAAGTCTTGCGGAGAAAGGACTTGTCTGTCATCGCTTAACATGCTGTTGGTTTTTGCAGGAATTGGGTGGAGAGCCGAGGTCCACCCCAGAACACATCCAGTCAATGAGCTAGAGTTCGACGTCATAATTGGGGCTGACGGGAGAAGAAACACGCTGTCAGGTAAGAATATAGCACTTCATCTAAAATCATTATTGAGAACGTCCTTTCTTTGAATTTTGGTTCTTGTCTAGACAGGAAAAAAATAATTAGTGGTGCTTGCCTAGGGATTTGAACAAACCAGACATGCATGATATTTCAAATCATACTGCTTATTTAAGAAAAGTGTGCTTATACTTGACTGAATAATGTCTACTGAATAAACTGAATAAACTTGGCAAATTGAAGACGTTTGTAGACTAATGTTCAGAGGTGTGTTGGAAGAGGTTTCTTCTGCATACCAAGACAGCTTTTTTTTTGAGTAAAATTGGTACAGTTGTGTTTGAAATATTATTACAATTAAATGTATATATTTTTTTTCTTTTTTCATTGTAAATTATTCCTGTGCACAGCTGAACTTTCGGGATCCATTAATCCTGTCTTCAGTGTTACATGATCCTTCAGAAATTGTTCTAATGTGGATTTGGTGCATTAAAAACATTTTAAGAGTCGATATTTTGCAAGATTCTTTGAGTAGTTTACTTTTGATGTGCCTTTGACTGCTGAATAAAAAAAAAAAATTGAAGATGACACTTAAATCTATTCAATGATTTTCTGGTTGCTAGGTACACATAGGGTGGCTTTTGACTATAACGCCCAAACAACTGCATAGCAATATATTCAAAACACTCAGTAACATGTCATCTGGTAATGTGTTGGGATTTTGCATGGGCAACACCGCTCACTTTTTCTTACGTAAAAAAATCATGCTTTTGGTCATTGGAAATTTGACTACTATTTTCTCCATCTGCATAAAAATGTTGCCGTTTATTCTTATGAGTGTTTGTGCTGTCTCTCCAGGGTTCAGAAGGAAGGAGTTCAGGGGCAAATTGGCTATTGCTATCACAGCTAACTTCATTAACCGCAACACGACTGCAGAAGCAAAGGTGGAGGAGATCAGTGGAGTAGCATTTATCTTCAACCAGAAATTCTTCCAAGACCTTAGAGAAGCCACAGGTAGACCAAGCAGTCTTATAATATCTTATTAAAATATATATATATGTTATTGAATATATCTGTTAGAACAGCTACAGGCTGCTCATAGCAGAAGAACTTATGTTGAGAACTTTTTGTGGTACCTCTTGAAGAAAACATTTAAGGAATCACAAATTGAAGTGTCCCTGTTCTTTGTGCTGAGTTGGCAGACTTTGTAGCTGTTTTTTGAGTTGTATAATCACTGTTATTTCTCTCTCTCTCTTTGTCCTGTTGATGGAGGGAGTGGGCTGCACAGATGGAACTTAATTGCATCTGTGAACGGATGCAAACAACTTCCTCTTTCTATCTCTGTCTCCTTATTTTTCCCTCTTTACATGCTGTCTGTCACATCTCCACTTCAATCTCTTCCTCCCGCTCGCTCATTTAGTCTTTTTTTCTCTTTTGGTTTGCCTCCACAGGAATTGACCTGGAAAACATTGTCTACTATAAGGATGACACGCACTACTTTGTAATGACTGCCAAAAAGCAGAGCCTGCTGGAGAAGGGCGTCATTCTACATGTGAGTGATCAAAGAGTTTGACTAGCGCCGGTTTCCTAACTAATCTCCACTCTTTTATTCTCACTTCTCCCTCCCTCTTTATCTCTTTCTCTTCCTGTTTGCCCTTCTCCGTCCCTTAGAAATGTACTAGCACACCTCTGCTGAAGGCAGATTATTTGAGATGCAATAAAAACTTGGATTAAAAAGCAAGCATATATAGCCAAAGCTTGTTTTAGCTGGCCTGGTTTTGTCTGTTTTAGATGGATTTGGACAGTTCTCGGCTGGTTTAGGCTGGGAAGCCATCTGAACCAGAAACACACTAGCTCAGTGAGGCTGGGGGAAGATCTCAATCCATATAAAACCAGCAGAAACATCTGGTTTTAGTTGACTTTTGGGTGTTGCGTGCCGAAGCACCTTAGCCAGAATGCTAATGATTATTTACTACGATTCAAAAGGCTTGATATCAGTTAATTTCTTTTTATTTTGAAAGAAAGTAAGTTTTATTCAGCAAGGATGCATTGCATTCATCAAAAGTAAGAGTAAAGCAATTTAAAACAAATGTGAATAGTGTTCAATTTATCTAAGAATCGATCACGTTTAAAAGATAGTTTCTTGAACTTAACATTTATTTCTGATGGTTCTAGGTGTTTAATTCTCTCTTTAGGAGGCCATAGGAGTGTAAATAATTATTACTTAGTGCGGACAGTCTGTTCTCTTTTATTCACAATGAGCTCTTCTGCTCTGTTGCCAGTACTGCCAAGTTTGTTGAATCATTAACAGGGAGCCTCAATCCCAGCCCTCTCTCTCACACTCACACACAAACTCTTGCACAGTACAACTGATATAATGATGCCAATTTATGTAGCCCGACAGGCTGAGAGAGAGGCATGCTTACTTTGCATATTTCAGGAAAAATTACAGAATCCCACTGGACAAAACACTCATGTTTTAATATGCAGGATTATGCCTTAACTGTAATGGTGCTCAGAATAAAGCGTTGAGTGTCAGCGTTGAGAGTCCTCATCTGTTGTTAAGAGCCTGACTGTTGGGAGAAATAAACACTGCTCGCTCATAGCAACATGAAGCAGAGAGGAAAAGACCTCTCAAATATCCCATTACCACACACACAGTCACTCAGGACTGAATTATATGCCTTGTGGTGCTCTTCTCCACGTATATTTACCAGCGTAGTTTTAAAATATCATAACCTTTTTTAAATTAAATTTGTAATACTTTTATTAAAAAAAAAAAATCCTCATTGTCGAAAGGTAGTTTGACTATTTCTGTTAAATTCTGTTTTCTCAGAAAGATGCAACAAGCATAAAAATAGTAATATTTTAATATAATATATATTTTATTTCTGTCAAATAAATACAATATTTATGAAATTGTAAAACATGTATTTTACATTATTTTAATGTAAAGTCATATATAAGTGACCTGACACAACAAAATAAAACACATTTTAAGGTTTCATCAATTTCATAAACTTAATTATTTAATGTAATTATTAAATATGAGTTCTTTAATTATTTAAAATTAAATTAAAATCTTTATTTATTTAAAATTAAACACAAGAAAGAAAATTACAGTTGCTCAGCACCCGTCTTATACATTTTTTTTTTGTTTGGCTGTACAGGACTATGCCGATACAGAAATGCTGCTCTCCAGGGCCAATGTTGACCAGAAGGCACTGCTGTCCTACGCCAGGGAAGCAGCAGATTTCTCTACCAACCATCAGCTTCCTAAGCTGGACTTTGCCATAAACCATTATGGCCAACCTGACGTCGCCATGTTTGACTTTACCTGTATGTACGCCTCGGAGAACGCAGCTCTAGTCCGCCAGCGCAATGGCCATAAGCTGTTAGTAGCCCTGGTCGGGGACAGCCTTCTAGAGGTGAGTGGAAAACTGATGTGGAAGAGGGAAATAAGACTATGTTCATGAAAGGGAGTTTGTTATTAGATAATACCTACTTTAATAGAACCAGATGGTGTTTTTCCATGAAGCACCACAAAGTCTTGCTTTGACAAATTTGAACTTCTGAAAATACATTTTCTCACATAAATCTGAAACCACCACTTCAGAAGCTGCGGTAAAGAACGCATTAAGTTAAAACACCACACTCAGATGCATTAGCTAGGCCGCGACTTTCAGGGCAGTTTTTCCGTTTTGTTCCAAACAGAAAGTGACTGATTTCTAATATGAAGTATACAGCTGTACACCTAATGTATAAGGAAGAAGTGGACTGATGAATCTGTTTCTTTTTTGTGTGTGTAGCCTTTTTGGCCGATGGGTACTGGAATAGCAAGAGGCTTTTTGGCAGCTATGGATGCAGCGTGGATGGTGCGGAGTTGGGCTCATGGAAGCTCCCCTTTGGAGGTGCTGGCTGAGCGGTAAGACTATGCACAGAATGCAATGTTGTTTATTTTATCTAATATTAGACATGGCAATGATAAATGCAATAATTTTGTGTTGAATTTTATTTCTGTCTTAATATTTAAACTTTTGGCGTACTATAAAAATAATACAAGTAATATGAGGTTATATCAAAAACATGTAGAGTGATACAGCTTAAGATGAGGTCGACAGTGATTGTGTCTTCAAACTGAGCAGTAAACTTCTCAAGTCCCTGCAGGCTTCGTTTTCTTCCTGCGCTGTTATTTTGCTGCATACTGCAGGGTAATTCACAGTGGTAAAGCACTTTTCAACTTGTATGCAATAAGCAGCGTGTTTGCAGGGAAGCAAAAGTGTTTTACAAGCGAGTAGCTTGCATGATGTCTCTAGGGTCTCATCTTGAGACATCAGTAAAGGGATGAACGCCAAAGTGAAGGGAATTTGGGTCTGAAAAAAAGCATGGCTCCTTTGGGTTTCAGGGAAAGTATCTATCGACTGCTGCCTCAGACGACACCAGAGAATGTGAGCAAGAATTTTAGCCAGTACAGTGTGGACCCGACTACACGGTACCCCAACATTAGCCTTCACCAAGTGAGACCCAACCAGGTGGGGTTACAAACATTTATTGGCTATTTTACTATTGACTATCAGTGATTTAGTGGAACAATAAATTAATAAATATAGATATATATAAAATACATGTGCATTTACACTTAATGCCTTTTTTAATGCCTTTACAATATAATTGTCTGCAGGTACGGCATCTGTTAGACACCGGAGAAACCAGGGATTTGCGTGTCGACATGGAGAATGTGGTCAACTCTTCAACTCCTAAACTCACAAGAAATGGTTGGTAGATTAAGTATTACGTTTTTATTGCACATCAGCTGTAGATACATTCATTTTCTGTGTATTTATATTTTACTTCACCCCTTTCTATGCATTGGATAGTCTCAAATGTAAATGTGTATAATTTGATTTATTTTCATCCTAGAAATTCTGCTTGAGAAGCAGTTGCAAGGTAATTTTGTGGGCGACTCTAATCCGAATGCATGATGTTCTACAGGCTTCTACGTTTAAACGAGCTTCGTGCAGTTTATTGTATGAGAAGAGTAACTGACATGGAATGGAAAGTTGTCTTTGAGCTCTTTAGGATTAAATGCAACTATGCACTAACAAATATTTGTCGATTATTATCAATGCTGTCGATGTCTTGAATGTTTCATAACCTCTCAAAAAAGGAATGAAATGCACCATGAAAGTTCTTCAAATGCTGCTCTGGTCATGTGACTAACTCCGATCCGATTGGATGTTGGCGCATTCCGTGACTGAATATGCACAATCTTGCTTAGGCACCGCTTGACTTTGTTTCCTCTTCCCATCAGAGTCCATCGTGCGCTCCAGTAAGCTGCTGAACTGGTGTCAAAGGCAGACGGAGGGATACAGAGGTGTCAGCGTGTCCGATCTCACCATGTCCTGGAAGAGCGGCTTGGCCCTGTGCGCGCTCATCCACCGATACAGACCAGACCTCATGTAAGTGCAGTATGCCACATGCTGATCCCAACAAAAGCCCTGTGTTATTACGCTGCTATATTTAGAGGTGCAGGACTGGAGCACAAACGCTGCCGCAGAGAATCAGTTCATGCAGTGAATAACAAAACTTGAATAGGAAAGATGTGTAAGTCATATGCCCACACAGCCTGAGAAGATAGGGGATCATGCAGGCAAAGGAAAAAAGAAAAATGTTTGACATTTTAGAGAGTTTTGTGGTTTGGGTGTATGATTATCAACTTGGGAATAGATGCACTCCGCACTGTAGTGTTTCTATTATTAAAGAAGGATTTAGACAAAAATAAATATCTAATGTATTTTGGCATATATGCTTAAAATGATGTACATTTAAATAAGATAAAAGCTTATTTTATACTTTTTTATATCAAATAGGACAGAATTTTACATTTTGTGCGAACTGTCCCTTTAAGCTATGTAATATTAGTCGGCAAAAACAAACGATAATGTCATTGCTAATGTTAAGTGTTTCTTCAGCTGTGGGAGTTAATTCGTCCTCACCTCATTACTTTTGATAAGATATTTATAGCTTTGTTTACAATGTAGTGTTTATTTACTTGGCTTATTCGTCTGTTGAGTATAGCACACTAAAATAACAGTACGGCTGGGTAAGGTCTTTTTTTTTTTTTTTTTTTAATTCCAGGAAATCATGCTTTATTTATTCTTATTGTTGGCTATTTTAAGTATAACAGATAAAAAGCCCCATTAGCTTTTGAGACGTACATTAGCATTATCATAACTGTCCATTAGAGCAGATGCCAAGTGACCTTTAAAAGCTTTTGCTTTTGAGTTGTTTGTTATAGTCAGCTAAACTAGTCTGCATTTGTCTTTGTAAGGCAGCATTAGTGGAGGTCTCTGAGGAGGATACCACATGCTGACAATTGCCCCTTTCAGTAGCTCAATCCAGACACTTAAGCAGTGCATTAGTTCAGTTTTCATAAACGTACTACAAGAAGTATTTTTCTGATAAGCAATATAGACTGTGTGAATTGACACTGTGTGACGTTGGTGAGGTGATTTTTAGCAGACATTACTTCAGTCTGATTCAGTGTGCAAACATTATGCAATATTTATGCAAGGATCATTTAATAATTATATGTAATACATGTGATATACTATATAAAGTTTATGATTTATGTAAGAATTTGTTGAGTGGAATATATATATATATATATATACACACACACACACACACTATTTATGTATGTCTTTACTGTCACTTTTAATACATTTGTATGTTTTTCCTGAATAAAAGTATCCATTTTTCAAAAACAAACAAAAAAAAAAACTGACCTGACCTGACACCAAACTTTGCATGATAGTCACTGTGGTGGTTTGAAACCCGAAACTTTTAACTAGATAATTTTGAACTAAGCAGTAGTTAATCGCAGATGAACAGATGTTTAGCAGATTTTTTATTTAACACTGTGTTAAACTGCTTTCTAGATCATGCTATTCTTACAGTATCATTGATGCTTATGTGTTTTTTAAATCTTTATAAACTTGCTAAATAACATACTTATAGGATATGCTGGGGATGTCTCATTTTTCAACGTCTTGTAACTGCAGTGACTTTGACTTACTGGATGAGAAGGACATGGAGAAGAACAACCAGTTGGGTTTTGACGTTGCTGAAAAAGAGTTTGGGATCTCTCCCATCATGACTGGGAAGGAGATGTCTGTTGTGGTGGAGCCTGACAAGCTCTCCATGGTGATGTACCTCAGCCAGTTCTACGAGATGTTCAAGGACACTGTGCCACCTGGTGGTGAGTTGTAGATCTACAATAATGCATCTAGAGAAATCAAAAATTAATGTTGTGTGTTGTGTTGTTTATGCTATTTCTTAGCATGTAATTCATGGATCAATTTTAGTAATTATTATAACTATTTTGTGTTTCAGAAAACCAAAATCTGAGCCCAGAGGAGAAGGCTGCATTGATTGCCAGCACTAAATCACCGATCTCATTCCTTAGTAAACTGGGCCAAAGCATCGCCATTTCCCGCAAACGAAACCCCAAGGTAGTCCGGTTTCTTTCCGATACTGCTAAATATTGATTCTCATGATTGAAAAATTGATGAACTTTTCCTCTCAAATCCTGTGTAGGATAAAAAAGAAAAGGAACTAGATGGACCGGGGAAAAGAAGAAAGACCAGCCAGGCTGGACAGTCAGAGGATGTAAGGCCATATCTTGCTGGATTAATGGATGTACAATATTGTGTATGTAACTTGTTTGAATCCTTTCATCCTTTCATGTTCTCCAACATCACAGGAAGAGCTGCAGAGGGTGAATCGAGAAGACAGGCCCTCTATAGCTACAGCTCTGGCAGAACGTAAAATTGATTCGGCTGCGGCAGCGAACAACAACAACAAAGTGAAATCGATGGCCACACAGCTGCTTGCGAAGTTTGAGGAGAACGCCCCGACACAGTCCACAGGACTCAAACGACAGGTGGGTTAGAATGGGTGTTTTTGTGCAGTAGCTGCCTAAAAGGACTATGGACTTTGTGAATTCTTTCAATAACAAGTGTAATAAAGCATCAGATTCAACTGCTTTGTTTGAGCAAAATTGGCAGCAGCTTTTTGTTGTTCTGCAGAAATGTCTGGCTGACTATACCAGTGCTATTTTGTTATTGTTTACATGCTATTATTGTGTTAATTCATATTTTAAGTTGGCTTTATTTTTATATTTTCAGTTTTTTTTATTTATTTTAGTTTTGCCTTATTTTTTTCTATTTTGCTTTCTTTTTACTTCTGTAATTTTAGTATTTACACTTCTATAATTTTTTAGTTTAAGTTAACATTAACACTAGACTGTATATTTTCCCATCAATCTGCAGAATTGCAAATTAACCTTTACTCACCAGGAAGTAGGCAAAATGTGAAACATGAAAATGACAAGTGATTTTTGGCAGGCGGTGTTAGAATATCACTTTGTGAATCAGCATTACTTTTGCAATGCTGTTTATTTATGTGGGAAGCAAAAAAGCCCAGTTTTTAGTTTTTTTTTAACCGAGCGAGACGAATCTTGCCTTAAACTGCTGTTACTTAATGCTTGAAGTGCACAGCATGCTGGGGTTGTTTGAAATGACCAGGTTTATAGAGGGAAATTAACTCGGATTCATGCTGTGATCCATTCTAATGGAGTAACAAGCAGGAATGATTGGCATGAGCGATGATTTGGGAGCTTTTTATAGGAAGCTAAACCCTTTGTGCTCTGCAGCATTGTGAGGCTGATGTGTTTGACACCATTATCTACTGAAGCCATGCAAGGTTGTCTATATACTACCGTTCAAAAGCTTGCGGTCAATAAGATTGTTTTTAAGAAATGAATGCATTTATTTAGAAAAGATACAATAAATCAATCTTTTATTAAAATTGCAAAATAGTTCTATTTCCAATAAATGCTCTTCTTTTAAATTTTCTGTTAATGTAAGTTTCCTGAATGAAATGTATCTTGGTTTTCACAAAAATATCAGGTGGCACAACTTTAGCAGTACTTCTAGTAAGAATTAAGACTGAAATAAGGGCTGCTGGAAATTTATTTTTGCCATCACAGAAATAAGTTAAATTGTTATGTAGTGAAATAGGAAAGGTTTTTTCACTGTGATAATATTATATAATAATAATACAATAACGATATTTCAGTTTTACTGTATTTTTATTAAATAAATGCTTGGTGAGCAAAATAGACTTCTGAAATCTTACCTTACCTCAAGCGTTTAAATGGTAGTGTTTTTCTCAGGTGTCTGTGGTCTGACTTATATTCATGTCTGCTCATCCATCTGCTTCCTTCCTTCCTGCATAAATTATTTTCATACTCAGTCCCTGGTCGTATGTTTTTAGTAGCTATTTTGAAGTTGTATTCTTACATTGTAGGTGTTTTTACAGCAGTCAGTTCAGTTTTTTACTTTCAGTTTCTCTCTGCATCTCTCTTTTCCATTCTCTTTCTCACTCCATTTTGGCACTTCTCCACTTTTCATTGGTCACTTCACCCATCACGTACGTCACAGGGGGACTCCATGCCCGATCTGGGGCTCATACTGACCCCCTCTCCGTCCGCTCCCTCTCTAAAAGAGTCAGTGCGGCTGGCTCCAGTCCCTGCATGGAGGAAGGTAAAGAGTGTAGTACAATCCCATGTTCCCAGATTCCCATCAACCAATTAACATTCTAAGCACCTCTCTACTCATCCATATTTGTCACTGTTTTTGTGACTAAATGAACTGCATCTTAACTAAGCTTGTGTTGTTGAAATATGTCAATTTTTCTTCATTACTTCTATTTCAAAAGCTAGTTTCTTGTCTGTTCCAATCGAAATGGCCTTATAGATCTTACAATCCACATGAATAAAATTGAGGTTAAAATGTGATTGAAACCATTCTTGGGTTGCCATACTGAATTGCTCTACCCAAAGATGGTTTATAAACGTTTTTACATAGAAATTCATCCTTCTCATGTGTAGGGGTGGCACAGTTCACAAAACCCACGGTTCGGTTTGTATCACGGTTTTAGGGTCACGGTTTTGGGCTTGGGTTATTTTTTCTTTTAATCTTTCACACTCCAGAAATGTACTTCAGCATATGATATATAGCTTAATTATCCACAATTTAGGATACAGTATTAAAAAAAGTTATATCATGTAATTATTCATAAACTGAATTGGATGCGTGTTGCACAATACCTGCATACAGTCTCAGTTCTATCTATTGTTTTATTTCCGCTGTCATGAAAGGTAATAGAGCGCGGATCGGCCCGCGTTTTTCTGTCCGACCCCGGCCCGCGTCCGACAGAGCTGTAACCGAATTTTCTGATACTAATGACACAAGCACTTTCGTCACATGCATGCTCCGAACCGAGACAAGCGAAACCGAACGGTTCAGGTTTTTTTTCATGAACCGTGCCACCCCTAGTCATGTGTCATGATTTTTTTCTTTTATACCTTGGTATCTACAGTAGTATTCAAAATCTAAGCTTCCCTTAATATGAAAGGATATTGAACAGCTTATGCTTTCTTAATTCCTTCCTTTATGGTTTTGCTTTCCTTTGCATCAAACTAAATGTATGCTACCCTTCAAAACATGATGCTTGAATTCATCTTTTATGCTTGTATTCAGAGGCGCACACAGTTACAGGAGCAGATGAGTTTCCGCTATAAAGAAAGACTGAAGTGTCAAACTCTCCCCATCAAACAGGAGCAGGTACACAGCTGTAGAAGAGTCGCATTGCTTTTACGGTTACTATATGTATCCTTCCTTGTGTAGTAACCAAAAAGCTAGTCCCATAAGATGATCATATAGTCTCCTGTGTACTCGTCTGCTGTTGTTAGTTTCCTGTTTGACTAGACGTGGTTATGCATCGGAGTCCCAGAGGCATATCTTTCCACACCGCTCTTTGTTTGCGTTTCCAGTTTGATTGAGACGAATGAGCTGAACGCTTTGCTTATTGTTCTGGTGCTTTGATATTCCCCGTTCTCAGATCGTAGAGTTTCAGATGTGGCTTTGATAGCTTTGTTAGACATTCCATGTGCATGGGAGGTCTGTGTGTTTAAGTGTCACTAAAGTCACTGGGTTTGATCATCAACTGTGCTTCTAACGGGTCACTGTTTGTTCTCTAACACAACGTTTCTGTCTCTCATCACTACGGCTGTGTTTGTGTGTAGTAGGTGATTGGATGTTTGGATGGTATTATCAGGTTTTTAATTAGAGGAGCGTGTGTGAGGTGTTGTATTTATGTGAACGGGTTTCTCCTCTCTTGTCTCTCTGAAGGCCAGCAGCGGGACTGAGGTCTTGAGGAGCTGCCCTAAGAAAACCATTCTCCTTTCTTCTTCCTCACCCTCATCTTCTTCATTCTCTTCATCGTTTCTTCCACACACACAGGTGACACTCTCCTGTCTTCCTGTACTAACCTCAGCATCTCTCACAGGGGCTGCTTTCAACAGAATGTCTCATATAGCAGTCTCTTGAAATTAGGTTTTTGGAGGCATTTAGACTTTATGGTGCAGAGCTCTTTGTCTTGATCAGTGTAACCGACTGATCAATCCTCCTGGTGTATTCAGTTTTTATTTTAACTTCAATAGTTTGTTCTCTGCAAACAATTGTACAAAAAGCACACATAACACAATAATAATCCAGGCTTTATTCTAGCTCACATCAATCTCCAACGTAAAATAAAACAAATATGCTGACTTGGTGCTGATATATTAATATTTTTGTGGAATATTTTGATGAAAAGTTTAAAAGCAAGTTCAACGGCATTTATTTGAAATAGAAATCTTTAAGGCGTTGTATAAAATGTTATTTATTTATTTAATGCATTATTACATTTAGTTTATTTATTAAAACCAGTTTAGATGTTCTCAGACATGTTTAGCTGTGGTTAAATATTATATTTATCATTTATTTATCATAAAACATTTATCATTCATTCAGGCTTATGAGTATTGGATGTATGGGGCACATCCTTACACATGACCACTTTACCTAAACCTAAAATTAAATATTTATAGAAACCAATAATATGTAATTGTTTTTATGGAGTTTGAAAAAGTTGAAATTGCATTTTGGTTTGCCTCATTTTAATGAAACGGACCACCGTGCTTTTGTTGCATTTTTGGTTCAGAAATATGGGACCGTTACCCTTCTAGTTTTGATTGTTCGTTTAGTCTGAGATCTCCTAGCTAATGATAGGGTGGAACTGATTTATGTCTGTTCTTTGCAGCATAATGTTAACCAGTCAGAGATAAACAAGTGTAATGGTGGTGGTGATGAAGAGAATGAGATCCAGGGCCCTTCAATCTATTACAGGGTAACCATGACGCCTGCATGGGGCTTTTCTTAAAACTGTGCCAAAAAAAAAAAAACTTTGTCACTTCCATTACATCTTTGTGAACATGCATGCAAGTGTGTTTGGAGAACTACGGTTAACGACACTTAATTAGCAGAATAAATATGTTATATTTACAATAATGTGTAATTTCAGTACAGTACGTTTATTAATTTTTAGGATTAAAACTATAATAACTTGCAGCACAAATGAGAAGACCTTGGGTTCCCTTGAGGAGTTTTTCAAGTTGTGTGTAAAACAATGTCTGTGGTAAATATAAATCGATGATACTTGGATGTTTTGCTATTCAACATAAATTAAACGTACTGAAAATCTAATTATAATGTTAAAAAAAACACTGTACAGTTTACATTGTACAACAAAATGTACAAGTATAAGTTATGTTTACCACAGACGGGCTATATTTCACTCAAGAATCAAAAAACTCTTGTTATTAAAAACCCACATGAAAATCTCAAGGGAACCCATGAAGTATTAGGCGTCTGGGGTTTGACGTCACTGCTACAGTCCTCTACAATATGATATCCAGATAAGATTTCAAGCCCAAAAAAAGAGTTTCACCAGCCTTTCCGTTTACAGGAAAATAACCTGCCTAATGTGGACAAGCCAAAGCCCATACATATCCCTAGCATTCAAGAGCGAACGGACACTCTAGTCGCTAGGTTTAAAGGCAAGTCTGACAGGAAGGACAAACCACAGGTACAGCAGAAAAAGAAAACATGCTACACCCAAAAAATAAAGTTGTCATCATGTATTCACCCTTACGGTGATTCAGACCTGTTTGAGTTGACTACGTTTAAGATATTTTGGTAAGCAAACTCCTGGTGGAGTATTTTTTAGGTGAACTATCTCTTTAACTAATAGATGATGGACAATATCAGGCAACTTGGTCAAGAGCACAACTAGACAATAATAACATCATGTCTTGAGTTGGGGCTTTAATTGTGTAATAATTTTTATTTCCTCACATCTCCATTTGTGAAGGTCATGAAAAAGCCGTCACGGTTCTTTATTGAGCAGTGGCTTTTGACCCACGGTCCTGAGCAACCTTTCTACCCTTCTGACCCCCAGCATCAGGTAGCCCTGCCTGAGCATGGAGAGACATGCATGGACATCTCGTCTGTACCTTAAACACACAGTTCCTCTAACCTGTGATGATTTGAATGCTTTATACGTAACTCTACACTACTTAAAAGGTCTTTCCTAAAGGATGTTATTCACGGCTTTGCAGAAAACGGTGATATTCCTTGTCCTAACGTCATGACTTAAGACTGCATCTCTCCCACAGCAGAGGGAGATTTTGCGTTCTGATGATCACGTGCCTTTACACATCCCCAGCATTCAGGAGAGAGCAGAGAGGTTAGCCTCTCAGTTTAAAGACAAACCAGCAAAGCCAAAGGTGAACACTCAGCACCGGGTGTCCTTGAAAACACACTTTTCTTTCCGTACACACAGCCTTAAACTGTTGATGAGTCTTTTGGCCAGTCTATATCAAGACACAGATTTAGCAAAAATGGAAATTGTTTCCAAGAAATGTTCTGAGTTAAATAAAGCCGCTATTCATGTTGTGATCACACTCCTAAAGCGTGGTAAAATACTGTAACACGACCTCTTGTCGCTTATTGCTTTTATAAATAAAATCATTTCATAATGGATCTATATGCCTTACCTTTAGGGTTGTGACTTCTCGGTGTATTTGAAAGAGGTCTGTTAAGCCCAGGCCTCTTAGGCTGCATTTAAAA
This sequence comes from Enteromius unitaeniatus, assembly GCA_032359435.1. NCBI lineage: Eukaryota > Metazoa > Chordata > Actinopteri > Cypriniformes > Cyprinidae > Enteromius > Enteromius unitaeniatus. Next base: position 15,237,374 of record JAUMHI010000063.1, on the reverse strand, counting down.
TTAAAATATTAAAGCTTTGAATAATTTATCATTTGTTTGATGAATTTTCAGCATCGTTACTCCAGTCTTAAGTGTCGCATGATCCTTTAGGAGTCATTCCAATACACCGATTTAGTGCTCACGAAGCATTCAATATTATTATAATTGGTGAAGTGTGTACTGTAAGCTGTACACTTGCCCCATTGACTTCTATTGTGAATAATATGATTGTAAGCAGCGTTATTATTTTCAGATGCTGTCAGTGGAGGTTAACTTGCAGTATTCCTTTTAAGGCTGCCATTTCTAGTTTTCTTTCTGCTGTTCCCGTCATCCCTCATCTCTCTCTTTATCTGTCTCTGCCTCTTTCGAAGTCAAAGAAAAAGGCATCACACTTCTTCACAGAGCAGTGGTACAGAGCACGTGATGTGAGCTCTGTTAGCCCTCTGCACTCTCCAAGCTCTTTCCGGCAGGTAGTAATAATGCATCCAATGACTGCTGTGTTCTGGAGTCTTGTGTGCATGGACGTGTTTCTATAACACTTTCAAACATGTTCTGTTAATAGAAGACCGCTGCCATTCTGTCTCTATCTAGCCTTCACGTACGTGTGTATCTGTGTGTGAAGCTGAGAATATTAAAATACAACACATATTGACAAGTATTGTATGTTGACAAACAATTTAACACAGCTGTAAGCTGGATGTGACCTATATTCATAAGCTGCAAAAAAAGCTATTTTTGGAGACTCATCTGCATGTGGTTATACATCATTGAAATATTAATTTTAACATGCTTCAAGAATGCTTGTTAAAGTCCAGGAAGAGTATTTTAGGAGATGCTAATAAATAATTTTGCATCCTCATAGCTGTTTAACAGTGTGATTTTATGTTGAAGGCTTTGGTTTTAATTAACCCATTTTTCTGACTGATTCGTTTGAAATTGCTTTAAGCTGAATTGTGCCTTATGCAAGTTCATTTATGATCTATTTATCTAAATATTTTGATTCTTTACTTTCTTGAAACAATTGCATTTCAAATTTGGGGTTAATAAAATATTTTAATAGAAAGCTGAATTTTCAGCAGCCAGTACTCCATTCTTTAGTTCACATAAACCTTTAGAAAAACATTATAATATGCTGATTTTAATGTGCTTAAGAAACATTTTTAAGAAACATCAGTTGTGCTTAATATTTTGCAAGTGGAGGTTGTTTCTTTTTCTTTTTTATTAATAGAAAGTTAATGTAATGTCATTTATATTTGTTTAATTGCTAAATAGGCATATTAATTTATTTCAAATAAGTCTCATTGACCCTAAACTTATCTTATGTGGAATGTTTTTCTATTAGCTGTTTTCCTTGTTACTTGTCTTTCACAGCTTGACTGCCTTATTCTGTTTTAACACTTGGAGTTGCTTTGAGCTGAATTACACCTTGTGCCTTCTGTCATCTACACAATTAATCATTCAAGAACATCTGAATTTAACTTCTTTTTTTTTTCTCCATAGTCTTTAAAATTGCTACAGCATCTCACTCAGCTTTCAATCATTTATGCTTTTAAAAAACCTCTTGTTCTGTTCACCACTTGTAGCGCTATGTAAAGATGTACACAGGGGGTGTGAACTCACTGGCTGAGCAAATAGCCAATCAGCTTCAGGCTAAGGACGACCCCAGGCCCTTGCTTGAGAAAAGGGATTTGGTAAGAATTATGGGTGTTGTAGTATTGGCAGACACCAGTGAGACTGCATAGCTCATTTTTGATGTGGTACATGGCTAACTCGTAGTACCCTGTGCTCGTGATCGCAGTGCGTAAACCATGATTCAGTGCACTGAAAACTGGATCAAGATACTGCAGCAACAACAACTGGGATCACGCCATTGAGATTCAATATAAGCCTAAAAAGTTGTTCCGTTTCAGCATTAAATCCATCTTTTTAATGCTAAAACAGTTTTTGTTCCAAGAAAAATTACGTGAGAAGGTTCGCTGTACTGATTTTGAGCTGCAGATGAAACAATGAATTGTTTTTTTCTTCTAAACTTATTATGTATATTTAAATATGCATGTTTATGATTCAGAAAAATGTTGTTTATGTATTAAATATATTTGTTTATAATTATAAATTATATGAACGTAATATAGACCTTTTAAATACATGTACTTATTGTCAAATACACACGCACACACACACTCATATTATGCAAACAAAACCATTTTTTTGCGATTAATCGCAATGAATTGTTTGACAGCACTATTTTATTTTAAAGGATTTAATTTCAATTTTGGGAAATGTACAGATTTTTGATTGGTTTTGTTTTAGTGTCTTTGGAAACTACTGACAAGTATTGGGTCTTCAATTACTTGAAGCACAGATCATAAATTATTTTGGTGCATGCTGTCTGTCTTTTGGCAGATTTCGAAGCGTGCACTCCTTGCTTTCTCTTTAAAAAAAGTGTACAAGCATGTCTCGCTTTTCTCTGTAGGGTTCCTTGCGGAAGGAGTTCCCTCAGAATATCGGAGGCAGCGATGTGTGTTTCTTCTGTCGGAAGCGTGTGTATGTGATGGAGCGCCTCAGCGCAGAGGGAAAGTTTTTCCATCGCAGCTGCTTCAAGTGCGACTACTGCGGCACCACTCTCCGGCTGTCCTCCTACGCATTCGATGTTGAGGACGGTATGAAATCCAAGGGGACGTAAAATCCCTCTTGATCATGTTATTCATACAGCTAACTAGCTAACTATTTAACTAAATAGGTTACCATCATTTTATCCCAAATCATGCTTTATAAAGCTGTTCTGATTAAAGTATGCCATTTCTTTAATTTGCCGCTTGCTCATGGTGCTGTCATGAGATGTTCTTTGTGACCAACACAATGGGATATTGTTGTATGAGACAGAGACTGTTTCTCTGTATCATCAATGATTCTTTATTAACTAGAAGACATTTCGTGTCGTCCCACATGGCGTAGTTACAGATATGCGAATTAGATTTGATAAATCACCTCATTTGAGGTTTTATGTCCTGAAACAGATGCTAATGGAATACATTTGTATCTATTTTTGCTCTTCTAGGGAAGTTTTACTGTAAACCGCACTACTGCTACCGACTTTCTGGTCTGGCACAGAGAAAACGGCCTGCGCCTGCTGCTGCTGCGCCCATAAACCGCAAGGTACTGCCTTTTTTTTCCTCCAGGGAGTTGTTTTTCTAACACTGTGCATACTATTTAAACTTTTTTATTTATGATGCAATATCGAAAAAGCAATTTTTCAATATTTTTAAATTTTTTGTGATCATAGGAGCCCCAGGTGTTGGCAGTTACCCCCAACACAGTGGACGCCCCAGGCCAAGCCATAACTTCTCAGGCCCCTGTGGAACGCCGGCCCTCAGGTACCCGCCTTTCCTCTTTAGGCCCAGTCCCGTGCCTCTCTCGAGGATTAGGGGGCACCCTGCGCTCGTTGCGACGAGCCATGTCTTGGACTCGCCACCAGGTGGCACATGATCCCTTAGATTCTCCTTTCCTCTTTGCCTACTGCGTTTATCTGCTCTCCTGCTTTACTCTCAACATCCTGCTCAATATTGTCTAGCATGACCCCCCCCTTGAAGCCTAATCAGGGCACCTCCTGCCCGCACGTGTTGTGATTTTGAGTGATATTGTGCTTGTGTTGTGTACCCCTGATGATTTCACAAATGATTAACTCATTGTTAACTACTTGGCTGTGTTTAATATGTGTAATATTTCTAGTGGCGCAGCCTAATCAAATCTCTTCTTTTGTTTATGAGTAAACCATCCGGGCAAAAAAGCATACGGGATAAGTGCGTTATCTGTTAATTAATGAAATGCTTTTAATTTAGAGCTTTTAAAATGTGCGAAGTGACTTCGAAAGCTTATATTAATTACGTGTAATAATAATGAACCTTTTTTGCCTGCATGTGTTATAACTACTCTTTCTTTATTGCCTGTTTTTGTTGCTCTCCTTTCTGTCCTTCCACTGTATCGATCTGTTTAAGTTTGTGATTGTAATTTCTGACCTGTGCACCTTTTGTAACGTAGTGCTCGTATCAGTGCTTGTGATTGGTGAACTCTGTAAGCTTTACCTTTCCCCTCTCCTATCAGAGCAGCTTGTTGCTGAGCTAGTGCCTGCATCTGTGCCTATGATTGGTCTACACTCCCATCAGTCCTTGCATCTCTGTCCAAGTGTTTGTTCACCTCTTAATTCTCCTCTGCGTTGTACTAACACCACTGCCCGTGGCATCTGTCATGTGTGTGTCACGGAAAATGATTTACAATACAAAACGGCAACTTAGGATGAAATATATAAAGTGTTTTAAAGTGGTTATACTGGTTTTATTGAGAAGTTTTAGTAGCATTAATATATTTATCATAGAAGTTGTGTAGAGGTTTGTATCTCATAAATTTTTTTTTTTTACAGATTAAGAATATTATTTAATTTCTTTGTTTTTAGTATTCCTCTAGCGTTTGGGTGATAAGGTCAGATTTGTCTGGAATCATAGATATGCATCAAGTGAACACAACACACTATTTTTATTCATGAGGTCTGTCACTACATAATCACTATATGAGGCATATTCGTTATTCAGTGAGTTCTGAATACATCAGTCAAAATTCAGTTCTGGGTGAAGTGTTTTTTTTCAACAGATTCTTTTTTATATGGATTACACGCTTCATTCCTCTAACCACTTCCACCATCACAGTCCTGTTTGTTTTTTTTTATTACATGCACAAAATGTTCTCGCCGGCTTGATTTGGGTTTTGTGATTTGCTTCACTGGATAGACATATTAGTCATACACGTTAAAAAAGTTCATTAATATTAAAACGACATTTACTTCACTCATCTGAGATGCTTTAATAGGAAGGGAAAAAGGCAAGGTGACATAACTTGTATTTATTATTTAAGGACACGTTTTAGTATTTTAATGACAGCATGATATTAAAATCTATTTAAATCTAGAATATATGTGGAATCGTGAAGGCCAAATATTGTTTGTGTAAATAAAGTTAAAGAGTTATCACTTTGACTGTGTTTGTGTTATTTGTCTGAGTGGAAATGAATCCTTGTGCAGTAAAACAACCTTAAAAGAAGGTAGGCGTGGGTGGACTGTAGATATGAATTATATAAAAATAAAAAACTAGAAAATGAAATAATTCATCTTTATACATCTCTAGATTGACATCTAATGCTTTAGCTTTAACTAAATGAACAATTCATTAGTTAAGATCGTGCAGATATTATGCTAATTACTACCATGACACCTCTACAAACTGGCCCACTCTCTTTTCTTTTGTGCATTAGCCATTTACATTAATGACATTTTCTTCTCTTCTTCTCTTTTCTGTCCATCACAGTGACAGAGGTGAACGGGGTTACAGAGCCTAGCGTGGCCAAACGTCTTAAAGGGACTCCAGAAAGGATTGAGCTGGAGAACTATCGTCTGTCTATGATGAGGGAGGAGGAGCTGCAGGAGGTGCCCGAGGAGACGCTGGCCGAGCACAACCTCAGCAGTGTGCTGGACAAAGCCACTGACATTGAGGAGGGATCCAGGTATCCCTCTCATCATTATATCGTGTTTGTTGATCGGTTCTAGTGTGTTTCCTTCATGTAAGCACCGCTAATTATTAGTCATCTTCAGCCATTGCATGATATAATACATAATATAATGAAAACGGTGCTTGTTAATTAGTATTCCTAGGTACGTTACTGATATAATTTTGCTGTAATTAAAATGTGTGACAACAGCGTTTGCAGTTTTTAATTAAAATTTTCCATGCTCTTTAGTTCCCGTTTCACATGATAGAAATAAGGCGCAAAATAACAATTTAATGCAGAAGCTTTAATTAAGCATATGGTAATTTGTTTAAAAAAAGTGACTTGAAGTTACAAAGACGGGCTTTCTAAATTACCTTAGTTACCTTAATGTTACCATTATTTTATTTTATTTTTTTTGTTGAATTTTAAATGTTCTCACTTTAATTAAATTAGTGAAAATTTTCTTAATACTCATTTCTGGTCTTATTGGGGGGAAAAAGCCATTTCATTCTTTAACTATCTTCACTAGTCCTGTTATTTCAAACTTTCAGTTTGAAATAAGTTAGTGTTTTTTTTTTTTTTTTTTTTTTATGCAATGATTATTTTAATTAGCAAGGATGCATTAAATTGATCAAAAATGGCCATTAAAAAACAATTGCTTTACAGTTTTCACAAAAATATTAACCAATACAACTGTTTTCAATATTCATAATAAAAATATTTTCTTAAGCACCAAATCAGCATTAAGGCCTGTTCACACCGTAACGAATATCGCACGCGAATATCGCTTTTCCATTTGCTGCTGCTGCTTGAAAAATCCATGTTCTGTTTCACCAGTTAACAGAAAGCGTGAAAATTGTTTTGAAAAGAGCGTAAATACCGGCTCTCTTCTTCTGTGCGACAAGCAAGTGTCAGAAGCACAGCGCCACCTTATGTACAGAGGTATTTCTGTTGTTTATTAAGTGCCATGCGAGTGAATTCGCCAGTGAAAATCGCATGGGTATCCTGGCGAAAAACGTCTCAAAAAACGCTAACGAAATGTGCGTGCGATATTTATCCCGGTGTTTACAGGCCTTTAGAATGTTTTCTGAAGGAACGAATGATGCTCTGAAATACCTGACACTCTTATCGTGCTAAAAAATAAGCTTTCTATTAAAATTTTTATTTTTATTAAATGTAATAATGTTTCACAATATATAGGTTTTTTTTGTATATTTAATGAAATAAATTCTGAAGAGACAAAAGACTTCTTTCAAAAACATTTAAAAATTTTACCGAACCCAAACTTTTGAACTGTAATTGTGAGTAAAAAGAGCAACCAGGTGCCATTTGGGGATTTTTACACCCTTATCCATCCCTACAGCAGCTCAGAGTCTGATATGGAGGAAGAGGATGAAGAGCCGGAAGCAGCCGGCCCGTCTGATCTGGGTGGGGTTCCCTGGAAAGAGGCGGTGGAGCTCCATGCTAAACTAAAGGGAGAAAGCGACCCTGGAGCAGCAGATGATGATGATGGCCTCCATGACGGAGATGGAGAGATGGACGAGGATGAAGAGGAGGACGACGATGAGGAAGAGGAAGATGAGGAGGACGAAGAAGAGGAATCGAGTGATGGTAAGCATTGCGTCAGTGTTGTTAGATTCTTGTACTTGTGAGGGCATTGAAAGTCTCTCCACACAATGAATATTGGATGTAGATGGATGTCCTGGACAGAATGTCCTGTTTGATGGCGGTTCGTTTGATTTTTTGAAGGAAAACTTGAAGTAGCTTCTATTCTTTTTCTTTTTGGAAGATAATTTTAAAGGAATAGAAAGACTGTAATGTGTTTGCTCTGCAGAGTCTCATTTCCTCTGTCCACTTCATATCATCTTTATGTATGTGGCGTCTAGCTCCCCTGATTAGATATTATATGTTCACCAGGGCTGTCTGCTGTCTCATATGCACAGAGAACTTCTGAAATTACATTTTCTCTTTGAGTATGACTCTTTCTGATGAAAAATGTAAGACAAAAGATTTCCCAAGAGATTGCTCTAACCCCAGAGCTTCAGCCCCCGATATATCTTTTTTTTTTTTTTTACCCCGATATATCTCATCAGTGAGACGCTGAATCATTCAGAGATTCTAAACTTGTTTATACTAATGTGCCACTGTTACTAGCCTTTTCAAACTTGCAGCATCTTTTGCAAATGAACTAGTCTTTCCTTTCCAGCTGTGCTTTGTGTATTTCTCCTCTATAAATAGAACCTTATATAACTTTCTTTGACACAAACTTTCAAACAAGTCAAACTATTTTACATATACTGATATATCTAACATATAGCTAAGGAAGTATTGGCCTAATTTTTTAAATGTTTCCATTATGAAGCTTGCAGCAACCGTCAACCAATCAGAATCAAAGACTGAACAATGCCATAGTATAATATGTAGACAACAATTGAATTATTTTACATGATTCCAAAGATTTGCAATATTTTGTCAGTTCATTGCTTTAACTCCATGAAATAAGTAAATCACTCAAATCAAATCCATTCTGTAGCTTATACTGCTTTTGAAGTCCTCTGTACCTCAGTCTCTGAATGTTATTGGAGGTTCCTTGTTCTGCGTGTCATCCTGTTCTGTGACAATATTATTTCTTCCCCATCTTTTGCCTGTCTCTTGTCTTTTGATCCTCTACTCTGTCTTTTCCATCACTGTGTGTCTGTGTGGATGTGCGCGTGCTGGGGTAATTGTATGGGATGACAGCGGGAGAGTATTTCCCCTGGGACAGGGAGCTTCAGTCAGGTCTTTGGTTGGAGAATCTCGCTCATGAAGAGGATACGGGTATATTTAAAGGTAGTGATGCCTGTGGATGCCCACGCCAGTACCTCAAAACTTCATCAGTAAATAAAACATTACTGAGCTAACACAATTTGCCTGTTTCTCCTGCTTTTCTCATCTTTTTCTATTAGCTCTAGATGTGTTTTAATTTATTAAGGCTGTGAAGCTTTTATAATTAATGCTGTGTTTTTTTTTTCTTTAATAATGTTGTTTGGGGTTATATTGGCGTGCTGCAAATGAGATTTTTAAGGGTGTTTTCACAGTTGCTTTGATTATTTGGTCTGAAATTGAGCTTAACACGAGTACCACTGTTAATATTAGCAGCATCTGTTTATCACTTTAACTAAGTAACAGATAGGGAAGGTGCTAGAGTCGCTATTTTATTCAATATTTTATTGTGGTTGTAGCAAACCTTAAAGGGATAGTTCACCCAAAAATGTGTATGACTAACATCTGTGGATGTTTTTAAGAATATTAGTAACCATTTTGGAAACCAATGACTTGCATCGTAGACAAAACACACATTTCCTTATTTTCCTTTTGTTTCATGGAATTAGGCCATGCAATGCATATATGTTTGAAATAACATGAGGGTGAGTACCTGACAAAGAAACATAGTTTTGGGTAAGCTCATTTAATACACAGAGTTAGTGTTTGCTGCAAAAGTATTACATTTCTGCGATTAGATGGTATAACAAATGCATAATAGGCCTACTTTAAGAATCAAATTGTTCACTAAATCATCCTGACTGTGATCAATACATGAACCATAATCCAGACTACAGTTTCAAGCTGATTTAGACACAGTTAGCGGTTTCACGCCACCTAAATGAACTGAACATTGACGTCAAGTGTACTTAAGTTCGCACCAAAAGCTCAAGTGTGAAAGCACCTGCTGATGTGTTGATTGTTGCTTTTTAAAAATTGCTGTCATATGTGAAGGAGCCTGTTCTTATGCATGCTACTTTTCTAAAGTATGTGCTAAGTTTCCACTTTACAGTCTATTCTTAACCATGTCTTTCTTTTTGTTCTCTTCAATGTGTTTGTCTGACTGTTTATGGCTGCTGAATCTCATTTTGCTGCCCATGGGGGCTTTTTTGTGACCTGGACCTTTTTACTTTTTTTTTTTTTTTTTTTTCTGATGTGCTAATGGACTTGCCAATTAATCCTGCAAAATGATTGTCACCTTAATGGCTACCCGTAATGCGACCATGCAGCTAGGAATCTGCAAATCCAGCAATTCATACATCCGGTAGACCCTCTAGACATACAGATGGACAACCATTGGACACCGAAACAAGCTGAGGGGTTGGTTGAGGGCCACTCGATGTCACCCTTAGGCTCTCAGCCCTCGCTAAACAACACCCAGCTCACACAGCCCACCTCCTCCACAGGTAACCCCACGTGGAGGAGTCATATCTGGGCCCTGGGGCTTTTGGGGGGTAGAAGATGGGGTAGTTTACACCTGGTGTTAACATGCATCTCATATATTTTTCTGTGTAATTGGATTTCAGTAAAATATATTTTTTAAGTTTGTTATCAGTCGATATAGTATATGTTTAATATACATGCTCTTTCCTCTGTTTTTGCATTTAGATTGCCTTTGCCGTCATCTGCTATAGCACTCACTTAAAAGACTTAATTAGTAACACAATTAATCAGAATTTTTGTAAAAAAAAAAAAGAAAAAAAAAAAAAAAATATATATATATATATATTAGGGGTGGCACGGTTCACAAAACCCACGGTTCGGTTTGTATCACGGTTTAAGGGTCACGGTTTTGGGGTTCTGTACGGTTCTTGTTATTTTTTCTTTTAATCTTTCACACTCCAGAAATGTACTTCAGCATATGATATATAGCTTAATTATCCACAATTTAGGATACAGTATTAAAAAAGTTAAATCATGTAATCATTCATAAACTGAATTGGATGCGTGTTGCACAATACCTGCATACAGTCGCAGTTCTATCTATTGTTTTATTTCCGCTGTCATGAAAGGCAATAGAGCGCGGATCGGCCCGCATTTTTCTGTCTGAGCCCGGCCCGTGTTCGACAGAGCTGTAACCAAATTTTTTTTTTCATACTAATTACACATGAGTGGAAAGCCTGCTTTTATTAAACAACTGTAGGAAGGCGTTCGGAAATATCAACAGATGAGCAACAGATGAGAGCATCAGAGCACACGGGGCAAAAAGCGCCGTTATAACACAGAAGCACATTCACGCTGATGTGACCGAGCCTGACCAGAACCCGAGCATCCTTTCTAAATATCTTTCATGAACCGTCGAACCGTGCAACACATGCATGCTCCGAACCGAGACAAGTGTACAGAACGGTTCGGTTTTTTTTTTCCATGAACCGTGCCACCCCTAATATATGTATGTGTATATATATGTATATATATATATATATATATATATATATATATATATATATTATGATAATTATTTACATGCCAAATTTAAAATGATATATATTCACTTTCTGTATCACTTGAGGTGAATGTTGCCAGGTGTAAAAGAGATTGTGTGATAGCTTTTCAGTGTGAACTTTATCTGATTTCATCCACAACAGCATTTAGCTTGCTTATTGTACTTTCTGCAGTCTTTTATCTTGCTTTAATTCTTTTTATATATCACGCTTTGTCATTGCTGTGACATTATGTTGACCTTTTACAGGTTGAGATATTTTTTCTCCTATGTTTTGTGTGTCCTTATCTCACTTCATCAACATTGTGGATATCAGGGCATTGCTAACTAAGAATATGCCCCTTTTTCTGTGACTTGCTTCGATTTATTCATGAATGTATGCTTTTTTATGTTTTGTGTTGTCTCTGCATTTCATGTACTTGTTCCCATTCTCATTTTTCATTGGTTTAATTGTAGCCCCCTCCCACAAATCCATGCGTCATGAGGCTGTCAGAGCCTGGTTGGACTCGATGTCTGGAGGTAGAGAAGAAACACAAGTCCAGCAATTTATATTAGCGCTAATACATACACATATCAGTGCATGGCAATACTATTGAACAATTAACACCACTGCAATCATTGTTGAACATTGATTGCATGTAAAAACATCACATGCAAACACAAGTTGACGCTATTGCATGCTGAGTGTTCAGACAGTGTCTGATGTGATAGCTATTATCCTTCGGCTTAATCCAAACACAATGACCAATGCATGCATCTGACATGTTTCTTCTGGATTAATACAAATTATTAAATCTACTTAAAAGTAAAACCACAGCACAGACTGTTAAAGTCACACACACACACACACACACACATTTATTATTCTAGGATGCATGTGGTGCATCTGTGGAGGACACAAAGTGCTTGTTGGGACATAATTGCAAGACACTTCAACTTCATCATACAGAGCAAGGCCACAGAGAGGTCTAAACCAAAAATAACTTTTTTTGTGGTTCAGAGAGTGGACACGCAAAAGATACAACAGCCTTGAGCATGTCACAGATGTGCAAGAAGAAAATAGACTGAAAATGTTGCGTGCTATTCTGAGGCTTGCAAAAAAAGTGCAATATTTAAAAAAGTGGTGGTGTGTGGAAGGGGGTGTCTCTGCTAAATCTCCCTCTTTTTATGTTTGTAATGTTCAGTTTGGTTTCATTGCATTTCATTCGCAACTCTTTAATCAACCCTTCTAAACAGCTGCTGATTTTGAGCCCAAGCCATTTGACTGTAAATGGATACTTGCATGTGTTCAAGTACTAATACCATTTGTTTATTTCTACATTTTGTCATGTGCACTCATTATAGGTTTACTTTAATTTTCCCTTAAGACCATCATTTAGTAGTTACATGATTAATACATTCTGTGCTTGTTCTTTTTTTGCACACATTATTCATTATGTTGTTGCTTGCACCTTCTGCACATGGAAGGTCTTCTAATATGCTTAAATATAGTTTAACAATTTTTACCTTTTTCTTTTAGACTTTTGCCCAACATATTGAACTTATTTTTCCTCTCCTGTGATCTCAGAGCACTGTGGAGAGGAGGATGACCCAGAAGCAGAAGCAGGTAGTCCTGACTTTGAGCCGGGCACTGAAATAGATCAAGGTTTGTTAAAAATTGAGTTAACTGATAGAATTTAATTAACTGAAAATACATTTAACTGCTTTGCTAAATAAAATTAAGTTAACAGACTTGATGTTTAAATATCATCCCCTGCTGACAAATATAAGATAAAGTTGTTTTATGCAAGGTAAAATTACTTTCAGCTGTCCATGAAAGGATTATTCCACTTAACTTTTTTGTAATTTATTTGAATAACACAACCGACTCGTGCTTTTTTAAAAATACATTGTCTACCGAAATTAATACAGACAAAACAGTTACTTTTTAAAATATGTATTTCCATGTATTTTAAACAGGCTTTCACACAGTTTTAATTTGTTTAATGTCACAGAGGACATTCCCTCAGATGCAGAGGCTGAAGCTTGTTCACGTTGCATAGATGAAGTGGTAACGCTTCCAATGGATAATGGCAAAGCAGAGAGCCAGGGACATGTTTCTAGCCCTGGTAATCATAACCTAATCATATAAATTCATGCCTTTTCCATTTCTGTTTGAGACTGATGATTGCAAATGTTCATGCACTTGCATAACTTGTGTCTCTGAACACATTACATCAATGTCTTGCTTCATAATTATGCAAGCTTTGATGATTAAAATCTCAACACAAGGGGATTTTCGATGTCCATTAATATTTGAGCCAATTTTATTTTTCCTTGCAGAGAAAACATCTGCAAATCCAAGGGAATTGGTTGTGGATGTTGTGCTGTCTACAATCCAAAAACCTGCTTTACCCATTGAAGAGGTAATACGGGGTTTTGGTATCAAAATATCTTAGACCTCACTGTTTTGCTTTGTGTTAAAAAAGACAAAAGACCCTGCATACTATAAAATTCTACCATTCATTTTCTCTTTCTACAGGTGAACAAAGTTTCTCCTTTAATTCTAGTTAAATCTCCTGGTACACGTTTTTTCCCTGAACTCTATCTGCCTGATAATGTCAAACCGAATGTTCCCCCTGATGCTAAAAGTCCCTGTTCACCTGTTGCTCAAATTGTTACGCTATCGCCCATCTGTTCCCAACCTGTTCCACAACCAGAGACAGCGACTCCCAAATCTCCAATCCAGCCCGAGCCCTGTGCCTGCTCCCCAGCAGGTAATCCTTTATCTCCAATATGTACCCAATCACAACCCTGCCTTGAGCCACCCTCGCCTCTCTCCACAAGCTCCCCTGTCAGGACTCAGCCAGTCCCAGCAGTCACTTCAACACCTTTGGCTAAACCTGAAAAGAGAACCAATGAACCCTTGAAGGATTCAGTTCCTGAGGAAAGCCCCATCAGGAAAACAGACCTCATTGAGGAGTTCTGGTTGAAGAGTGCAGAGATCAGAAAGAGTTTAGGACTCATTCCACTGGATCGAAGCAGAGCAGCAGTGGAAAAGAGCATTGTGAAAACTCCAACACCTGATTCATCATCTCCAAAGTCTTACACTCCAGAGGACTTTTCTGAAGAGCAGAAGCCCACTTTCACAGGCCGTTCTATCATACGAAGGATTAACATTACCTTGGAGGGTCAGGTTATATCTCCGGTGGAACCTAAGAGTAATGGTTCTGAGAAGAAAGACTTGAGCAGCAGTTCAGGGTTGGGTCTTAATGGAAGTGTGACGACCAGTCAGACAGCAGCCAGTGACAGCTACAATAACTCTGATTCTACCATGCTAACCCCTCCTTCCAGTCCCCCACCACCTCCACCTAATGAGGAGCCAGCTTCGCTCAAAAACAAAAGGCCTCAGGTGTCCTGGGACAACCTCCTTGAAGCCACAGAGGAACCTAAACCTGAGACTCCGCCCACTAAACCCAAGACTCCAGTTAGTCCTACTCAACCAAGACCAGTTATGGCTCCAGTTCCAGACACTAGAACTAACCCACCTGTTGTTATGAGGGTAAAGGAACCGAATAAACCACGGCGTGAAGAAGTCAGAAAGTCTTTTGTGGAGTGTGTAGAAGAGATACCATTTGCTGACGATGTTGAAGACACATATGATGACCGCACTCCGGACATAAGTGCTCTGGAAAAATTTTACACCCCACCAACCAGCAAGGTCAGCCGGGAGAAACCGCCTTTGCACTTGGCGCTGGCAATGGAAAATGGCAAGCCCAACATACCTGGTGGAGTTTCCCGAACAGCAAAGGGTGCCCAACATTTTTCTCCCGAAGCCAAGGAGATTGCAGAAGAGCGTATGCGAGCACGGGAAAAGTCTGTGAAGAGCCAAGCTCTGAAGGATGCCATGGCCAAGCAGCTTACTAAGATGAAAGAATCAGATGCTGCCAAGGGTGCTGTGTCAAAAGTAGCCTGGAATGTTCCTGAGGCAACGGGGAAACACAAAAAGCCCTCAAACACACCAAAGGACTCTGCAGTGAAGGCTTTGGAGTCCAAAAAGCAGACAGACCCTCTACCTGACCGTGTCTTTACCACACCGACCAGTAAGAACTTGGATAATTCTGTCACATCGTCAGAAAGCTCAACAGGGGGCAAAAGCAAGAAGCGCAGCTCACTGTTTTCCCCACGCAAGAACAAAAAAGAAAAGAAAGCCAAAAATGAAAGGCTCTCTGGCACAGAAGAGAATCCACCCAAACACAAGTCCCTGTGGAAGGCAGTGTTCTCTGGCTATAAGAAGGACAAAAAGAAGAAAGATGACAAGTCATGCCCAAGCACACCTTCAAGCTCTACAACTGCAGACTCAGGGAAGAAGAAAGAATCATCACTGGACAGGTCCTCAGGTCAGCCTTCTCCCCTTTGTCAGAATTCATCCTTGTCTATAAATCCTAAATAGCCAGCTCCTTTTCAAGACAGAATCATAACCTTTAAACTAGGGCTGGGCAATTAATCGAAAAGTAATCGTAATCAACATTCAGAACCTATAATCAATCAAATTTTTCCAGGACGATTATTTTGATTACTTTCCCTTTAAAAACAATACAAAACAACAAAACAATGTGGAGTCACGTGACCGCTCCGTTACGTTACCCTACGTGCGCAACAGATGCGATTTTGCACAAATAAATTAGTTTTATTTTAGTTTTATATCACAAGTTATTTTATTTAGAAGAGATTTTCTACTTTTAATAAGAAAAACATATAAAAAAAGTTTTCAAAGGACAAAGTGACTGTTAGTTTTAGGCAATGTGTGCTTTAATTTCAGTTGTTCAACATTGATGTTTAATAAATAATCATAGATAGAAGATCTACGTGTTTCCTTCAATTATTTTAAAATCAAGTAATGCACCACCCTTCATATAATATAATACATCTCTCACTTGTATTATGTGAGCATATTTACTGTGCAAGATTTGTCAGTGAACTATGGGGCAAAACAATAAATCAAATAATCGTTCATTAATAGTAATAGTTAAAATGCCCAATTAATCGAGATTTTAATTTCAGGCCAAATCGCCCAGCACTACTTTAAACCTTATTAGTGACCGTTTTCAAGTCACAAATGATTTAATTGGAGTCTACTGTTAGCATATTGCTAAGTTAATGTTGTTATACCTTGAATAAGCGTGAAAGTACATTACACAAAATATTGCGTGTAAGTTTTTGATATATACATTAAGTTAGGATCATTAATAATTAACAGTGTTGATTGAATAAATAGTTTTGTTTAATTGTCACAGTTCATTATTCCACAAAAAAGTATATTCGTGATGCTACATTAGAATTTGGTCAGTACAAGTTATCTTAAGAGACATCAATAAATCTTTTGGAGCAGCCTTCATCATACAGCATGCCTGTGAAAATGCTGACCAGTGAGACGGCTCACTTCAGATCCTCATGGGTTGCGTTCAAATCTTGAAAATTTTGCTAAGTTTAGTTTAACTTAAACAAGTCTCTTTGGTTTTCTTAAACAAGGTTCTCTCTAATTTACTGATGTAGATTTACGTCTGAGAAGAAATCTCAGCTTTTCTGAGGACTCTGATCTCTCCTGTGATGATGTTCTGGAACGATCCTCTCAGAAGTCCAAGGGTGATGTAAGTATAT
The DNA here is from genome assembly GCA_032359435.1 of Enteromius unitaeniatus. Taxonomy (NCBI): domain Eukaryota; kingdom Metazoa; phylum Chordata; class Actinopteri; order Cypriniformes; family Cyprinidae; genus Enteromius; species Enteromius unitaeniatus. The sequence continues at coordinate 15,220,975 of JAUMHI010000063.1, read as the reverse complement.
AATATTGAAAGAGCTAATTTTTTCATTAGAGCCAAATATATGTATGTTTTTTTTTCTGCAGTCTTGAACGTTAATGAAGTCTTTTACTGTTCTCAGCTTCATGTGGACCTGTTTGACTTGGTATCAGATTTGAAAAAAGAGGCAATTAAACAGGAGAAATCCAAAGAAAAGGACAGGGTGAAGGAAAAAGGAAATAGAGTAACAGAGAAGGGCAACGAAAGGTCAAAAGAGAGAGAGAATGAAAGAAGAGTCAAAGAAAAGATTGTGAAAATGAAGGATGTGCAGCAGGAGAAGGGAAAAGAGGAAGAGGTATTTCAGTGATGTATTGCACAGCAGCTAGAACCAACTGGGTTTCAGACAGAACATGAGTGCAACACTATGCCAACAAACCAGTAAAACCAAATGGATCAGAATATATTGTAAAGCATTCTGTTTCACTCATAACCTGTAAGAAATTACGTATATCTAGCCTTTCTGTGTTTGTGTGAGGGTGAATAGAGAGACTGAGGCTTTAAGTGTAGGAGGACCAAAAAAAGAAATATTGATATTGATATTGTTAATTCATTTATAAAATTAAAACAGTTGTAGTAGGCACTTTTAGAGTGCATTCGCAGTGTTTATCTGGCTTCATGACTAGCGTAGTCGTGGATATAAAGCTGTGGTTGTGACAGGTACTTTTGTGAGTTCTGTTTGTCCTGATTAGTAGTTTTTTTTTTTTTTTAGTGTTGTTTTTTCCAGACAAATTTGTCTTTGGTTAAGTTACTGATGCAGTAATGTTTTAGCATATACTCAACCCTTTTTTATAGTAATCCTTTAGTCCAAAATGTCCAAAATTAACTTTTTGCCACAATTTTTATATTTTGACGAATGTCTCATGTAGTGTCTGTGTTGTTGCCACATGAGATCAATTTTGGTTGGTTGGTGTTAATTTTGGACCTTGAGTTTAAACGTGCTGCACAAAAAAAGTCACATTAATTTGTACTTTTACACTCATCCCAGCATCCTTAAATGTTAAGTCTTGTGTTTGTGTGTTGCTGTAGAATCCTGATTTTGTTTAATTGTACATTAACCCATCTAATCACATAATATATGTTTTGTTTGTTTTCTTTTTTAATTTATTTTTCTAAGTCTGTTTATGTACCTCATGCATTGGCGTTCAAGAGATCGTACGCCACAAAGGTAGTGTGTTCATTCATTCCCATTGGTCTACCCGTTTTACGCATGTCATATCACACCGTCACGCCTAACCCCTTATCGTTGTTCCAAATATGTTTGCTTTATTGTATTACTAACAGTTTTCTACAGCATGGTGAAGGCTAAAGCGCCCCCTTTCTGCTGGACGATGTAACTGTGTCACATGACATTCTCAAAAGGCTTTCTGGCTGTTTACCTGCATACTGTTTTCTATCCTGTGTACCTCGATGGTTCACGTGCAACTTTTTTTTTTCTTGTTCTTCTAGACTTTCTACTAGACTTTCTTTACAGAATCTCTTCAGTCAATGTTTTTTTCTGTCTGTATTGCACTGTGTATATTAATGAAATACACAGACAACTCTGTCTATCTATTGTTATAGTCTGCCGATTTAAAGTTTGAATCCAGTTTTTGTGATAACTTCAGTTGTAGTAAATTTATGAATAATTTTGGAGAATGGAGGACTTCATATAATGAATGAATTAATTAATTTTTACATTTCCTGCAAAAACACACACAGAGTACCAATATTGTGATTAAAAAAAAAGTTACTTGTGATATACTTTATTATGACTTCATTATACTGACAAAATTGCATCTAGAGGTGCTTTAGAATTTTAAGTCAGAAGTACAGTACTTCAGTCTGTTGTAGTAGTTACCTAGCATTGACATGAGGCTTTGTTTTAGACTCTGCTGTAGTCATCTATTACACAAAACCCTGCCATAGACATCCATGTGATGCCAGACGAGGATCTATGTGTATCTGACCTAGACACAGCCTACAGGAATGCTAGATCTGATTTTTGAATTTCCTATTGCAGAAAACGTACACAGAGGAGGAACTCAATGCCAAGTTGACGAGAAGAGTACAGAAAGCTGCACGGAGGCAGGCCAAGCAAGAGGAGCTCAAGAGACTCCACAGAGCTCAGGTGAAAGCATATTAATGGCTTTTTCGCATGAGGTTGTCAGAAAGTTGAATTTCAGCCATCACCATGCAGAAGAATAGAGTGTGAAATTAAAAAATTAACTAGAAGCTGCTTTTTGATTCCTCAGATCATTCAGAGGCAGCTGGAGCAGGTGGAAGAGAAACAGAGGCAGTTAGAGGAGCGAGGTGTCGCCGTGGAAAAGGCACTGCGAGGGGAAGCAGGTATTACTCTCTTTCTGTCTCTCTTTATTCCTCAGATGTGCTGCTGAAGGGTTAAAGCTGTGGAGCAGAACTTCATAACTCATGCTTTTCTATGTAGTTTTACTTTTACCTTTAGGTCAGAGCTGCAGATTTAAAAAGATGTAAAATGATCTTCATGCATCATTTCCTTGTGAAAAGACGTTAGTTAGTTAGTATTCTGATGCATAGTAAAGTGTTGCTTTTAATACATGAATCTTGCTAGAAGCTTTTATCTCATGACTAAATTTATAACTCTCTGTTGGGCTTCACAGACATAACATTAGAATTACTTTTAGAATTCCCATGGTTATGGAAAACCTTGAAATGTCATGGAAATTTAAAATTGTGATTTCCAGGCTTGGAATAGGCAATGCTAATTATTAAAACATGGAAAGTCATGAAAAAGTCATAGACGTTTTGGTAGTGAATCTCTTTTTTCTAGTTATGCTCAGCTCTAACTAATTAATATGCCAGAATTGCTTTTTGAGCTCTCCAGTTGAGCTGCAACTGAATCGCAAGGCATTTTTTTTGGACACATTTTTACATTAAAAAAAAAAAAATGTTTAAATCTATCGTTCAAGGATTTGTACCTGAAATGCAAATGGATCAATCTGTAAAACAATAAAGAAAAATGTATGTGTATATACAGTATACATATTAGAAAGATTTTTTTTTCAATTACTATTGCAGTATATATTACTTCTAATAAATCACATAAATGTATTGCAAAATAATGTTTTGACAATACCACAGCTGTTCTTATATTTGATGTTTTCTACATTAAATTGCATATGACAAGCTATCAGAACATCAAGTAACAGCTGAGAGAATTACTAGAATTTCATTACTGGATTCAAAGGAATTTTTTCCTGTTGCAAAATGTGAACAAATAATATTATTATAATATAAGTTGGTTTGTGATTTCCAGACATTAGCGTAATTATTGTCAGAAGAAAAATTCACAATTTTTGCCTCCTCTCTCACCTCCCCCTGTCCCCTCCATCCCATCTTTTATATCTAGTGTTTCTTAATCTCTTTTTATGCTTTACTCTCTCTAAGGGATGTATAAAGGTTCTAGTGTTAGTCCAAAACAGCGTAAGAGGCGCTCAGGTATCCATGGTGATAACTCTAGTACTTGTTGTAGCCGTCTCAGCGTATCGTGCCATTCTCATGCCGATCATCGTCTCTCCTGATCTCTCTTTACGTGTGTCTCAACTGCATGCCCCGTCAATCCGGTCATGCCAAACATAGATTTGTATGCTGCCTCACTGGATGTGAGCTAATATAAACTTAAAACAATAATATGGACTTTTTTCAGTTTTGGATTTATGTCATTCCGTGAATCTTAAAGCATCTGCTAAACGCTGTATTCATGTTTTGTTGTTTAGCATAAAAAATATTCACAGGCCAGACAGATTATCTGTAGTGTTTAGGGTTAAAATGCTTTATATACATTAAATAAAAGAAGGTCTAGATAGACAGATGTGTTTTAGATATACTCGCACTCCAGAGTCATTTATGTCCCTTTATGTGGCAAAACGCAGCAGTGCAACAAATCTATGTGCTCATCTACCATTACAGAACATGCTATATAAATTAACTGTGTGTTTACATGCCAAATAACAAGTGTGATGAGTGTGTATTCGACATACCTTACTGTGTGAGCGTGTGTTTGTGTGCAACATATGCATGACTTGAAGCTACTGGCTGTGCCTGTGTGTGCAGTAACATGTTTCTAATATATCCTTATTATAGACTATTGGGGAGAGTCTAATTACAGTGAGATCCTGGATTTGCATCTGGGCGGTATGTATTTCAAATCTGTTGCTTGAAATGGACTAACATCTGACGCCCTCTCTTTCCCCCCTGTACTTACTGAGTCTTCCCTCTGCCTAAATACTCTCTCATTTAATCTTAATTCACTTTATGTAATTTATACGTTATACAAAAGCATTAAAATCAGTATTTATTTATTTTAAAATTTTAAGAGCAAATTGTAATGATTATTTATAATTTAATTTTACATACTTTATATGTTTAATGATTTTTATAAATTATGTAATTTATGCTTTTTCTTTTTTTTTAAGTGATAATCCTTAGAATCCAAACAAAAACATCTTATTTCGTAAATGTTTTTGCTCACAAATTGCTCGCTTGCAAATGACCCTGCCATTATATTTGCTTTGAGTTTTAATCTTAGTTTGCAAACTGACATTTTGCTATTAATGTACAGCAGCATCTGAAATGCTTAAAAAAAAATCAAATAGATGTAGTTAGCCTGCAGTCCTGATTAAGCCCCTCCCCTCTAGCCTTTTGTAGATACCTATGGCTGTCTGCTTTACCCGCCCAGCGCATTAGCTTTCATATTTTCCTCCCATACCTGCTCAGTTGCATAGGGGCCCCGGGCCCCGAGAGATCCCAGTGTTCAGTGCATCATTCCTCATTGAGACTGATCCCATTATGTGTGGTTCGTCTTCACCGTGTTCCCTAACATGTGGATCTGTTGAGTGCTTGTTTGAATGAGTGTATTGTCTTGTGGCGCTTAGTTGGTCGCACTGTGAAGTTCCGGGCAAGCCATGCCGAGATCACCCACGCAGCCAGGAGATAGCGTGGAGCGCTGTTTGTGACGGTGTACAAATTACCCATTGTTTTTAAAGGACATTGAGGCATTGTTTAAACCATCCAATCAATCTTTTTCAATGCAACAAAGTGTTTCTTAAGCATAGCATGTCAAAAAGCTATTGGAAGGTAACAAGGGTCTTTACATATGCTAAGAAAGAGCATTGTTTAATTAGGACAGCCAGGTAAGTACCACATATTTTATAAATGTTCTGGTAAACTGTCTTAAGACGTTGATGGAAAAAGCATTTGAAATCCAAAAGCAAGCTAAACTCACTAAAGTTCGTATGGCTTCTGTTTGGCGTTTTAATGCTGCAACCCCATAATTGCTTCTCGTGGCTACATTTTCTTTTATTTTTGTAACAGTTGCACAGAGATTAAGTGACTAATATGTGAGCTGTTCGCTTAGATTGATTTTTCCTGTAAAAGTGTTTTTTTCATCTCAACCTAGTTGATGGCAGACCTGCTAACATTTGGAGCATTTCTTGTAATCCAAGCCCGAAAACACTTTGCATAATTACAGTCATCGTTCTGAGGACTAAGCCATCTCTTGGCAGGAAAACTTTTGGTCGTCTTATCCAAAACAATATAGCTGTTCCCATTTTGTAGCCAATTAAAAAAAAACTTCTGAAAGCTTTTGTTGATTTCTGTGTAACTTTGCATCAGTGTGCGTTTGTTTATGGCCTGTTTCCCATGGGTCGTTTCCATGCATGTCTGCATAAGTATGTGAGCTTGTTGCTTTTCATGGATAATTAGTTCCCTGATTCGTCCCATTATTTCAGAGGATGAGTCAGCGATATGAGATGATGCGGTTTAAGACGTGTACTCGGCGCGTGTTAACAGGTCCTTTCAGTCAAACGTTTATTAAATGTTAAATGCCCCTTTTAATGTTTATTTGCTCTGTGTGTGTTGTTGAGGTCAGAATAGTGGTCGCTTACATAGAATAAGACACTAAATCTGTCCTTAGCCTTCACATAAAACCATGTTGTATAAGTGCTGATTAGTTTCTGAATGCAGACAAGGTCGCAGTCGAGCTTTTGAGGGTTGCGTTGTCACTCCTCTGCGCTAGTCCCTTGTTTCAAATGACACGACAGCTCATCCAATTGATCTATTTTAAAGACCATTTTGTCTTCCCAGCTTTGTAGAGCACAAAAAAAGTGTATAAGGATCTGCCTTTTAAATTTGCTCTACTAGTGAAATAATTTACTCTGGTGCCAATCATTCTTCTGATGTTCGTTTGATTCATGTTTTTATTTTTTTTGGTCTAGTGGTTTGACACCTGCAATATAGATAACTGATTTCCACATCAGACGTAGTGAGATTGACAAAATTCAGGAACATCCCCAAAGATGATATAATAATTCAACTTTAGCTCTTAAAACCCAAATTTTCTAGACCCCACTTTCAGGAGCACTGCAGCTGCTACTGTACGTCTTTGATGTAGCCCGTGCAGGCATTAGGTTTGCTCTCGAGCTGCCACTTATTTGCCCTCAGTAGTGCACAGAAGAGAAAGTTCAAAGAGTAGCATGATTTTTTTTTCACATCTCTTCCTCATTCATGTTTGTGCTATGTCCCGTGTCATTTCCTCCCACACCGCTGCTTTCGGTTTCTCCCTAGAGTTCTTTCTCTTTTTGATTTCACTCCTCCCTTTTTTTTTTTCCTCTTGCACATCTCTTTCTCTCCTCTTTCTTGATTTCACACTTCTGGTCACCCCCACCACTCTGCTCACTCTCTCTCTCTTTCTCTCTGCTATCTCTCTCTCTCACATTCCTTTCCTGTGTTGTGGAAGTTGAGCCCTATGTCGGGACCCCTCGCCGAAGAGCCCTGTACCTCTGCCCCTGCTGTGCCCCTGAAGGTAACGTAAACCTTGTCATGTTTGCCGCCGGCCAGCTATGTTACCATAACAACATGGCTAGCGGCATCACTTTGACAATCCACTGGAGCTGTGGAGTATTGCTTTTGCCCTTCAACTACAAAGTCTACTCCTGTCCCCTGCCCATGTGTGTCCAGGCTTAGTGGATTTCCCCCAGCAGATTGCGTCAGTGCTTCTGATGTACAAACACAAATCTGTAGCAGCAGTAGGGCTGGACGATATTTTTCAGACCTTTCGCCAGTATTCGATTCCGTATCTAAATGAATGCATTTGCTGTTGTAAGAAAGATATTTGATGCAATAAATTTTGAATGTGTATTTTAACATAAAATATTTTATTAAAGTGCCCCACATTGAAAATTACCTTTCATGCAGTGTGCAACAGCTGAAGTGAATGAAAATAAGTTTTAAATCTGAAAATGCATCATGTATGAAGTTATTGTCTCTTAAAAGAAAAAGTCGACTCTGAATCATTCCAATTAGTCATTTTTAAAACGAGTCCCAAGCTGTTTTTATGTTGATGTCAAAATGAAACATTAGCATATTACCTTGCTGATCTTTTCATGTTGGTCTGATTGAAAATGCAAATTCATTCTTTGCCACTAGGTGCTGCTTACACTAGCTCACAAACACTGCTTTAAATAAAATCGACCAATCACCGGATAGGTTTGGGAAAATGAGTCATCGAATTAATCGTTTGGGAGTCATTGAACAAATAAGGTGAAAATAAATGCATATTATAAGGAAATAGTTTTTTGACCTTTTCATGACAACCTGTTGTTTGGGACTCGCAATATAGCAGCGCAAATCTAAAATACTTCAACAATAAGTCATATGTAGCTAGCTTTAACAGATGTAGCAGATTTTATGTAGTGGATTCAAGATGTTTTAAGCAAGAAGCAACATTTTAATTTTATTTATATGCGCAAACATCATTCATTGTATTAAACGGAAATATTATGTTTGACATTTTAAAACTTGTGTGTGTAACGTGCAAGGATTTTCATGAACAACTGACCCAAATTTGAAACATTTTAAAAGAGTTTATTCAGCAGAGTTAATCAAATTTGCCCTTATTGTCAGAATTTTATTCTAGATCAGCAACAGCAAAAATCGAATACGTGGTAAATGTTTGTTATATCGCTCAGCCCTCAGCAGTAGCAGCATAAGTTAGGCACATATTTTGATTTCCTTCTTGATCTAGGTTCTATTTTATTTTCTATACACTTTACTTTAGACTTGCTAAAGAGGATAAGCATAGCATGAAATGCGTTGTTAATTAGTACATTAGAGCAGACCTGATACAATGACAGACTGTGTTATTGGGGGAAACTGCTCTGCTGATTGTAAGTGTGAATTTAAATAACAGCATGATTGTCGTTTGCTCTTACTGAGGTCTAAAACTGTCAGCGTTTTACCTGTCCCAACCTCACAGCTCTCTCACAGAGCTGAATCATAGACTATATTCACTGTGTTCGTGTTTCCATACCACTGATGATTATGGAGGATAGCATGTGTAAGAGGAACACAATAGGAAAGTGAGGTCTCCAAACTTGGTAGTCCTTTTTATGTCTGTCATAACATTACATTCAAATTTAAAGTCAACATGAAATTTTTCCCCCCTCTGTTTTATTTTGTTTTGATTTTATTTCAGACTCTTGGACTTAATGCGAAAGTTATTCCAAAGATTTCATACTTATCAGAATAATAACTTTATCTTTCCTTTTCTTATAAAACAGTCAAGGACAATATGAAAAATAATGTTGCACAAATTATTTATCGAGTTGGTGTTTTGGGTACATTTCTTACAAGTTCTTACAAGTTATGCATGTTTAAAAAAGACCTTTCAGCAATGCTTTCAGTTTATTAAAGGGGTCATATGATGTTGCTAAAAAGAGCATTATTTAGTGCAATGCAATGCGTTTATGTGGTTTAAGTTTCGAAAAACACATTATTTTCCACGTACTGTACATTATTATTTCTGCTCTAAGCCCCACATTCTGAAATGGATCGATTTGGACAAAACTCATCGTTTAAAAAAGGCCTCGTAAACATAAAACTATGTCTGCATTCGTGATCAAAGAAACGACAAACAACCAGCACTACCCTTCACTACTCAAAACTTGCATTTGAAATTCTTTTAATAAGAAAACGTAGCTTACTTAAAGGTTGTGAGTCAGAAGCGCCAGACAATGAGAATGTCTCCTAGTCCTAGTTCCCAGGAAATTCGTGTTGAACTGTTCTGAAACCGTGTGGTAAATACAATTTAAACATTGATTTCTAGTTGTTTCCTCTTTTGAAAGTGCAAAAAAAGTGTTTTACTTTCACTTATTACTTTTTAACGCCACATGGCATGTCCAGCAATAGCTCCGCCTTCTTTCTTTGCGTAAACATTTGACCTTTGTCATGAAAGCGCGCCCCCACTTTGTGAAATCCAGTCATAACTTCTTCTTTATGCACTATTATCTAAAGAGAAAGGAAATCACTTAATATGACCCCTTTAAAAATTTTTCTTTAAATGGGTTTTTATTTTAATTCTGTTTGATTTAATAATAATAATAGTGGTGGTGGTGGTGATGTATACATAATGCATAATAAAAATGAAATAAAGTCATTTTAATTTTATAAAATAAGTACTATTATTGTGCTATATCAAGTTACTGATTTTTCATACTTAATATGTTTATTTACTTAATGTTAATCATATTTAGTGAGTCATAGTTAATGATTTTAATATAGATTTTTTTCTCAGATTTTGGTTTGAAAATAAAACAGCATAGAAGTAAAATTGTAGCATGTGACATTTCATGTTGACTTTAAATGCAGTGGCACAAAATACAGAAGTTTGGCAACATTTGTGTTTTTGTGAGTTTGTAATCTGGTGTGTGTAACTATGCCTGTGTATAACAGTGCCCTTTTGGCACAACGTTAACGTGGCTGTTCTACGACTGTTCTAACTGTGGTTCTTCTTTCTCTGTTCCTCTTGGGAAAAGCATGGGGCTGAGTGTGGGGGAGGCCACTCACAGTGCGTCCCACTGGATAAGTTTAGCCTCCCTGTCCTCTGTTGTCTCTGTCTCTCACTGTTTTTATGTCTGAGGACCTCTACGTTGCCTCTGTGTGTTAAAACAGTCAAGGCCAGCAACCGCGAGCACAGCCGTTCGATTTATGTGTGTACTGTCTTTTTCCCTTTTGTGTTGCAAGAGCCGCCTCTCCGTCAGCTAAGTACGTCATGCTCCATCCAGGTTTGCCGTGCGATGGCTCATCTCAGCGCTTGGCTTCACTCGTGTGTTTATGTATGTGCGTGTAAGGATGGGAGATGGGGTTTTCATAGACTAGCATGGGCTGACATGTACAGTTGTTCCCACATTCAGTCGGTTGACAGTATTCTGCATTGATCATGGACTTCAGCACATGCCATGAGGTTTTTATCTCATGCAAACATTAGAGGAACGTCTTAACTGCACTGCAGGTAAAGAGTCTTGAGCTCAACCCATGGCACTTTTTAAAGGAATGTTCCTGATTCGATGCAAGTTTTATTTGCAAGCTTTTACTTTTTTTCTATAAAAAAAAAACCTTTTGTTAATACATAAAAAGATATAGTTATTTAGCATATATTTACATACCATTCTATTTTTATACTATACAACGATGTATACAAAAAGTAGATTTGTATTTATAATAACATATATATTTTCTTTTCTTTTTTATTTAAATAAAAAATCCATATATATATATATATATATATTCAAAAATAGCATTTATTTGAAATAGAAAGAATTATTTCTTTGTGCCAGTTTTGATTAATGTATACTACTTGTTGTTGTTTTTAAAGAACTGTCACATGTTATTTATACCTATTTATATTCGTACTAAATAATAATTAGCATTAGTTCTTTAGCAAAGAAAATTAAATATTCTGTCATTAGAGCTGAACTTGTAATGAAACTGGAACATTTTTTTATGATACACCATTATTGTCATGGCATTGGGCTCAAATGGTATACAGTTGGGTAACTTGCATAATTTTTGGAGGAAACCTCCTTGGAGCAAGCTATAGACCCACAAAGGTAAAGCCAAGTTTAGATGTTCACACTTGACATTCCCTTGGATTATTGGGTAGCTAGCTTTCCTAATTAATAAAGGTGGTCCTGCAAAAAAAGGTTTTAAAGTCTGAAGCAATATCCACTGCCTTGAAAAAGACCAAATGCCTCAGAAGTCCAGTCTGATCAGCATTGATCACGATATGCTGTCCAATCAGAAGCCGTACCTCCACGCCATCCTCTGTGAACCCGGCAGGCTCGACCTCATCACGGTCTTCCACATTCCCACCCTACTCTTGCCCTGACAAAGACATCCTGGCTTGGCTGTCATCGCATTTGCTGTGTGGGTGTCTGCGTCAGGTCTGTGTGTCAGCGAGTGGTTAACTGCCAGATTTCTCATGCTTCTCCAATGTGCTTCTTGCAGGAATGGGTAAAAAGGACGATCCAAAGCTGATGCAGGAATGGTTTAAACTGGTCCAGGAGAAGAATGCCTTGGTGCGCTATGAATCGGAGCTGATGATATTGTGAGTAGACATCCAATTTAAGCTTCGGTGCCCGTTTCCCATTTCTTTTCTTAATGCTCTTTATTTATTTATTTTTGTTTTCATTTTTTAGTCTATATACATCAAGAACTTGTTTCATACTATAAAAAATAAACAAATTTAATTTAGCTTAATTTATTTATATATATATATATATATATATATATATATATATTGATTATATTATGTGTATATATATATATTGTTTGTTAATGTTTCTCATTGTACAAAAACTTTCATAATGAACTCATTTTCTATTTTTAGGATTAGGGTTTTTTGACTTCTACATTTGTGACAATTTCTTTAAGAAAAAAACAAACATAAGAATTTTCATGTTAATGCATGTAAATCTTATGATTAATTTTATTATTATTATTATTATTATTATTTCCGTAGTTTTTCTACCAGAATGTAATATTAACAAACTCCAGTGTATTGAATGTTTTGATTCATTGTACAAAGGGAACAAATGATTCTTCTTTTTTTAACAAAAACTGATGGTCTCTAACAGCAGATTCGCTGTAGGCAACGACATGGTGCTGAAATATTATTCCAGATGCATTTATTTGATTCTGTTTTTTCTGTTTACATTGTGTGGATAAGAGATGCAATTACATAGTGACTGTGCCTCAGATGCAATCAACTGTGCATCTTTGTTTGTAGAGATGGGCACCAAATGGCCCATACGTTCAGACAAAAGGACAGTTTCATCAACAAAACCCAAATTACAAAGGGCCAATTTCATCAAGAGATGAAAAACTGTTTGTGGGCTCTCCACAGAGAGATATTAACAGTTTTACAGTTATAGGGTGTGTAACATCGGTCAGTATGTGTGTGCTTGTTTCTCCTATTTTTGTAAATTATTCAATGTAAGTTCACTTGTATCGTTTAAATGTGTGATTTTAAACTTAATTTATTTACAGAAAATAATATAACAATTTAGAATTGAATAAAATTATTAGGCAGAATTTTAAGTATAGTGACAGTAGTATACAATTATTAGACTGAAACCTAACCATAACAGTGCAAGATGTTTAATAAAAGAACCAAATAACAGAAGATCCATCAGTGCTTTTAACATTTGCTTTAGTTCTTCTCAAAGCATGCGGCTTAAAAGTGCATCTGCTCATCCACACTCTCATGTTTGTGTTAACTGTCATGCATAAACCAAACGTTATGGTGCTTTAATGGCAGATGGTTCCTTGATGTCCACGTGTTGCATCAAGGAATCTTTGAACATCAGAGATTTTTCTAAATACCTGATACAAACGCAATGGTTTAACAGTCATTTGTTCTTTTCTTCCATTCAATTCTACTTCTTTCTTCCTCTCTGCAGTGCTCGTGAGCTGGAGTTGGAGGACAGACAGAGTCGACTGCAACAGGAACTACGAGAGCGCATGGCAGTAGATGGTACTTTGTATTCCAGTGTAGGCCTGATCATTGTAACACAAAAAAAAAGTGATACGCATTCTCTTTAAATCAATGTTTTACTCTCTACAGACCATCTGAAGACCGAGGAGGAACTTGTGGAGGAGAAACAGATCCTGAATGAGATGTTAGAGGTAGTGGAGCAAAGAGATTCTCTGGTGGCCCTGCTGGAGGAGCAGAGACTGAGAGAAAAGGAAGAGGATAAAGACCTGGAGGCGGTGATGCTCTCCAAGGGTTTCAACCTCAACTGGGCTTAGCATAACAATGGCAACGATTCTCATTTTCACTGCAGGGAGTGTATACTGTACAATTGCAGAATGAATCAGTCTGTCTCCCCCCTTCAATTCTTTTTTTTCTGGGCATGTCAGCAACGTTTACAAATCCACTCATGAGCACGAAGATGATGTTTACGAGTTCTCCTGGCACGACTCAGGGCGTTTTGTCCCTCGGCAGCCAAGGCATTGGTTCTGTGCAAGACATTCTCTCATTCAGAACGGGAGAATGCACCAATTTACAGATGTTAATTTTATTGGTCTTGAAAAAGGACACATCAATCCTGCTGATGTTGAGGAAGTCTGAGACTAATGATCCTACAAAAAAGCCAGTCTTGTTGTTCAGAGAACATCTGGTCGAACAACTGTTTCGTTTTCATTGGTGAGAGACGTTTGGACTTGATTTCCTATAATGCATTTTCTACCTTGACTACTGACTGAAAAGTACAGCTGTTTTCGCTCCCTTCGTACTCCTTTCCCGTTTAATATAACCTCCTTGCAACAGATGACTGAAGTCTTCAGGTGTGGTTCACAGATAAGCATGTTATGGACTTCTGTAATTGTTACAGACACCCTCAGCGACCGACACGTGTTGTGTTTGTAGCATCGACAATTGTCTAATTTTCAAATCTATCAGTAGCCACTTGATATTAGAGATATTGGTGAACGCTGGGAGCACATCTGGCTCGATGTTGCATACTTCATTAATGGTTTGCATTTGTCTGAATGACGTCTCCACACATATATCCTAAAATCAGTTTACAATCATTTATAATCCATGAATATCTGATAATTGTACTATAGTTTACATAAAGCAGTGAAGTATATATTAGTATATAAACTTCCTCAATGCAGATCATTTATAAGGATATATAAATATACATATACACAGTATGCATTGGTATACAATCAAATGCTTTATTTATTATCAAATCCAATGGAGATCTGGTGCCCAATTTCACTTGTAATTATCTGCCACCAAGTTTTGGTGCCGTACTTTCCACTTCCTCCAGGTTTGGAGCAACATGCCTTTTTAACTTTTCATGCAATAGCTCTTCACATCCACAGAGTTTTCTTATGTTTGCAGAGTGTGTTATTTATAATTGTCTTTGTAAAGTTTTATATCACATGAAAAGGTTCCAGCACTGTCACAGTGCTTAGTGCACAGCAGGCGCTCGCAGTCATGCTCGAAACATCAATATTGCAAATCAACATGCCTTTTTCCTAAGTGTACATTTCATTTTAGTCACCGTTACGCTGTATAGATGGACACAGATTTTCTTTTTGTTGTACTTGTAAGTACAGATAACTGTGAATGAAAACGTACACATGGTCAAGGATAGTTATTTAGACTGTAAAATGTTTGACAGATTTTATGGTATATTTATTAACATGTGTGAAAAATGTATTATATGTAAAGTAAATGAATCCTAATTTTTAAAAATGTTGTTGGCTCTTCAAAATGCTTCATGTTGCTAATTTGCATATAGGGTATTGGATGTATGCAGAGGCAATAAAACAATGCAGTTGTTACAAATGATGGCTAGGGGTTTTTTTCTACGAAAAACGACACTTGATGACAGTATTTAAGAAATTAAGTTACAAAAGCTTAACCATAAAGATTTAACATTTTGATAAGAATTTTGACACTCTTTAAAAAAACATCTATTTGCATTATAAGCTGTGATTTATTCGGCATCATTGCATATTTATTTATTTTGCATATATTTATCCACTTAGCGTTTTAGTGTTGGTCTCTATAATTTTTAACTAGAACTTTAACACTATTCATTTGTAGCTTTGTTTTAATGCTGTTTATTCGGAAATGCAAATATGCTTTATGCAGCACAATAGCCCACTTCCGATTTAAAAACAACCCTGCGCCACTGCATTCATTGTCCGGAGAAGACAATGGCGGTGGGAAGTCCGATTCATTTTCGCGAATCGGTTCCTTTGAACAAATTATTTCAACAGGTCAAAGTACTGGTTCAGAAAACGAATGCGTTTTTGTTTTCACGTGCCCTGACATCTAGGCATATTGTGTCTAGTACCATATTTTCGATTACGTTTTGTTATTAAAGTGTGTTTGTGTCCCAGTTCATTTTATTGCGGCCATATTTCGGTTCATAGTGCTATTTGGAACTTAAAAGCATTTTAGTTTGCACATTTTGGATGAAAAATTAACGACGCAGCTTCATAACAGCTCTTGACTTAGTGGTTGCTTTAGAACGGCTAGAGCCATCGAGTCCGACTCGATACGAATCATTCAGAACGGAACGAATCATTGTGAATGGTTCGAACGAATCATTCAGAGCCGTGTCGTGAACTGGTTCGAACGAATCGTCAAAAAACAAGCTGAAGCTCACGAGTCTATCTGTCATCGCTAAAGGAAACCTCTGGCTGTGAGAATGAACATGTCGAGTTTCAGAGACTGCAAGGTAAGCTAGGGATTTGTTTACAATGTATAATTCGCAATTTCGGTAGCAACTTTTATAGTTTTTGAAGTCGTTACATATGTCTATATAAAAGTTAGCTGAACACTGTTGACCTGGTAATTGGCGTTTACTTAGTTAAGTTTAGTTTATTAAATAGTGGCAGACAGAAACGTTGTGAGCAATGCAACCTACATAATACACGTTGTAAACAATACAAACAACAAGAGAATATGTTTCAATTTGTGATGTGTCAGCAGTTTCAGTATCACAACAGATCTGTTCTGCACACTATGCATTAAATGTTGCATTGGGAGGCCAAAACTAATTCAAGCAATCTTACTAGGCTATCAAATTTCAATTACCCTTTATACAGTGCCATTTTTGTTATGCATGTGTTTTCAGGCATGGAAATCAGAAGGTCTGCCACTTTCCACCAGCAGTAATGAGGCCTGTAAACTATACGATGCTATACTGTCTCAGGTACATATTCATGCAGATACTGCTACCTGTGTGTTTTTTGTATAACTAACCTGAACACTACTGTCTCTGTTGATCAGTATGTGACCTGGCGTAATAATGAGACACTGGGAGGAATAGAAGGCTGTATGGCAGCCATCAAAGCTGCAGACCCGGACTTTGGTACGTGATTGCAACACTGAATGTTGTAGTGTGTTAAACAAAAAAATAAATAAAGTGAGTGTAAAAGGGTTCTGGATTTTAATTGTGGCATTTTTATATCACTCCACAGTCATTTCTGACATAAGTCATTTATTCTCACAATCAATAATGCCATTTTTTGTGTTATTTGGGATAACGTGCATTCATAGCTGGTCATTATCGCAAAAAAAAAAAAAAAACTCCTTCACTGTTATACAAGCCAGTCAGGACTTTTCTAAGCCCTCATTAGTGCCTGCTCTGTGCTGCAGTGATGGGTCATGTGATCTCCACTGGGCTGGAGTTGGTGGGAACAGGAAGTTCAGTCCTGCGGGACGGGAGATTGGCCAGCGCTGTGAGGAGGACCGTGGAGCTGGCCAACACTCAGGAGCTCACGTCTAGAGAGAGGAACCATGTGAAAGCCATGGAGCTCTTCTCTAAAGGGTCAGCGAACGAGAATGTTCAACAGGTCACATTTGAAAGTTTCACATCTGCTCACTCGATAAAAGGATTTTCTGCATTTTTATGCTGCTTTTGCAACCAGTGTTGTAAATGGAGTTCTTTTTCTGATTCATTTTAAGCACAGTTGCCTTCGGCCCACAAATAGTTATAAATTGGTTCTTTTAAATTTCATGCTTGCTTGTATCCTTGGGCAGAAAAGAGTGTGACTGTCATATGAAAGTTTAAGACCGATTCAGATTCTTGAATAAAGAAGCCTTCATACAAGTTTTCCAAACATTTCTGTTCTCAGAACTAATTAATTAGCTTTCGTAAAACCTTTTTGTCAAAAGAGCACTTTTAAAAGATGGCTTAGAGGTCACAAATTAATTCATTTGTATTTTTATTTCAAATATACATTTAATTGTTATGGATGAAGTCGTTTGAATGGTGTGTTTCAGAGCCCTGCACAAGGCCTGTGAGGTTTGGGAGGGTATTTTGGTGGATCACCCCACAGACATGCTGGCACTGAAGTTTTCCCATGATGGGTTCTTCTACCTGGGTGAACAGACTCAGATGAGGGACTCTGTGGTCAGGGTTCTGCCCCACTGGAAACCACATATGCCGTTCTACAGGCAGGTGCCCTGCTAGACAATCCTGTCTTGAAATGTATTTGTGATGAGTTGTGAATTGCAAAAATATACTGTATGTTGCGTTATTGTATATACAGGTACAGTATGTTGTTTTTATTGGTGGTTTTATGTTTTTTTCCCCAGTTATCTTAAAGGGATGTATTCCTTTGGGCTTCTTGAGACTCGTTTGTATGATGAAGCTGAAAAAATGGCAAAAGAGGTAGTTTTGTTTAACTGCATATTAAATTGATGTTGTTCATTAATATTGCTCACTACTTTATGCTAATGCAGTGTAAAAAATGAGTAATCAAGTTATTAAACATGCATTATTAATCATGGTTATATTAATATTTTATCTGATAAACCACTTTTTCATGCTGTATACACAGTTAATGTGCTGTTTTTGTCTTGCAAAATTGTTGGGGGGAAAAAACAGAATAATATCAGATTTTCACAAGTCCATTAAAGTTGAGTGTAAAGTTGTACCTAATTTCTTGTATTTTTCTTTCTTTCTCTCTCTCTTTGCTTAAAATGTTACACCAACAATTAAATGAAATTATATGTTAAAGTAATTAATAAAAGTATTTTATGTTTTAATATCATTATTCCTTATTAACTGAATGCACCATTACTGTAATTTCCTCAGGCCCTGGCTCTGACTCCTGAGGACGGATGGAGTGTTCACGCTGTGGCTCATGTCCATGAGATGAAGGCAGAGATGGACAAGGGACTGAAGTTCATGGCTTCTACAGAGAAAGACTGGATGGTTAGAAATACCGTCCAGAACATATAAAGATTAACATGTAGAAGCACACAGTGATTGTAAAAATGTCGGTCATATGATGTCTTATGTCTCCTAAAGGTGTGTGACATGCTGGCGTGTCATAATTACTGGCACTGGGCTTTATATCACATTGAAAAGGTAAAATTCTAATAACATGGAAGGCAACAAAATTATTTTTACTTCATTGCTTTAAAACATATTTTTACCTTTTTTCTTTTTTTTTTTTACTCCCACAGGGAAATTATGAAGCAGCTTTGAAGATTTTTGATGAGCAGGTCAGTGCACTTCTGAGCTCTTGTCACTAACATTATATTTACTAACAACAAAGTGGCACGGTACTATGGTGCTTTCCAGTAGATTTCCTTTATATATATATTTTTCTATGTATCATGGTAGTAGCAGGGTATATTTTGAAGTACCAGCATTCAGTGTATATCAAAGATAGTGGCATCTGATACCACCTGTAGTACCACCACAGTACTTTTCTTCAAATATAGAATAAATCTTGCAGGCATGTAGTGAATGTAGTTAGTTACACCTGGGAAGAAAGTGCGAATCCTGTCATGTGTTCCATATGGAATGTGACGGATTCAGGCTGGTGAAAGTTGAACTGATGAAGACAGGAGCATATGGGTGTCAGGGTAAAATCTTTAGGCTACACTCTCTTGAATATATATATATATATATATATACTCGACAGACTCATTAAATGGAAATTAGAATATAGAAAGCTGTGCAACTAAAGTCTAAAGCAATTATAAAACTGATCATTTTTTATTTTGTAAGATTTTTATCTTGAATGGGAGGGTCGATGTGATGTGAGATTAATATCTTTACATTTTTCTCAGCAGGTACATTTAGACACTCAAGTGAAGCCACAGCGCTCTTAAGAACAATTTATATTTTTTATATTTTTAAAGTTGTAATGACTTAAACAAACATTACATACCGTAACTTAAAAGCTCAGTTATGTAAATCTTAGTAGTTAAAGTAGTGCATTTTAATTGTGGATCATTGAAATGAGTCGTTTTTAAAATGAATCCCAAGCCGTTTCGTATTGATGTTAAAATTAAATATTAGTAAAATAATTCTTTGCCACTAGGTGCTGCTTTGAAGCGTTAAAAGCTCACAAACACTGCTTTAAATGATATCGACCAATCACCGGAGGGGTTTGGAAAAATGAATGATTGAATTAATCATTTGGGAGTCTTTGAACAAATAATGTAAAAATACATATTATAAGAAAATAAAAGTGTTTTTTGAGCTTGCATGCATGTCAACCTGTTGTTTGGGACCCAAAATGTGAACCTTTCCATAATAATAGTGGCACTTTATTGAAATTAATCGGTATATGAATTAGTTTCATGACCTTCCAAATTCATTTTGTAATATTCTTTGTTATAATCTGAATGAAAATTGTGATGCAGTTGAACTTATGACATTTGAAACCTTTTTCCAGGTTTCTCAGCGCTGTGTGAAGTCTGGAGCCATGCTGGACGTCGTAGACTCTTGTTCATTGCTCTACAGACTAGAGCTGGAGGGTGAGATGTGTTCCGGGCTCAAAATAGAGATTTAAAAGAGTAAAACTGACTGTTTCTGAGCTGGAGCAGAGAAATTTGTTGGTTGAGTCTATTTCTGGTAGTAATCCATCAACAGCCAGCACATGCTGAACACATTTGCAGTTGACTGTTTAATTAAGGCAGGTTGTGTCTGAAGTCTGCGCTGGAATATAACATGTGAATCTGCTGTGTTGAAAAGCCATGATGTGAAGTGAAAAGCACTTGAATGTTGTTAGGCATGCTTCTGAACCTTACCCATTTTGGGTAAAAAGTAGACTGCTGAAAACAGCAGATAGCTGGGGTTTAACATGTGGGCATTGCTTGTACTGTAAATAACAGGACCCGGCTATTGGCTAACAGATACAGACGCTTGCATTTGTTATGCTATGAAATAAAAATAAAATATAAATAAAAAAATATAAATAAAATACTAATCTTTTTACACTGCTGTCCAAAGGTTTGGAAACACCCCTAGCAAAGTGTGCTTTTGGATGATATCAGCATAAATCCTTTTTGATGCAAATACATTTAAGTAACTTGACATTATCATTGAAGACCAGCAATATTCATTTTCATTTTGATTACCCTAATTACCCGACCTTACCCCAATTAAGCTACTATGAGAGGAACTGGACTGTGATGTCTGTAAGAATTATCCAACCAGTGTGAATCATCTTTGGGCAATCCTTCAGGAGGCTTGCAGTGGTGGATATTATTTTCTATGTATAAACCGTTTATGTAATAAAATATATTTTTGTAGTTGTGTTGTCCCTTGTCAGTGCAAAATTAAAAAGGATTCATGCCAATATTGTCCAAAACCCCACTTTTCTAGGGCGTTTCCAAACTTTTGGAGGGCAGTGTATACCTTAAATATATTTTTAAAAATGCCTTGATTTATTTTTAAAACATTAAAAAAATATATTTTCTCTGAGAAGCGAAAAACAATTTTGCATCTCAAGTTAAGACAGCAAAAGTATTCATTAACAAAATGATCTTTGCAGTCAAGTTCCTTGGAAAGGTGTGGGGAAAAAAAACATGTTTCCCTTCATATATTTTCTTGTGGAGCATGTAGTCGCAGGGAGAGACATTTATAGAGCAATCTGAAGTTCAGGAGGTCATCTAGAAGATATTTTATCCTTTGGGATGTGAAGATTTGTGACATTCCTCAGAGAAGATAAATAGAAGATAAAGGGGAATTCAACCTTTCTGCTCTTGATCTTAGGATGATCTGGTTTGAAAAATGGCTAACGTTACGTAAAACTGCCCCTGCTCTTTTTTATTTAGCCTATTTATGGGCACAGTTGAAGTACAGAATGTCAAATTCTGTTTTCAAGGATGCGTTTGAGGTCTTTGCTGCAAAGTAACGTCAGTTTTTATAGAGCTTTTCACAAAATATATATTAAAGGTTTAATCTACTAACCAGTATGTACTGTTCTCATGTTTATAAAAAAATTAATACAATTATTTATTGCATTATTATTAATAAAGTAGCCTTGCAGGTCCATTTTAATGCATTTGAAAATACCAACCAGAAAACCATCCAGATTTTAAGTTTGTGTGTTGTGTAAATAAGTTTTTATACTATGCTAATTCGCAGGACAGAGTTTACTTGAACTTTGGTTCACAAACATGGAGAGTGAAGTCTATCGTGACTGCACCTTGAGACATCTGGAGGGAAGCTGGTAGCAGCCAGTGAAGCGTCACTCTCTGTCTGGCTGGTTTAGCTGCCTGCAGGCATGGTTCAGAAACACTGATGAGCTAGGATGTGAAACTGCATTCTAGTTGAATGAGAGGCAGGTTTTTGTGCTGAAATGCACTCAAAGTGGTGCAGCTGTTTGTTTGTGTGT
Organism: Enteromius unitaeniatus; assembly: GCA_032359435.1. Classification (NCBI taxonomy): domain Eukaryota; kingdom Metazoa; phylum Chordata; class Actinopteri; order Cypriniformes; family Cyprinidae; genus Enteromius; species Enteromius unitaeniatus. The sequence continues at coordinate 15,199,496 of JAUMHI010000063.1, read as the reverse complement.
ATAAAATGTCCTGCTTTGCAGGTGTGAGCGTGAAGGACCGCTACCGAGAGCTGCTGCAGGTGACCCAGCCACATACAGAAGACCACACGTTACTTTTTAATGACCTGCACTTCCTCATGGTTTCTCTGGGTAGCAAGGAGACCACCACCACTCAGCGCCTGCTGGAGAGTCTCCAGGAACTGGCTAAGTGAGCCGCAAACATTACATAACCCACTCAAGAGATTACATTACAACCAGGGTCTGCTCACGGGTGGGAGTTTGTGGAGGCTGAGTTGTGGATGAATGTAGCGTGTCTTCAGGCTCCGTGTGAGATTTCTTAGAAACGTCCCTGCTCTGGGGAAGAGTAGTGTTTTCAAGGCTGATGCGCTGCATGCATATTCATTCCAATTTGTCATAGCAGTCAAAACAAACGTCCAGGAAAGGTTGTACTGAATGAACACAAGAGTGTATCGAAAGTATCACCAAGCACAAAAATAAATTTCTTGTCAGCATGCTGTGTTTTAGAAGATAACATGATAGAGAAGGGTCCTCTGGGAGCTGTATTTTCAGCACAGCGTCTGTTCAAGGAAGGCAGTGTTTTCACAAAGTGCACAGTGGTTAAGCTTTTACTAACAATATGATATATATTGTTATGTATGGCAGTTAAGTGTTTTGTATTATGCACTGCACAAATCTATGCTGTGAAGAACGAAAACATTACAGAATTGTGTTAAATTATTATCCGGAAAATATTTAGTTTCTGTTAAGTTGACGCTATTTCTACTCAACATCCGGTTTCATACTGCACTCGTAAGCAGCGCATATTTTTTCGGCGGCCATGTTGACGGATGAGTGCTTTCACACAGCACGCAGTTTCAGCGCTGAGTCTATAGGTGTGTTCGAGATGCACTACATTAGCCTGCCACCGGGTGACGAGAGCAGCAGAGAGGAGTAAAGAGACGGCCGTCAAGTCGGACACTTATAGGTTTCCGACTAGTGTGCTGAATCAACGTCTTTAGCTCTTATACAATAAGAATATATATGTACTATATCGCCTAATCTTCATTTTCATCATTAATGTTTTGTTTGAATATCAGATATTCGATATAAAGCTTGATTACATACACAAACTTTTTTATGAAAACACACGCAGCACACATCGTGCTTGTCGTCACATAATCTGACCAATGAGAATAAAGTGTGTCGTCATCAAGGCTTTCGCAGCCGATTTTGAGCAACTGCAGCACCTGACCTGTGCGACTGCTCTCGTTTTGCTCTCACTGTACTTTGATGGCACATGTGATCGAAAGGCGGCTGCAGGTCCGATCAAAGTCAGACAAATGATCTTACCAAAATGCATTGTTTTGTAAGGCGGCAGCTGAATTCTTGCGGCACCGCATTAAGTTGAACGCACCTTATTTTTGCTGCGCCGCTGACGCTAAATTAAAGTGACAGTGCATTGTTATTGATCTAAACTGACCCGATTAATGTGAAAATTAATTAACAGATTTTACCATAAAATCGTGTAATTTATGTTTTTCGTGTTTCAGGCTCACCGTATGCAAAAATAAAATGCACAAAAACACACAAGTTTCTGCCCAAACTGCAAAGGTCTGTTAAATGAATAAAACTAGAGGCATTTGTTAGCTTTAAGATTAGTTTTTCAATTCAATTATTCAATCCAGTCTCTATTTTTTCATATACAGATATTGAGAACTTTGCTCAAGTTTATTGTGTGAACAAGACATAAGGCAGTCGCATAACAAAGTATGCTGGCAATAACATAAATGAAAGCACACAGTGTTTGGAGAAGATTGCTGGAAAATACGACAGAAATAAGATGCTTGTCTTTAGTCTACTGCAGTACAAGCTGCGGTTCAGCTGCACACGGCAAACGCTGCCAGTGTGAAAGCGCAAACGGCGCGGGCCACTCCTTATGCCCTAAAAACACGTGCTGTGTGAAACCAGCGTTAGAGTAAAGTTAGATGGATAAATCTGAAGAAATACAACCAACATAATTACGGCTTAATATAGAATAAAATACTTTGGTAACACATTCAACGGTCCACTTTAGAAATTCTGCTAACAGTAACTTTTCGACTACATGTCAACTAACAGTTATTAGAGTATTCGTAGACTGTCTACTTACTATCTTCTAACACTTGACATACTGACTGTGAGACAATTTGCAAGTATAGGTCTCATTCTACTAATGCTAAACTTAACAGTCTACTGTGAGAGTTAGAAGACATGTAGTTGCCAGTTAATGAGAATTAGTTGTAATGTAGCTACAGTTACTTATAGTTAGTAGAATGGAAGGTCTAAAGTGGAGTTTTGGTCTTCAACCTTTTTGTGGACAGTTTGAAAACCTATGGCCTAAATCAGGAGTAAAGCTTCTAAGCCTTTGATCTAATATTCTATAATTTTCTTGAATTAAATTGTTTTTAATAAAGCGTCAGTTCACTGTGGTTATCATATAGTGACCAGGGGCTGGCAAACTTTTAAAAAAGTAATGCGTGTTGTACTCAGAATGACATGAGGATGAATAAACAATGACAGAAATGTCCATTTTAACCTCCTTCAGAGACCCAGCTGAGAACCGTCAGCTCCAGATAGCCGAGCGTGTGGGGCTGCCCATGTGCCAGGCTCTGCTGGAGTATGACCAGGGAAACTACAGCCAGGCCGTGGAGCTGCTCAAACCCATCAAAGACCGCTTTGTAGAGATAGGGGGCAGTGACGCACAGGTCTTTCACCACAGCACTACAGTTCATATAAGATAAGCAGTGTTTCCATTCTAAACAACCTCTTTATTTGTTGTTCTGCAGAGAGATGTTTTCAGTCAGCTTCTTATTCATGCTGCCATGAAGTCTGGAGACAAAGAACACCAACGATTTGCCAGGTAAATGTTATTTTATACCCTTCAAAGTAAAACATTTTTAAAATAGTTTTCAAATAGCTCATTTGTTGTTTTTTGTGCTTTTATGCTGCACGTTAAAGGAGCTTTTAGGCTTACAGTTTAAGCTCGAGACACATTACCATCATTTGTCCTTTTTACTTGCGTTGAAAGTATGTTCCTGCTCCTGGCGATCGACCGTCCTGCAAAGTTTAGATCCAACTCTAATCAAACACACCTGAAGCAACTGATTACGATTACGAACTGATTTGATTAGTATCAGTTGCTTCAGGTGTGTTTGATTAGAGTTGGATCTAAGCTTTGCAGGACAGTCGATCGCCAGAAGCAGGGTTGGGCTAGAAGATAGAAGTATCTAGAAGATACTTTTGAAAAGATCAAATCAAATCTATCCAATATTTTTATTGTTCTGAGTAAACCAAAAAAAAATGTTTGTTGTGGGTGGGGAAAATCAAAAATTGCATTTAATATAGTTTTTTATGTTATGGGAAAGTTCCTTTAAACTTGGGTTTCTCAACTTAGGAAATTTAAGGGACCTGATTAAAGTGCCCCTATAATGAGTTATGAAAAGTTTTGGTAATATTATGTTAAATGTGCTAATGTTTCATATTGAAGTCAACATGAAACCTTTTGGGATTTCTTTAAAAAATGACTCATGATATACGTGGTGTACTTTCAGATTTAAAACTTAGAATTATGTTTTCATTCACTTGGAGCTGTGCTACACACGGCATGAAAATCCATAATATGGGCACTTTAATGTTTAATTTTCTAGTTGCTATTAACTCATCTGCGTTATAAACACAAATGTCTTTCCAAGCTAATGAGTAATAAAAAATAACGTTTGTTAACTGAAGAGTATATCTCATAAAAAGCTGTGGCCAAATACCTTTAAAAAAAAAAAAAGAAAAATTGGTTGTGAACAAAGGCACACAAAAGAAGTGCAATCATTTTCATGTAGAAATTAATAAAACTGCCATACGAGGCCACAGGTTTCCCATTAAACATTAATTGTCATGTCAGTTGATGTGCTTATTATAACCAAACTGTCCGCGGATGCCAGATATTTCTGTGTAATTCAGAAATTTACATGTTGCGTTTCATTAGTATGCAGTGCTCATAAATCCAAACTCTTCCAAATCGCAAACTCCCACCTGTTCTACACAGGTTGTGCATAAAATGAAGTGCATGCGAATATTTTTAAAATGCCTCGTTCAGACAGAAATGTTCTCCTGCAGGGATTTTCTTGGACTCTTTCTGAGGAAGCAGGTGTTGTGTGTTTTTGTCCCTAGATGCATGCTGATCGAGAGAGACGCAGTGCGGCCAAACTCCCAGCTCACAGACCGGCTGATCCAGAGAGCCCACTCCCTACATGTTTAAATTCAGACCCCATTCCCTGCACGGTTAACCGCCTGTTCTCTCTTGGTTTAATTACGGGGCGCTTTCCTAACGTATTTAACTGCAGACATTAGATCAGAGAGCACAAGAGTTTGCACTGAGCAAAGTCTTGTGTCTAATGGGTTCACTCCACCAGCAGTGTTAAACTACATCACAAGACATAAACGAAATGGAAAGTCTTTGAAAAGATTTTCCTTAGCATTACATGTTAATCAAGTCCGAACAGTAGTCATGCAACAAATGACCGTGATTATTCAATGCTATGTGCGTTAAAAATAAACTCGCAAATATGCCTTTGTAATGAAGTAATAAACAATCCCACAAGCTTTACAGACAAACTTTTTTTTTTATTAAGTTACAGGAAAAAAAATGTAAACCAAAATAGCAAATAAATAAAAACTGGCTCAAAGGCATAGTGAAATGAAACTGATGGAAGTGTGAGAGCAGTCAGTGCAGAATGAAAGCATCGCTCCTGAATGTGAGAGTTTGGCGGCACTGCAGGTGATTGTCTGCTGCTTCTACATGATGGATCCGATCTCTCTCTGGATCTCAGAAATGAGGATCTGAGACAGAACGATGCCTGCGATCTGTAGATCAAACAGAAGAACTGTCAGGACAACAGTGTGCATGGAAAGAGAAGAGTAATTTCAGTTTCTGCCCAACACCCACTAAAAAATTAATGAATGATAATGCAGTTCATTGCATTCAGTGATATGGGATACGAATGCACAACATTCATTTCAAAAGGACCACAATCTTAAAAGAGAATATACAGGATGGACCATTGAAAGTCTCTGATCAAATGTTTTTTTTTGTTTTTTTCTAATTTCTGAGTGAAATCTGAATGGTTGAATGAACGATTGGAAAAACTATCACTCAGACAATTATATGTTTTGTTTTTGAATGAATCGGCTTATTTTGAATAAATGGGATGAATGATTCAGTTACTTTAAATAATTGTCACCACCTACTGATGTAATTTTAGTGACATGCAAAAAAGTCACACTGTGACATTCACAAAGTAAGAACCTGTCCCAGTACCTGCATTTGGAAAAAAATATACATCCCAAGGCCCTACAAAGGACAAAAGAAGAGAAGAATGGATAGGGAGGCATTTGATTTTATCTGAAACCACTGTTGTCAAATTGGAAATGTCCAAATATCATACCGGAAGCTCAAACTTCTGATATTTGGAAGACAAATATCACATAAGTCAGAACGTAAAGAATACATCAATTTACCTACCAACAACTTTTATCATATGATCTGCAAATTAGCCGTACTTTAGTTGGAAGCTCCAAACTTCACCTGAGTCGCTGCTATCGGAAGCCTGTGTGTTGCCAGATGTCCTTTTGCGGTACAGATTTGATTCCGTCATGGAAAAAAATATTTTTAACACGCTCTCAGTTGGGCACAATGAATGAATATAAGATGCCCTATGATTACAGCCATCATTTGAAGTGTCACAAAAATGTGAAAATCTAGATTTTTTTTTTACTGATCGTGCATCTTAGACAGGGTCGTAGCACCAAATCCTGGGCCCTATGCACAAGCAGTAGCCATGGGCCCCCGTAAGCTCGAGGATCACAACTACCTACGACACCATTTAATCAACTGATGCATTCACCCAAAATATTAGCATTTACATTAGTTAACAACATTTATTGTGATCTTAAAATTTCACTCCTTGGGGGCCCTCCCCCCACTTGGGGCCCTGGTTATTTAGTCCCACTTTTCACCCAACTACATAGAGATCAAAAATATTTTACAAATACGATTACTATTCTATGTCTGAAGCGTAAATTGAATGATACACCATGTTCCCTAGTGGATAAAGCATAGAACTGCAAATAACTTGCTCTGCTGTTTTATGCAGGTGAATCTAATGACATCACTTGTTGAAAACATTTGTTTTAAAATACTTTACACAAATTTGGCAAGGCTGACACTAGTCAGAACAGCAGCCGTGATACTATGCTATGCTATGTTGATTCATAGTTTATTACAGGCACTGCCGTTTTCGCTTTTACTTGCAATTGCTCTGCTTGAGTTTTATTTGTTGCAACTTCAAGCTGCTATGACACCTTGTAATGAATATAGAAGCCTGACAAAGATGTTTGCTGTTTCCAGAGAAATCCATCATGACTCTAAAACACAAATAATTTGTTATAGGCTTTAACTAGTGATTTAGGCAAAATCATGCTTTTGGCAGATTGGTTTGTTGTTATGTACGCCTTATTATTTCAGTGTTGTTCATTTTGAACAAGGTGGTGTAAATATTAACGCCAACTGTATAAAGATTCACTCACCCTTAAATTATTCCAGACTTGTAGGAGTTTCTTTCTTCCGATGAAACATGAAAAAACATATTTTGAAAAATGTGTGTAGTTGACGGTCCCCAGTGACTATAGTGTTTTTTCCCCCATACTGTGGGAGTCAATGGGGTTGTTTGGTTCAATTGTTTAGTTAGCCATATATTTCAAAATATCTTCAAGTTCAACAGGAGAAAGAAGCTCATACATGTTTAAAACGACTGATATTTGAATAGACTGTCCATTAAATATTTATTTTTTAAAAAGCAATATTACTTTAACATTCAGTACAACTTGTGTTTGTGCAGCAAAGCTTAACTGACCAATCAGCTGCCGGATTGCCATCTGTTTGAGAAACTGAAATCACTCTCAAGATAAATGTTACCTGTGGTAAAGCGAGACCCAGCGTGAGCGCCCCAACTAACAGCAGGTGAGATTCAATCCATATTACAGCTCTGTCTGCACAGCCCACAGGATAGATGGAGTTAGTTACGTCCAGGTGCTTTTGTGTTTGAACCCCGAAACCACACATGGTGTTGATCACAGTCTGAAATAGTTCAAGATGTTTTTAGTCTACAAGCAGCAGGGGGCAGTAATGTTTTAGCCTCATTCTAGTCACACTTGCATGATGTACCTCGTTTTAAATCTATAGTAAACAAATGCAAACATGATTAATTAGTGGGTTTGCTAAAACAAGCAGCACTATTAATACTATGCATATTTTTGCCATGCCTAGGGACCAGAATATGATCTGGGGTGAATTTGGGAGAGTAAGCCACCATCTAACAACCAACTAAAACAGCTTAGCATCTTCATAAATTCAATTTAAAAAACACCTGCGCATATTAGCAGCTGTCCTGACAAGCACATATGTAAATTAATTAATATTGTAGCGCTTTTGATTCAGTCGTTGATGATTATTCTCCTCCAGCATGCACATTTTTAACACCTACCCAAACATCTAGATCTTTTGCATCCTACATTTATCTAATGGGTCAGGGCCGGTCACTTCCCCTTAAGCTTTTTACAACTACTTTTACCACGCAACCTGAGGATGTTCAATTCTCTTTTGTTTAGTTGGCTGCAGATGTAGAATGCAGGTCAAGGTCACATCTGTAGACGTATGCCGTTTTCAATCGAATGTTTGCACCAGGAATTTCCTTAATGCGTTGTTTAATCATTCATCACCCTTTTCTACAGAGATTTCACACAGTATGCATGACTGATAACTGAGCAGAAATCTACACGTGTGCACCTGACGGGTCCAAAATGGGGATAAAATATCCAGCTTTTATATACGTTTTGTTGATAGTTAAACCAAAAGCATGTAATCCCTGCAGGTCTCCCTGAAATAATGTTATGATCCATTTTCATATTGCTTAAGCAGTGCCATTGTCTCCATGCGTCTTCACCTGTTTGGATAAATCACAGAATTGCTGTCATATTTTGCACTTCAAACAAAACGTCTGAATACTGGAAAATAATTTAACCTGTAAACCCCACAGCTTGTCGCTCTCAGCGTCTTTTAATGTGACATAGCTCCTCGGTTTCCTTCTGTCTTTGTTTGAAAGAATTGCATTTCGTCTGCTTTGACCTGTTTAGCGCGTGTTTATCCAGCAATCACCATAGACGTTTGCCAAGGGAACAGAGATCATAATATTTAGGTCTGCCAAGGAGTGGCTCTAAATCGGTGATCTATGTTCTGTTTGAGTGTCTTATCAGCATTCAGACACGTCTCGCGGATTGAATCGGAGCACACATTTAGCATTTCAGCCAAGCAGCTGCTTTGGACGTCCTGTTAAAATGGCACCGCTCGGTCATTCGCTGTCTTGAGAGGCAAGAAAGCAATTCAGAAACCATAAATCCTCCTCGAGTTGCTGCTGTGACAGCCGTGTCGAAATTGAAACTTTGTATTACTGATACATTTGGTAAACCCAATCTGTTTAACTTCACAAAGCTCTTACTGATGTGATTATAACCGGGCTAATTAGCGGCACAGGCCATCATCGTTAAAGATGAAGGAGCAGAGGAAGGGCAAAGGCTGACTCGACACTTTGAATCCGTCTTTCGTGGCACTTTGTTGCGGAGTGCAGTAAACCAATGACCGCATCCAGTTTTGTTGAGCTGATGAGATGAAAAATAATACAACTTTGCCTTTGCGCTAATGCTAGACTACAAAGACTGAGAACAAAAGCGGAGGGATTGTGTTCAAATAAAGGATCACAATATAACTCAACTCAAATTTGACATTTTCTGAAATCCTGAGTGGTGTTTGACCATGCTAAAAGTCTTGTTAGGGGTTTTGCAGTGGTTAAAGCATAGTGAGTGGCTGTTGCTATATGGTCACTAGGGTATGGTTACTTGAATATGGACCAGCATGATGTTCCTGACCCTTTGGTTAAAGTCCCTTTTTTCACGCTCATTTTATCGTCCACTAGTTGAGAAGTTATTCTAATGTCTTCTGAATTGTGTTGTGCATTGTTTTGATCAAGTAAATGCAGCTTTGGTGAGCAGATGAGACATCTTTCAATAACATCAATATTTTACTGACTCCAAACTTTTAAATGCAATCCACTGTAGGTGCTGTCGATTTAGATTTTCTTAGGTAATTATACAGAGATGATTACAGATAATACAGTTACTGTACATGTGCTGCCACCAAGAACGTTTGAAATTTGAAGGGGTGAAACTGGGGAAATATAAAACAATATTGTACTGTTAAATGTAATTATAATGATTTAGAGCTTCAGTCGCACCAAAGTTATTTCAACTCATAAAGCGCCGTGTGAATCCTCGCTTCACAGACCTCATATCTGCTTCTATTTCTATGTCCATTTTCATTTTGGATATTCATAACTGCAGATTAAAAATCCGTCAGTAGGTGTAGGTGCTTGACTCTCACCTCTCCTGGTAGAAGAGTGCAGCATGAGAAAGGAACCGCGCATCTCTCAGTGCTGGGGTTTGACGGGGTGCAGTTGAAGTAGAGGTTCCAGGACCAGTCGGTGTAGTTGTTCCAGCCACAGCATTCAAACTGTAAGGAAAAGCGAATGGAGCAAAAGTATTTTTAGACTCTCTCTCAGACCAAATATTCACCTTGTGTCTGCTGGACCCATAAGAATTTTTATTGTGAGGAGAACAAAAGAGACAGGAGAACATACTGTGCTGTACTGAAGAGTCAAAAAAGTTTCTTAGAGAGAGCCATGCTTGTGTTCATATTACTATTACCAAACACAAGCTATAGAATATAGATATAGTGAACAAAACAGTGAAAATTCTGCCATCTTCAACTAACCTTAATGTTACCTTAACCTTTAAAGTGCCCCTATTATGCCATTTCCAATAATGCCATTCATGCACTACGTAACGTAGCTGTATGTGAATCTAAATGATCTGAAATGAAGGTGTAATCCGAAGGTGCATGATAAATAAAGTTACTGTCTCCCAAAATAATCACTTTATACAGTCTAAATGAGTCATTGGTAATTCAAATTCCACTTCCGTGAGGCCTACATAATTCCCGCCTATGTTGTACGTGTGTGTGTGTATATATATATATATATATATATATATATAAAGTCTATGACTTTACTGAGGACTGCTGTAAGCGTTAGACCAATCACTAAAGTCTGTATCATCTGACCAATCAGAGCAGAGTAGGCTCCAGGGAAGGAGGGGTTTAGAGAGACTAAATAATTTAAGAATTGCTGGAAAATGAGGTGATAAACATATTTTGAGAAAACAAAAGTGTTTTTTCAACTATTTACCTATGCATGTAACCTATTGCAGGAGACTCCTAAAACAATATTAGGAGGCTTAAAAATAGGCCTCATAGGGGCACTTTAAATCAACATTTTTTTAAAGAGGTCATTGGATGGCCATTTTACACAATTTGATATTGATGACCCCTTTAAAAATAAAAAAAGTTTAAAGAGCTGACAACTTGAAAAACGACAAAAAAATAAACAAGGATGCATTAAATTGATGAAAAAAAATTACATTAAATATTTTTACTTTTATACCTTTTCTCAGTTTATTACCTTTATTACTTATTCATCAAAAACAACAAAACAGAGCAAATCCTATCAACATTTCATACACACACACACACACACACACACACATATATATATATACATACATACATATATATATTAGGGGTGGCACGGTTTACAAAACCCACGGTTCGGTTTGTATCACGGTTTAAGGGTCACGGTTTTGGGTTCTGTACGGTTCTTGTTATTTTTTCTTTTAATCTTTCACACTCCAGAAATGTACTTCAGCATATGATATATAGC
>JAUMHI010000063.1:15163931-15188501 GCA_032359435.1 Enteromius unitaeniatus | reverse complement strand
TACAGTATTGTGACCTGCAGCACTCACTTCACACCGTAGACACCTCAATTCTTTCACACGAAAGGGAAACACACTGAAGTCACATACGGGGCACGAGGCTACATTGCGCATGTCATGAACCGTCGAACCGCGCGACGCATGCATGCTCCGAACCGAATGTTTTTTTTTTTTCATGAACCGTGCCATCCCTAATATATATATATATATATATATATAAACAATAAAGGGATACATAAAGGTGTTTATTTATTATGTGTATTTATATTTTATTTATATATTTTTTGGTATGCAATTAATTGTTTGACAGCACACATTTGTTTATTATATTTTAGTTACAATATAGTGTCTTACTGTTTTTCATGTGACCTGATGCATAAAGTTTTCGCTCATTCTGAACAAAATATCACCCATACCTCTTTTTGGATGTAGTCCATTAGGTTTTGAAGGTCCAGGTCATCTCGATAGTGCACAATGGCCTTTTTCACGAATTTCCCCAGAGAATCACGTGTCTGTGAACATGACACTTCATACAGTCTAGCCACAAAGTATATTTCCATACGTACCTCAAAATCAAACACTTCCATCTGGGTTGTATATGCATATATAATGCATATGTAGGAGACAGGTCGACAGCACTAATTCACCATGGCGGCTCTACTAGCATATGCTTTAGTGTGGTAATTAACTCTTGGGGCCCCCCTGAGCTCTCTGCTTCTCCCCTGTCAGTTCCTCTAACGCTGGCATGTTCAAGCACCTCTGAACGTCATTAACAGGAAGCGCCCTAGAAAGCCTCCATCGAAATGGAATATTTGGTTCCACTTTGATGTAGCAAAGCTCTTTAATCATTAAGCAGCGAAGATGCTTGAAGCGACGTCGTTAAACTGGCCTGTTTAACCGTGTCCTGCGCTCTGACGGTGAAGTATAGTGTGATGTAATACACTCGATGGGACCTTCTCCTGGACTGTAGAACTTCAAGAGTTCATTTGTAGGATGAGGTAATGCTAGAACGATAGGATACTTTATAGTGGGAACTGACATTAAGAATAAGATGAACAATGGAACTGAATGGTGGATTGCTTTTAAATCGACTCACTATCCCATGAGATGGACTTTGAGACTGACAGATGACTGCTAAAAGAGGTTAACCAAGCCAAAGCCTAATGTTTCAATTAATCTTTAACAACCTGCAGTGTGTGAAAGTCATAACAATGAAATATGTTTCATATGATAGCCCATATCTTGTGTCAGCGCAGCATAAAAACCCATCTAGGTTATACACTAAAGTTTCAATTAAAAGCCCACCTGGTCAGAGTAGAAGAAGCCCAGGATTGCAATGACCATTTGGGTTAGAAAGACCAGGGTAAGGCTAAATGAGAACTAGAGAGGAACAGGAAAGAAAACCAAGGAAGTGATCATTTTCTGTAACTGCTAAGTGACCAAATGAAATGACAGTAACATGCGTTGGGAAGACCGGGGCTAGTTGTCAAACATTGTACTCCACTGAATATTTCACTTTCATTTTTATTTATTATTTGGTGGACATTTTAAAGACATGGCTACTGATATTTAAGTAACATTCCTTTTTTTATTTTTAGAATTATACAGTCATTTAGCTTTGTGCTATTGTCATTTTATTAGGCTATAGTTTTGTTTTTAATTACATTTCATTTTCTTTTTAAATTCAGTCAAGCTTAATTTTTTTTAATTAAAAACAAGCAAAATTTGGTAAATTGCTGAGGCAACATTTACAATTACAATTTTGTTGTATTTCTAATTTATTTGAATTAATTATGTTTTAGCTTTAGTTAACAAACTGTATTAATTAAAGACTGAAGAGTCTTTCACCTTGAACCCTGATGTGTGACTAGTGCTAGTCTTCCCCGTATAGATATAATAGAGCCACTAGAAATGTAAAGTATATCTCGTAATGCTCACAATTTTGAGGAGCCGTATGTTTTCCCGCAGAGCTCCGATGCATCCGCAGAAGGTGATGAAGAACATGACCACCCCGACTACAATGAGAAACACAGCAGGATCAATGAGGAACGTGTCACGCACTGCATCTGTGGAAAAAACCCAGAAACACCACTAACCTCTAGAGTCTAGACTGATCCACACACATCTGCCGTTTCTTCAGACTTAAAGAACACACAACACTTCACATACCTGTTGCTTTCTGAACTTTGGCATACACTCCAATAGCTACAATAAGAAGAGAAAACACCTAAAAATGGATAAATAAGCAAACAACATGAAATAATCAATTGCACGTCGATCATCTAAAAAACACTAAATGGGATGGCTTGTGTGTGTTAATATACAAGTTGTTGCATTACTCTGGGAATTTTTTTTTTAATTGACTACATTTTTTAAGTTAAGTGGTTGCAATCAATTTTATTTTTTAGCTACATATAAATAAACAAATTCAGTTGACTAACTTTCAGCTAAACTTATTTAAATGTAACTAAAATAAGTTGTTTGCAACCTCTTAGCTTTTATATGAGCCATGAAAACGTTTACGTGTGATGTCATGTGACTATGGGAAAATTTGGGGGGGGTGTCATTGATTGGGATAATTAAAGCACCTGTAGTGGGAAGAAAGGGGGTGAGTGTGGGAATCCATATAATAAATGAATCCATATAAATAAATTATTGTTTTGATCCAAAAATGACCTGCAAAGGCTTCAAGAAGTTCTAATAATGTTAAGTCTTTGATGGATCAATTAAAAATTAGTTTCAGTTTAGTCAAAAAAACAAATCTGTTCGTGGATGAAAGTGTATTTGGGATTATACCAGAGTGGACTGGAATTAAGCAACAGCAGCACGCTTGGATTTAACACAAAGGGGTCGATGATTTCGGACGTTTGCTGACATCGAACCGGTAGGACATTGGTTCATTTTTCCTTCGCGGGTGTTTGTTGATGGTTTAAAATGGCTCGCAGTGTCGGTGTTGGTTTTGTTTGTTGATGATGTAGCGCTGTTTTGGATTTCGTGGAAGTGTTTGAGATGAGGAGCGTCTTTTATCCGGTGCTTTTTTTTAAATGAAAAGTGTTTGTTTGTTTGTTTTGGATTGTGTAGCGCTTGCATATTTGAAATAGACGTGTATGTAGTAGCCTAATCACGAGTGAACGCGAATCCAGTGAGAATGTTGAACCTAAACAGGACAAATGTAAAAGAAAAGTTCAGCTTGCTGCAAAGGCTTTGGCTAATCAAGTTGAGCAACTACAGAGAGAACGTGATTTAAAAATTCCATACAGGTGTTCTATAAATTCATCCTACCTGTGAATCCGTGCTACTTACGCTCACCTCAATATTGCATTCATAATTACTATATTTGCATTAACAGTAAGGGTAGGTTTAGGGTTGGTTGAGGTGTAGATATTAATAAAACACAGGTAGCATTTTCTGATATTAAATTGTGCTACCCATCAGTGTTGGGCAAGCTACTTTGAAAATGTAGTGATCAGTTACTCTACGCTGAATTAAGCTGAACTACACTAAAGCTACTACCCTGAGAAATGTAGCAAGCTAAGCTACAGCAACATGGTAGTGTACTACATCTAAGCTATCTTTTTTTTAATGCTACATAAGTGTTAATATATGTCATTCAAACAGATGGGCAGGGATAATTTAGCAGTTATTTATTTAACAATAGTCCCAAAGCAATTTGACAACAAAAACCGACATAATAACAGCATTTTTATTGATTTAGAAATGCAGTTTATTGCTTATCTATGTCTTGTTTGCCCTTGTCCTATTTAAAATGATGAATAATATTGGCAGAGGCATCCAGCCATAACTATGTGTGACTAAAAAAAGATAGAAACGCTTAAATTTATCAAACGTGGATACAGTTAACGCACTGACAAATATATGGTTTATCTGTTCTTCAAGCCATCTCTTTTATTTACATAAAACATATATGTATAATCCAATGTTAATCAGCTTTTATTACATTATAGTGTATCTTTTCTGCCTCATTCATTCTGTGATTTAAAAACACCAGATCACAAACAGAAATTATCAAACACTCAACTGATGTTGTAGAATATAATTGTTACTACATGTTCTCTTTTTTTGGACAATGCTTCCATTTAAGTTTGGGGCGTGTTGCTTTTTTTAAATGTACAGTATATGAAAGGCAACTCAAACTCACAGAGCTAGCAGATGTTCAGCAAGATTTACTGCTATGTAGGTATTTATTTTTTTTAAAAAGAGCTTCGCTACTGAAAAGCTATTTGATTCGGAAAACAGCGACTCTACTGAGAAATGTAGGTAAACTAATTAAACTAGTAGCATCACTACTTGTAGCGACATTAGTGCCCATCACTGCCAGCCATTAAAGAACTTATGCAAAGAAATGAGAAGGTTTCAACTGTTCGGTCTGAACTTGAAAGCCTGGTGCAAATATTTGAAGAGGCAATCAAACTTCATGATTCTGTGATCCCATTCTTACCTAGTGATGAGCAAATCAAACAGAATGATTGGTTCTCAAGTGTATAAAAACACAGTGACATCTTTATCAGCGACACAAAGCAGTGGATAAGAGGAATTGAGAGCTCAAGTGATGCCCAAGATCAACCAAGTTCAAGTGACAATATTCAAGATCAACCATTGGAATCAGCGGAGTGTCTTCTAAATTCAAGAAAACAGAATCCAAAATTTCCATGCATGATATAAATCCTAGTGACATTTCTAATGTTTTGAGTAGATAAAGTAGAAGTTCTGCCTCAAGATGTTCAACAGCATCATCAACTGATATAGAAGCCTTGTTGGTACATGAAGATTTAATGAAGCTTTAAAAGTAATGTGACGCACCATTCGGGATTCTCATGTTGATAGAGGACAACACTGCTGAGGCACTTAATGCTGTTGCAAAATCATTTATTCCAAATTAACAAATCGTTTCCTCAGGTGCAAATGTAAACAAGAGGAATGTTTCTCAAACCATTCACCCCAAGATGATTCCAAACTCAAGTCAGCGTGGTAATGTGAATACAAGTACCCAGTATGGAAGCAGTTCAAGTGCTGGTTCAGGAAATACTGATCAAACTTTTAATATTATGGATAAACAAAATTAAATTACATCTTGTAATGATGGTTTGATGGTAACCCTTTGCTTTTGAAAGTGGTGTGGAGCGTAAAACTGACAGCTCTAGTGATCCCTTATACTTTCTTAAAATTGTAAAGATCCCAATTTGCAAGCATGACCACATTTGAATTTGCTTGTCATTGACTCTGATATTGAACTGCTTCTAGGAATAAATGCCCCAAGAGTCATGGAGCCGATTCAAATGATCAGCAGTATTGGTAATGGACCCTACGCAAATAAAACTAGATTGGGATGGACCGTAAATGGTCCACTAAGAGGAGATTGATCCCAATCAATCTGCTTGTAGGTACCCTGATGTTTCAGTCAACAGGATTTCTGTTTCAAACTTGGGAGAACTTTGGCAACAGCAATTTGAAGTTGATTTTCATGACTATAGTTTGGTTTTCAAGAGAAGATCACACGTCCATTGATAGGCTCACAAATTCATTAAAGTTGGAAGAGGGTCATTTAATCCATTGGCTTACCTTTGAGGAATAAAGGCGTTTGAATGCCAGACAACAAGATAATTGCAGAACAGCATGCTCTGAACCTCAAGAAAAGAATGAAAAATAATGTTTTGTTTCACTCTGAATATTCTGTTTTCGTGAAAGACCTTATATCTAAAGTTTATGCAGAGAGAGTGCCAGTTGAAGACTTGGAACGTAGTGATTGTTAAAGTATGGTATATACCCTATCATTGTGTTTACCACCCCTGGAAAGGAAAGCTCTGTGTTGTCTTTGAATATCCAGCTATTACAGGGTCCAGACCTCACCAGTTTACTGATCAGAGTGATAACTAGATTTAGGAAAGAGCGAGTCGTGATCATGGCAGATATTAAAGCCATTTCATCAAGTGCAGCTACCAAAATATGATGCAAGACTTGCTGAGGTTTCTTTGTTGGCCTGACAGTGACCTTACTCAAGATATGGTAGAATATCGTATGGTCATGCACCTCTTTGGAGCCACTTCCTCACCAAGTTGTGCAAATTTTGCCCTCAGAAGGTGTGCAGAAGATAAGACTTCAGCAAGGAAGTCATTGGTACAATATTGCATTTCTTTTATGTAGATGACTGTCTTGTTTCTGTACAATCAGAGGATGAAGCCATTTCTCTGTATCATAACCTTGTAGCTATTTGTGCAAAGTGGGGTTTTACATTAATGAAATGGATAAGTAACAGTTGAGATGTGCTGGTAAGAATCCCAGAGGAACTTGAAGCAAAAAATTTGAAGGATTTGGACTTGGGACAGGACCTACTTCCTTTTAGAGAGAGTGCCCATTGTACAGTTGTGTATACAATCTGATGCCTTCAAGTTCAAAACTGTGTTGAAGCAGAGACCTTCAACTATGCTAGAAGGGGCATCCTTGCTATTGTGAGTTCTGTTTATGATCCCTTAGGAATTCTGTCTCCAGTGACTTTATGTGCAAAAAAGATCTTACAAGATTTATGCAGGAAGAAACTTGGCTGGGATTATATGATTCCCGCTTCAAATGCTCAGGAGTGGATCAACTGGTTGAATGGATTGAATGAGTTGGAAAGCTTCAAGATCAATAGATGCTTCAAACCTGTAGGCTTTGGAGAGGTGGATACAGCTCAGTTGAACCATTTTTATGATGCAAGCGAAGATGGTTACGAAGTAGTTGCCTATCTGCTTTTGCATGATATTAACTAACAAGTGCATATCACTTTTGTGATGGGGAAAGCTAGAGTAGCTCCTTTGAAGCCGGTGTCTATCCCTCGAATGGAACTTGCTGCTGCAATGTTAGCAAGTCAAATGGATTTGTTGTGGAGAACAGAAATGTGTATGTGCCTCCAAGACTCTGTCTTCTGGACGGATAGTACCTCTGTACTGAAGTTTATCAGAAATTAAGTCTCTAAGTATCGAACCTTTGTGGCTAACAGAGTTTCAGCAATTCTTAGGGTGTCTCAATCCTCACCATGGATGTAATTGAGTACTAAAGCAAATCCAGCAGATATAGCTTCCAGAGGGTTTAGAGCATAATTTCTGAAGGACAAAAGTTGGTTTTTCAGACTACAGTTTCTTCTTTTGCTTGAAAAGGAATGGCATGTTAATCCTACTGACCTGGGAGATTGTTCACCAGAGGATCCGGAGGTGAAAAGAAGTGTCACTGTTAACACTGTACAACTAGGAAAGGATGTTACGACACACACTATTCAGTATTTGGAGATCTCCGATGAGAAGAGAAAATCATTTAAAATGTTCTTAGCACAATCTGGAAAGGATGAAATTCAACAAAGTCAACAACTAAAAGATGAAATGGAGAAGACAAAGGCTCAATGTGACAAAAGAGAGCTTGCTGTGGAAGAGCTGAAGAAAGCTGAATTGACAGAGAGAGATCCAGAGTCGGATTTATAAACTCAATCCAGTCCTTGAAGATGGTGTTTTAAAAGTTGGGTAGCGCAGCTATGCCTGAAGAGGCAAAATATCCAGCTATACTGGCAAAGGATTTTCACATCTCCGGCATCATTCTTAAACGCATACATGAAGAAGTAGGTCATGGTGGCCGAAATTACATGCTGTCAAGGTCGCATCAGAAGTATTGGATACCTGGTGCTAGCATTGCCATAAGGACAATTATTATCCAAGTGTGTGGGATCTGCAAACGTTTGCAGGCAGCTCCATGGCATCAACAGATGGTAGACCTAACTCTGGATAGAGTTTCTCCAGATAAACCTCCATTCACTTATGTTGGAGTTGACTGTTTTGGACCCTTCAAACTTAAGAGTAGGAGAAGTATAGTGAAGGGATATGGTGTTATCGTCAAGTGTTTAGCCATTCGTGCTATTCATATCGAAATGGTGCCATCATTGTAAACCGATTCCTTTATAAATGCATTGCGACGATTCATTGCAAGACGTGGAAAAGTCGTAGAAATACGATCAGATAATGGTACAAATTATTTTGGTGCAGAACATGAGTTGAGACGAGCTATTGAAGATTGGAATAAATTTCAGATCAACAGAATGTTTCTTCAGAAAGGAATCAAGTGGATTTTTAATCCTCCAATTGGTTCACATCATGGAGGTACACGGAAAAGTCTGATTAGGTCTGTAAGGAAGATTCTTAATGGCACCTTAAGAACACCACCTTCATCCTTGATGAAGATTGTCTTCATACTGTTCTATGTGAAGCTGAAGCAATCATTAATGGGCGTCCCATTACTAAGAAATCTACTGATCCCAACAAATTAGAAGCACTGACACCTAATCATTTGTTGCTTTTAAAAACTGCACCATCGTTACCACCAGGAATCTTTCAAAAGCAGAATATATATGCTCGTCAACGATGGAAACAAGTTCAGTATTTATCAGATTTGGTCTGGAAACGATGGACAGTATTTACCTCAACTGCAAGTTGTTGGTGAGTGGGATTAACATTTTGGCTATATTTTATTTCATATTCATATTATATTATGTGATGTCTTGTTTGGGTAAGAAAAAATATCATATTTTGGTTTTGGAAGTCCTAAACAACAGTTTGACAAGAAGTCAAGGTCAAAAGATTTTTTTCTTTAAACGCATTTTATTTTTACCTTATTTGTTCAACGACTTCCAAATGATTTGTTCAATTATTAATTTTTCCAAACTTCTCCAGTGATTAGTCGATTTTATAAAAAGCAGGGTTTGTGAGCTTTTAACGGTTCAAAAGCGGCACCTAGTGGCAAAGAATGAATTAGCATTTTCATTCAAACCAAGACAAAAAGATCAACAAGTGGACGGGCAATATGCTAATGTTTTTTTATGTTTTGATGATTCAGTGTCGACTCTTTCTTTTGAGAGACAATAAGTTTATACAGGGTGCACTTTCAGATTTAAAATGTTAATAAAAAGTTCATAATAAGGGCACTTCAATAAATACGTTTATGTCGACAAGTAAATTTCAATTTGTATAGCCTATATTCTCCTATCATTTTGTTCCTTGAGATTGTATTTAGCTTGCATATGAAATACAAGTAATCAGGTTAGAGCCATTCAGAGGCTTTTTTTTGGTGCGTGGAG
The DNA here is from genome assembly GCA_032359435.1 of Enteromius unitaeniatus. Classification (NCBI taxonomy): domain Eukaryota; kingdom Metazoa; phylum Chordata; class Actinopteri; order Cypriniformes; family Cyprinidae; genus Enteromius; species Enteromius unitaeniatus. Next base: position 15,179,389 of record JAUMHI010000063.1, on the reverse strand, counting down.
TAACGGCCACTCCATACATGTGATTTTGTGCTCTTCTGAAAAACCCAGCAAGTCAGCGCACCTGGAAAAATAGACTAATGGATTATTTGTCACACTCTGTCCAGAGGTCCATCTGTTGTACACAAACATTGGTTTAGTGTGAAAGAGCGTGATTTGGCACCACCATTCACATTTCCAGCACAACACAAAAGACAATTAATGGCAATCAGTCCGTAGATCAATTATTTTCAATGAGAGTTGGCGATTTGAATTTTAAACTCTGAATGTTGTCACATTCCCAGCACTTGCTTTTACTCACAGTATGTGGCTTTTATTTGTCAGAATGTTTTAGTTTTTTGGTTTGTTTAACAGTGTCACCAAATGATCTAAATAGCTAACAGAATGTTTTGCTCAAACTGTGATGAAAGAATCAGTTATAATGGGGGTGTATTTTGATTTGCAAATGAAACCGTGTCTTAATATAATACAAAATAATATGTGAAAATTGTTATTTTATATATCTGTGTCACATGATGCTTCAGAGATTGTTATAATATGATTTGCTAAAATGCTGAAAAAATTATTTTTTTTTTAAATCAATGTTGAAAACGATTGTGCTGCTCAGTATGTTTGTAAAAACCATAATAAAATGATAGTTACAAAATATTTTGGAAAGACTTTTTATGTCTTTACAAAAATGAAATGTAATGTTTTACTTATTGAATAAAAGTACATTGTTCTAAAAAAAAAACAAAAAAACTTTTGAATTTATTATTTTTTTTTGTTAAAAATAACAATTTACTAAGATATATATAACTTAATGATAAATAAAACAATGAATCAAGCAAACAAACTAGATGCAGTGGCCAATATTCAGATTTAGGTAGATGCATTGGTCAATTTAATATTTAAGAGGGGTTTTAAGTTGATGCATTTCGAAAAGTTGTGTTTTCAATGAGAAGTTTAAAGGAAAGCTTGAGACTCTTAAACAAAAGCATAATCCGAGGCAAATTCTGCAACACGAGCAAGTGACTTGATTCTGACTGACAGCTCTGTGCAGACACTATCACAGTCAAACACTACCAACACAAGAGGAACATGAGAACAGATGCTTTTGTTTTGATTGCACGTTTCTTTTGGGGATTCAAGCCTTCCACTGCATCATATTCCACCATTACATGTCGGAGATTGTTATTTTTATTCTTTTCATAGATATAAAACTCCTTGCAATTGTCTGCAAACGGAGCTCTCCGAATTGAGTCGTTGTTGTGTTGAAATAACATCATGTTTACAGAACAATTGAAACAGCGAGTCTGTTGAACGGACTAAATTACACCCACTGATGTTTTATTCATTTCAAAGCTGGCCAGAGAGCTCGGAAATGTCCTCAGCAAAACAAAACACAAGGCCTCACTTACCCAGAATAAAAAGCTGAAGAAGAACAGGAAGTATCGAATCCAAGGGTTGACGAAAGAGAACATTTCCATTCTGGTAAGGCTCACCTGCCTATCCATTATAGCAGGCTGATGATTTAAAAAAATGAATCTGCAATGGCAGAGCAGCCCAGGTTAAATCGATATACCTTGCACCATGTATGTTTCGGTCCGCAGCTATAGCCTGAAACGGACTGCTGTAGCTGTGGACTGACCCGCCACGTTACATCAGTGTCTGTGGAAATGGCCAGAGCTTACCGATACACAAAAGCCACCTTTGCATGCTTTGAAAGCTCAGTTCCATTGTGTTCCCAGCCCGGGCAAGAATTTGCAGTTATAGGCAAAAAACAAAACCAGGATTTGCAAGTTTCTACAGTATTCTCGTTGTGAGAAGATATAACAGTCGGTGAAAATATACAGAAGAAAAGACTCTGAGACTTCAGTGAGTCAGACTGTCACCTGCCTGCTTTTCAGTTCAAAGTGATGATTTTATTAGCAGGGCTGCTGCGGGACTCTTGGTAGATCAAGGATTGAGAAACCAGGGCAGGCAGCACAAGCGCTCCTCCACTGCTGGAAAGACGTTCTAAATATAAATGACCCATCGTGAGACTGCAGTTTCAGGAGTGGTTTGGGCTCTGCTGGTTGTCCGACTGGTTTTTCCCAACAGGAGCTCTGACTGCATCTGTAAAGCTCATCGAATCCTTTATTCACTAGAGCTGAAGGACAATCAATCAGGTTGTTGAGAGTCTCACAGGTTTTCCGCTACAGGCTCTGCAAAGATTTTCTTTGAAAGTTTGGAGACAGATCAGTGTACTTTGTGAGATCCAAGACATTGATTTGTTTGTTTCCGCCCTCATCCACAAATTCACTGGGTGCATCCGCTGTATACGATATGAGTCCTGTATAGGCTATCATAAAACTCATATTACCTCATTCAAATGCTACTCGGTAGATTTCAAAATATATTGTAGCTATAAGAGTATTGATCCGGCTAAGAACAGTATTGCTCTGCAGTATCTAATGACTTTACTTAATGGGAGTGATATACAAAGCTTTCTGTATTAAAGAAGTGCTTTGCATAGCTGGTTTTAGAAAGGTGTCTTTAGTGAAAGCTAATTATTTGTATTATGACTGTTAACAATATGAGTTTTTTTGTCATCTGTGATGTATTTGTGATCAATCTTGAAATCATGCCGCTGAGATTTGTCAGTGGTTTCGTAAATTCAAAATGGAGCTTTTTTTTTTTTAATTTATTTGGCCAACAATTTCAGGGATAACAGCAGCTGCACAGAAGTGACTGAAGCCTTTAAAAATGCATTTTTCTTTTAACTTCCGCAAAATCAATACAATATATTTTTACATCGTATTTTTGATTATTTAGAAATTGTGAGGAGATTTTATATTTACTCTCTATTTTTTCCACTGTCATTTTTGACTGTGAAGGTAACAATTATTACTCTTTAACACATCCAAATCATGGCCATTATTACAGCTACTCTTGAGACTAGTCACCAAATGTCATCCTATTCCAACAAAGCTAAAATAATAAAATATAATTAATCCTTTCTATTTAATATAATGCAGGAACCAGTAAAACAACAACAAAAAAACAATAAACAAATTAGACCCAGAATTCATTTCAATTCACATAAATGCAAAAATATAGCGTGATCTTAATAGAAACGCTGGCTCCATTGTAAAATGACACCCATTCTGACAATATTTTCAATCCTCTGAAAGGGTACATATAAAGTGTATAAAACTGAAAAAAAACATTCTTACAGGGATTTGGCAACACACTTTCCTTTATTTAAAAAATAGTAGGATTTAAAGAATGCAATTTAGTGCACCACCTAATATATTTATAGTGCTTTACATGTAGCAAAATACTCCACAGGACAAATCTGGGTTCACAAGATATATGATAACTGCCACTCACCAGGACACTACATTAAACACGTCACTCGAGAGCGTACGCTTCTACAGCTTGTATATGCAGCTTACTGGTGGTGGTTAGGATGGCAGTACAAAAATACAGATATGATGGTGATTATTAAACTTTTTAGATCCCTTTTTTTTTTTTTAACCCGAAGCATACCAAATGAATAGATTATTTTATGGCAGTGTCTGTTCATGGGAGAACACATTCAATAATTCAGTTAGTTGTGTTGTGGTCTCTTAGATCACCAATAAGAAAGCTTTCTCATCCCTGCAAGACTGTCCATTAAAATCAGAATTCAGTACCAACAAATGCCAACATTTCATTCAGTTCTACAACTTAATTATTGAATTAATAGGTACAAAAATGAAAACACATGGGTACAAAATTAGTTTAAATGACTGCTGAAAAAATATTCCAAAATATACAATCAGACAGCATGGGTGTGCAAGCTTTTAGATGTTCTGGAGATATGAATTTATATGGGTCATCTTCAGTACGATAGAAATATAGACCTTGCCATTCTGGAAAACCAACGTTTTTTTGGGCAATTGATACAAGAAACTATAATGTGAATTTGCATACGCTGCATGATATTATTCACTAAGAAAACCAAAAATAAATTAATTCTAATCAGAAATTAGGAAGAAATATTTAGAAAAAAGCTTTAAAAATTTTTATGCAAAATCCTATCTATGCTTAGCACACCCTTAAAATCAAAATATATGATACAAAACAAATGACAACATACAATGTACAAAAAATAACTAAAAAAATGACATTACAACATTGTGTTGGAGTATCAAGCAATGAGATTCTCTCGCACCTTTAGATACTCGACAGACATATTTAGACAGTTAGCAAAAAGCAATATCTTTGTTGCAGATATGCCCCAGATTTCATACACATTTGCTGCGGTTTATGACATGATCCGGTAGTGAAATGTTTACGTGCATTAAGCTTGACACAAATGCATTGGAAAACATAAAAGAGCAGTAAAAATTGCTAATGCCAAACTGTTGTTGGGTTGTTCAACATGACACCGTGTCATTCAACACTAACAACTCAACATCTGACTATTTCAGATTTAAATACACAATTTAGCCCATAACAGTGAAAAACAAAATATAAGGAAAAAATGGGTATTGAATATACTTTTCGAAAAGGACGAATACTGTAACAGTGAGAGATGGGTTTAAGGACATCTTTCCGAAATTTAAAAACATTGGAAAAAAGACCAAAAAAAATACTTTCCAAACTCAAACAATTCCTAACCTTGGAGAGCTTACACACAGGATTAGTTCACAGGATGCTATTTTGTGGCCAAAGTTTGTAAATCAGTCAGATAAGAGGGTTGGGACACGTTGTTGAAGTTTAGTGTGGCGGGGTTAGAGACAGTACACTGAGCAGATGGAGAGCATCAGTGCAAACCTAATCAAAGCATGTATTGACTAACTCCACTGTGTTCTCCAAGCAAAAATGGGTTTGAAGCCAGAACACCGGGCGTAACATAAAAAAACATTTTCATTTAGAATGGTAATAACGTTGACTGTGGCCTGTACTGTAGACAGGCTTGCATATTAGAACATTTTCTTGCAATGTTTTTGCGAGCGATGGTGAACATGCAGAATTGATTGAAAAATGCTGTAGATGTCAGTCCTCCTGATACAAACGTCTCATAACACAAATCCCTTAAAGCCAACGTCAAACACCCATTTTACATCTATAATGTGACGCATGAGTAAAACTGTATGTATATTGATTAAATCAAATGTAGGTTGTATCCCAAAAGTAATGGATCATTTATAATTATTTGTAGCATTTAGAAGTTAACCAACATTTAATAAATGCTTTTCAGTCACACTTTATATTAGGTGGCGTTAACTGCTATATACATGGATGGTCATATTGTACTGCGAACACTTTTGCTTGTGCTGAGGTGGGATACAGGTAAGGTTTGGTAGTAAGGGATTAATTACAGCAGCATAATTACAGATGTAACTAGGTATTTTAACAAATATACATTCAATGTAAATACCAACCTGGTCTCATAAAAATATGTACCTTTCACTTTTTGTGCAACACTGTTTTTACATGCCTTATTGCATGTTTCACCAAAGTTTTAAAGAGAAATGTGCACTGAGCGGTGCTAAAATAGATTCGATATGTACACCCTGGCACATTTTTATTACGTTGATCTCGGATGTATTTAGAATCGAAATATCCATTGACTGTTGGTAAAAGCTAGTGCTCTCTCATGTTGGAAACTTGCCCTACACCAAATCCAACCCTAAACATACCTGATAGCGTTAAAAAATACAAAACTGCTTAAAGAAAATGCAATTTCATCGTCCTTTTACACCATATTTGAACTGTTTTGTCGAAATGTAGTTATACACATAGCTCCTCCCCTCTCATGTACATCGCTGTACACCGAACAAACCTGACGGTAGTCAAACCATGGATATGTGTGAGGCTAACTATGTGTAATTGTTGATATGCATTTCGTGCCTTGCTAAAAGTGCACCTAGGTACATTTATGCCATGAGACCAGGTAGATAAAAACATGCATGTACACAAATAATTGATGTAAATTTACAAAGTAGTTAAGGCAATCTAATATAAAGTGAGAATGCTTTATCTATTGCCAAAATGTAAAAATGCAACTCAAACTGTCTTTCTTTTATGAAAGAAGAAGAAAAAAAAGGTTGGCTTTAGTTTCTCAAGTCTTTTTCCACTATTGTAATGACAGGTGACTCTTATAGCAGCAGTGTTCAGTGACAGAGTTCCTGCACTCTTTCCCCTCCATCACAGGATGAACATTAGAAGTAGCTGTTGCTTCTGGTCCCAACTGTTTCTTAATATAAAGCAATTTTTCTAAAATACAGTAAACAAAGATTGAGTGTTTGCTGGGATGAGAGGTGCTATTATTTCTCTCTCAATCTCGTGTACTCCATTACATCCCTCTCGGTCACACATTAACAACACTCACATGCCAAACTCTTAAGGGACTGCATGTAGTCTCAGTGACAGTCTGAATTGGAGACCATCAGATGACCCCACTCTGGTTGTCTCTCAGCCATCATCACACCCCATCTACTGCTCAGTGATTTTAAACCCCTAAAACTGTCTCCTGGTGAACACACTTTCACTTCAAAACATCCTCTTAAAGATGCATTTGCTTTGAAGGAAGTCCCTTAAGGCTGTGTGATACCACCTTATTCAGTAGGAATGAAACCGTTCCAGCCTGATGCTTGATACTAAAAGACAGATGGAGACAGAAAAGAGCAGAGAAAGACTGAAAAACAGCACAGGCTATAAAGCTGAGATGTGCGGAAACAGAAACACTGCAGACACTCTTTCTCTAGATGAATTATGGCCGGTGGATTACGGTCTATTATTATAGCTAACACTATGTGCTTGTATTTTGTTCTGCTCTGATGTACTCCATTTTGCAATGTAGTAGTATTGACAATTTTCACAGTTCTGTCAGGTTGGCATTAGTGCTAGACTTCCTGCTAGGGAGACTTTAAAGAAATAGTTAAAGGAAATTTCTGTCTCCTCCATGTCACTCTGTACCCTGTGATTTTCTTCTGTAGGACACCAAAGGACAACAGACCACCAATTTAAGTCATTATCTAGCCCACAAGTAATATGTGCCCACATAACTTGTCAGAAAGGTCAGAACATTTCTGTGATTGATGGCCGTTATATTAAAGACATTCATCAAGTTTGAATATGCACAAATGAGTCTTTTCCTCAGCAACTAAGTGCTAAACAGAAGAAAACTGTAAAGCGCCAGTCTACATCATACGCCATGTTTTGCAGTATTTTTCAACCTCCTTTTTAGAGTTTGAAGGCATCGAGTCAGCTTTTGTTGTACAGCATAGAGCCACATTCTTCAAACGATTTTTTGTGTGTCCACAGAAGAAAGCAAGTCCTGCAGATTTGACATGAAGGTGAGTAAATGCAGTTTACTCTTTAAGTCTACCAAAAACCTAAACGCTACCATCCCAGAAGAAATGTGTAAACATGAACTAGCTGGAATCTGTATCATTAGGCTATGCCTTGACATTGTTTGGGGTAAAAACTTGGGATTCAATGAGCAAAACATGGAGAAATGGTTAAACTCACAAAGCTCTCTGCCTTTTATACATGTCTAGTTTACCTTACCTAAACTTCACTTCATTGTCTATGCTTGAACTGAGTTTTAGTAGCAGTTTGGTTAAAATGACCTTTTAGTGGTTAACGAAGATGATGTTCTTGCATGAATGTGGATTGCTGGCTAATCAGACAGCCTGTACAGTATGTGAAAAAACTGTCCCTGTTTGATGGATTACACTGACATTAGATTGTGATGGTTCTCGTCAGAGTAAAACTTACGACAAGTTTCGATGCGTCCTCAAATCACAAACCTTGAAACATAAGAAAAGGCTTATTTCTAACACACACAGACAAAACTCATATTCCTGGTCATACCTCGCTAAACTCTTTGTACCAGCTTCTTCCAATCCTTAGGTGCACAAAAATGACAATTATGGGGTTGGGGCAAAGTCGCTTATAAAAACAAACCAAGAAGTCTTGAGCTGAAATGACAAGTTTTCTGTCTCGTACAAAACCGCATCATGCTAAAATGGAGCTGTTTGTCATTTACACTGCAGATGGAGGTGACGATAAGTGGTGCTTTTCAAATTCATCCACCCTGAAGGTTTCCAGTCTGATGTCTTATCTCGTCTGTATGTGGGGCGGAAGGGTTTACGTATTAGTAAAGCCACACAAGTTTGTTGTCATTATTCTCCTTCCAGCAAACGTTAGTTAGTTCAAGCGTAAAATAAGGGTTCTAGAGGAGATGAAGAAAATCAGAGGCCTCATGGGGAATATTCTGACCAAGAGTCGATCCTCTCGTTCCTCTCTGTCCCCAGGTCTCTTTGGCAGATGAACAGATGGTGGAGAAAGAGTGGAAAAGAGACAGACCGTGGTTGAAGTCTATACAGGATGGGAAGGTATAAGCTGGGGAATTAATGGGAAGAGGGGTTGGCCAGTGGTGAAAGTTAGATACAAGAGGAGGAGCTGTCCTCCAGAGTCTGTCCCATAATGCACCAGGGCTCCTCCCTTGAGAAACAGCCTCGTTAAGCGTCATACTTCTTCCCGCTTCTGTGGATCTGATGGAAAAGTGTCATGGAAAAGGCCATTCCCAGGAGCTGGAATGAGAAAATCCAAATGTAAAGGTTAGTGTGAAACACGTGAGCTATACAGTATGTAAGCAAACACAGATGGCCTGGGTCAAAGGAGTTTGTCCAATGTTTTTTCTCCAAATGAAACACTAGGAAATTCAAGGGGTCGGTTGGCATATGCAGCTATCCCCTGCTAGTAGATGATGGGACTAGACCATAATGTGACCAGCTGGCAAAAAGTGGCTTTCTTAATTGATTGGGAAAGCAAATAAATATTTATTATTTTATGCATTGGATAATGTTACAATAAACACTATTTTTAGAGTTAATTTTTTTAAAGATGAGAAAGTCTCACAGTTAACTCATGTTTGTAATAGCATTAATTTATACTACTGTATTTGATAAATGCATTGTTTATTATGATGCATAATGCATTAGCTAATAGCTAATGCGTTAGCAACACAAACTGTTTTTAAAGCAATACATAAATCAGTTATTTCCTTAAAAAAAAAAAAACATTAAATCATGCTTATCAATTTACATTTTTTTAATATTTGTACTTTTTTTTTCCATTACATTCGGATTGTATTTTTAATTTTTCTGTGGTTTTTGTTTAGTAAGTAAATGTGGCAGCTAACCAATCACATTCTTCCAGGGCTGCACGCATCAGCCAAGCAAATAGCTTTCTCCAGGTATTACAGACCCTCTTTGGAAAATTGACCTCATTTTTTAGAAAAAGAGGTTTGGTGATGTGGAGCATAGTGTCATGGAGGTAAACGGAAATGTGTTGCAAATATACGGAGTCTTTGAAGTTCATTTTTAGATCCATACCGCTACATCAAACGCGCAGCGGTGGTCGAAATTCCACAGTCATTATCTTAAAGCTGCAGAACCTGCAGTTTTTATCACATGAGCAGGAAGCACTATCAGACTCCGTGTGTGGATTAAATCAGATTCTCTCACATCTTTGAGCTTTAAAAGGTACTGCATTGCTGTTTCTTTACACTGTCAATTCCCACAGAAACTGAACTGTAAATCTTGGCAGACTCTCACACAGACTTCAGTGTGAGTCTACTGGTGAAGTCTAGGCCCCTAGCAATGTCTGACATCTAGAGATGCGCTGTGGTCGAAACCTGCAGGGAACAGAATCTATGTGTTCTTAAGAGAAAAAATTACGGTACAATAACAAAGTACCATAGTATTATAAAGCTTCCTGGACACTGTAACATGGTTTTACTGTCGTATATTTTTACACCATGTACACCACTATTCCAATATTTACTTTTTTTGCAGCATTTATTTGATCAAATTACAAAAAAAACGAATACTGTGAAATACTACCATCTACAGTAATTAATTTTCTTTTTATTTGATTTGTATATTTGTTTTGGTTTCTAAAGGACCAGATTATTAGCTAAACATTCAAAATTCACTGAATCACTTGTGCTGCTTAAGATTTTTGTTGTATTTTTTGTAATATCTTTACTTTTACATTTGACTCATTTCATAACTTAAAAAAACCCTTCTGAATCTTATTTTCATTCATGGAACACGAATGCTAGTTTAAAATTACAATGGAATGTGTCAAAGTACCATGGTGCTTTTGAGGTTTATTCAAATCCCTAAGTGCTGCATTAACAAGCCCCACTAATAATTTAAAACGACAAAACACTTACAAGTGTTATCAACACAAAAATGATTACAGCTGGCTTTTACTGGATGAGATCCAAGTAAACCTCTGCTCTGCTCATTTTACCACTGCTGATTTTGCCCCAGCTCAGCCCGTGAGCAGGATTATGCACGTCTCGGTCCGTACTTAGAAAAGTTCTTAGTAAAGACCCCTGTGCGCTATTACCCTCAATAAACTGCAGGTAATTACTGACCACAGGCTTACAAGAATTTATGGATGAATTGAGAGACCTAATCCAACACAGGCTTCTTTCCCCATTCACATTTCTGCCTTTGACTACACATATATAACTTATCTCTGCGTAGTATCTATGAAGAAATCGGTCTGATGTTAATGCAAGGCGTCTCTGCAGAATGTACACACTCTTAAAAATCAAATACATTGAATTCATGGGCTTTCTAGGGCTATAATGAACCGCTGCAAGACATCATGTGGGGCCGACGGGTTCACTTTCTATATATTGGAGTATCAGGAAGCTGTAATGAGCGGTTCACCTTTTCTCTCCTGGGCTGACTGTGGCACTCCACACATGCGCTTCACTATTTCAGCAAAACCAGACGAGACAGGCGCGCTCATTATCACCCCTGCATTTGACACGCTGAGCGATGGCAAAACACACCAGCGCGCACAATCTTACCTGAACTACCAAGATACACATGCCGATGGTTCCGAGTAGGTGCTTATTATCTTCAAGCCACTCTTCAACCTTCTCGTAGCAGCCCTGGAAGACAGGAAGAATCATGACATGTGATTTTATCTTCTGGGTTGAAAGCACTGATACAAACAGATTGCGCATGTTTCACTTTCTAATTGGCTAGTTGTTAATTCAGATCCAGGGAAAATGAGCTGAAGTCCAGCAGTGGTGGAATTGGTTTTGAGCACATGCTTGAGCGAGCGAACGACTGCTGTGGCTGCATTTTCAATGCGCAGTGACTGGGGAAAAAAAGCACATTCAGCGATATGCTGTATCTGGCAATGTGAAAAAAGAGACAAAACAGCTTTGAGTTGGCGGTGTTGTGGGCTGCTTTTCACACTAAGGCATGGAAAAGGAAATCCATTTCCAGCAAAACCAAAAAATATGCCAGTAATACAATATAATACTTTCCAATATGGCGAAGATGTTCTGTGCACATAGCCTCGGGTCTCAATTTTTGGCTAATTCCTTTTGTTCTGTAAATTTAAAGCAATTTAAGACCTTTTGTTGGCTAGCTGCTTAACTTCTGGGGGAGAAGATAAATTCAACAATTAAACGGCTTACGGTTTGACTAACTTGACTAAGACTGTGTCCTCGTGTAATTCCCTTCCTTGACGGGAGACGACGCAAAGGTTTCTGCATGAGGAATTGTAAATTTTTTTGAAATTTTCCTCTCGTGGCTACTTCACTGACTTCAAATATGGCTTGTTCTGCTTTAATGAAAGGAGCTTTTGAAAAGAACATTGTGAATTCACTAAATGGAAATATCTCATCTGCAAACACTCCATTAGTACGTCTGTGGTAACTAAAAGCTTCAGATAAAGGCAGTGTGGCAGTTTGACGTGTAACATCATTTGCTGATGTACAGCTCTGTCAATGGCACAAAAAATATCCCCTCAAGAGACCACTGCCCGTGCTACAATCTCATTTAAACATTCAGTGCATTAAAATGAGTTTTCATAACTTAAATCAGCTCCCATATGGAAGACAAATGAATCCGGGTCCAAAAGTGAGCAGAAACACATAAAGATACATGACTCTGGCACCTCACAGGCGCACTTAGAGCTCCTACCAACAGAGAAGTCTTAAATCTAGCTTTTACTGCCTTTCATTTATTAATAACTCTTTTCAAGGACAGAAAAGAGAAAGAAATCCTTAAAGTTATTACCTCCTGTCTTTTCTTTGATCCTGTCTAGAATCAGAAATGTACTTTAATGAATATAAGAGCAACAATTCAAATACAGTATATTCGAAATGGGGTTAAATTAAAGTCGTGAATTTGAAATGCAGTATGTGTACAGTATAGTTCACTGCACATGTCAAGGCGATTAAAGGTCTGGGGTTTCAGTGCAGGTGTCCACTCACCCGTGTCCAGAACATGTTGGTGGAGTTGCGGCCACACTCCTGATAATGCTCTTGACAGCAGCGGTCAGGCACAACTTTTTCTTTCAGAGCCTCGTGCCAATCTGTGTAACCAGTTACGCCACAACACTTCCACTGTCATGCGGGGGAACAATTATACATCTTAATAATGTCCAGATATTAGTGCGTGACATTTTGTTTTATCATTTCACAAAGAGTACCTCAGCTTGGATGATATTCCAGGCATTTCTCAGCCCAATGTTGTTGTCTGTGTTGTAGAGAGCAAGACCGTCTTTAAGGTCCTGCTTTGCATTCTCACTGACCTGTGAATAGAAGGATGTGTTTATTTACAGACAATAACAATTTTCAAGTTTCAATCAAATCTGTCTTACACATTTATGAAGCTTTTTTTTTTTTTGTCAAAAATACGATACACATTCGTATCGAACCGTTCAGTACGAGACTTTTGGTTCGACTTGGACTAATCCTATAACATTTGGAAAATCACAGAGCTTAGTGTGTAAAATATAGTGCCACTGCACTCAAAAAGGCAGCCCTAATTACGTAAAAGCATGAATTGTGATTTTTTCCAATGTTGTAATGTTGAACTCGTATAGTTTGAAAACATTATAATTAGTTTGGAAATAGTGAAAAACAATACCCAAGTCCTAAGAGAAATTCACCAGTCCTAATAAGCCATCTCTGTTTAGTCAATACCTGCCATCGGGTTTTCGACTACTACAGTATGTCAAATTAATATAATTAGCATCATTCATTGGCTGTCTGTGTGTAGTGTTAAAAAGCATGCCATCGTTGACGCTGGCAGACAATATACTCGTATACGCCACACTGGAATCACTATCATTTCCCCCTCGGCTGGGGTAGATAAATATTTTGCTGGCAGTTTTAATGAGGTGTACGATCTCACATTAGTGGTTCAGCGCACTCTGGCCCAGAGCGACGGAAGTGCAGGGTGATTAGAGTTTGACAGAGCGTTGGTCCTGATACAGACGCACACTACATTAACATCATTTCACCCGAGAGAAAAGCCAAAACACCATAACCGGGAATTTCAGGCATATTTCAGTGAAAGATAGTCTCACACACACACCTATAAATAAGATATATAGAGATAATATCTGCACTTACAGCTTTAACATCATGATTTATCACCAAGCGTCATATAGCTGTTGTATTTATTGTATTATCACAACATTCACTGTTTTGCTCACATCTGAAAGACTCTGAACTTCTGAAGAAAATGTGAATGGTTTCTTTCCATGATGCTATGGGGCGGTTGCCAGGACATTGGTAGTTTACTGGACCAAAAAAAAAGCCTATCAAGTTTTTTTGTTTTTTAATCATATTCTAGATATCTAGAATTCCTATATATATTTTTGGGATACTTCATCAAGGCAAATATATGGGATTTTTGACAGGTTTTTTAATAACAGCTTTCCTTAATAACCACCACGATTTGAGGCATCATTTATGTCCCAGTGAACACAATGGTTAAAATTAATTGGGTTATATATGTATATAGGTACGTTCTGGTGGATAAGTCTTCTAAATGCATACACATAAAAGTGCAGGGTGAGGTACATGTGTGAGTGATAGCAATGCTTGCCTTAGCAAACAGTACTAAAAACATAACAAATTGAAACGTTCAAGCTGTGAAACATCTTTAAAAACTGAGGGCAATTATTTAATGAACAGTATAAAATTTTAAATCCGATAATCTTTCAAATATATGTTGAAATTGGCCTAAAATGTTCTCTGGAGACCTCCACCATGTGAAATGTTTTTAACGTTCTTTCCAGTCATGCCATGATGAAATAAATTCAGCCAATGATGCAGAACGGCAGCAATAACACTAAGTCAAGACGAGATATTAAAAAGCTGGTAGAAGGCATATGTCTCTCTCGCTGAAGTGTGCACTCATTAGTGGCAGATATTTTTTTCAGGTGGGTATGCTGTGTGAGTAGTCATGTAGTGACGAGAGAATAAAAACGAAAGGTGAATAAGCACCATCATCCCTTCTTTATGGAAAAATCTTCAGACCTCCGAGTCTCATTATACAAGAATACATCAAAGCACACACTCGGCTCCATCAGGGTACATGGTGACATCACTCCTTTCACGTCCTGCTTGGAACACATGATGATCAGAACGCTTTGGTACTCTATGGCTGTTCTTTCATACCTAAAGAAAAGCATCCCAATTACCCAGCACACAGACTCCCATATCCCACACGGTCCAATTACAATTAGGCTCAGACTTACAATAAATTCTTAATCAGCTTGTGGCTGAAAAAGTCACGCAATTCTGTTCATCCTGTTCAAACGGCAAAATAGCATGTCTAATGGAGGGAAGTTACATGTCCGACTAAGCCTCCTTAATGCCATGAGCCGAGTAGGATTCCTAGAAAACTATTTTTTGGGGCAAAATGCTAATTAAATACTTCAAAGGTTTGTGCGCAGTAAAGAAATGAATGCTTTTGTTAAGTAACAATGCATTATATTAATCAAAAGTGACAGCCCTTAAGAGTTTTCAACATCAATAAAAATGTTTCTTGAGCAGCAGATCAGCATGCATAGTAGAATGGTTTCTGAAGTATCCTGGGACATTAAAGACTGCTGAAAATAAATCCAGATATCTTCCACCACAGGAATAAGTTAGGCAGTATATTTACAATGTATTTATTACATAACCAGTTATTTTAAATCATAATATTGACGACGTGACATGTGGCCAGGTATGGTTTGCCATAATAGGAACCCATCCAGGTGTGCGCACACAGCAGTGAATACACACCCAGAGCAGTGGGCAGTGGTGCCTTGCTCAAGGGTCCAACCTCAGTCGTGGTATTGAAGATGGAGAGAGTGCTAGTTATCCATTCCCACCACCTATAATCCCTGCCAGACATGGGACTCGAACCTACAACCTTTGGTTTACAACTCCCTATCCATTAGACCATAACTGCCCTCATTGCAGTTTTTACCATGTTTTTAATCAAATAAATGCAGCACAAAAATAACTTCTGAATGATATGAAGTTAAGCAATGAGAAAACATCTTAGCATTAACCTATAATGCCCACTTAAAAAAAACAAAACAATCTATTTAGGTATTACAAATCTCTAGAAAAGTTATTGGAAGTCATGTCAAATAAACTAGTCATCTTTCCT
>JAUMHI010000063.1:15151060-15163831 GCA_032359435.1 Enteromius unitaeniatus | reverse complement strand
AAAACAATCTATTTAGGTATTACAAATCTCTAGAAAAGTTATTGGAAGTCATGTCAAATAAACTAGTCATCTTTCCTCTCCTCCAAAAACCCACAAACAGGGCAGACTCTGTGGAGTACTCTGAAACAACTCTGTTTTTGACAACAAACAGGAATCTGTTCTATCCTCAGAGGCAAGCACTATCTGCAATGATAAATATCCTGTCACTGAAATGAAAAGTATCTGTAAGGTGGTGCTCTGCTCATTTTCTGCCACAGTCGCCATCTTGCAAGCCTTAAGGGATGAGCTATGCTAATGAAACACTGTTAGAAGCATCATATTATGCAGAAAGTTAATTAGTTCTTCTCCCAGACAATGAGTTCATGGGAAGAGTGCCAGTGTGAATGAAAGGTTACTGTAAAGAAGTCCAGACAGGACTGTCAATCTAAATCAAGATGGATGAACTGCAGCCCAACAGTTTAGAAGTACTGTATCCTCCTTGGGACATGAATAGAATAATCTGCCGCACAATTGGGGCCAAATTAATAGTTGAAGGGTTTAAAATGTACAACTGGAAATGGGGTAGAAACAATTTTCAAATGTTAAAAGTAACATGCTTAATTAAATACAAAATTGAAAGACTGAAATACTATGTCCTTGTACAACAACCTTTATTTTACAGTGTGTTATTCCCCACTATTGCATACTATACTACTTCTCAAAAAGCAAAAGGAGCATATGTTTCCCATGGCCTGTGGCTGCTTGTTGCTAATGCATAGCTCATTAGGAGTTTGTATACCTGGCCTTGGGTTGTGTTTAAATAATGTCTGTCCAGTTGGATACAGTCTCATGAATGTACGGTCCAAAGTCATTTCAGCCAGCGCAAGCATCTGGATCGTGTGAATGACCTAGTGGCTCTTGGTGTTTGATTTGTAATCATCTCTCTCGTTAATATCCTATGTTCTCAGGCAACATGTAAAGTGTTTGTTTGGAAATTTGGAGGGTTTGACCTGATAGGGTCAGATGTTAGATGTAGCTAATAGATGACATCATTATCTATACCAACAATTCCTGGAGCGAACTAGGAGTGGAAACGAGAGTGAATAGCGTTATAGAGAAGGAACTGTGTGTTTGAGTCTCTTGTATGTGGACAGGTTTGTCATATTGCTGCCCTGGGGGCTTGAGTTTGTGGAGATGTGTCAGCACAGTGTGTGTGTTGAAGAAAGCCTGCTGTTTACTAAAGACAGGAAGATGAGGTCAGACAGAAGATTCGTCCATCACCTCTACTATGGCAACAAAAGAGTTTTGAGCAATTTACAGTCTGTAAACACATACCCTTAAATCCGGACTTAAAAGGGATAACTCAATTTAAAAAGGAAAAGGTTTTGTTTATTTGCTCAAGTCATTTCTCAACTACATCAAATCTGGCCGCTCTTTTCAAGATCAAAGAACAGACCAAAATTAAGTTATTATTCATTGGTTAGAGCTCCTTGTAGGAGATATTTGGCTACTATTTTCAATTACATTTAAAAGTGTATGAGGGCTGTCAACCTTCAAAATGTCAAAAAAACAAAATTTTGCAAGGTTCATATTGCAAGTTTTCTGAAATCATACAACATTTTGATGTGATGAACAAACAAAAAACTATTTTTGTTTTTAATTGCTTAGCTGCCCAAATAGGAATTCATAAGAAAATACTCATTAAATCAAACTTAGTTAACAGCCATAAAGTCAGCAAGTTTAACTTGTTACTACAAGAACAACATTAAGTGGGAAGATTATCACCTTATAGTTAAAAATCACAAGGACTTGATATAATATTTGCATTTAGACAACTATTTTCAAATCTTTTTGCATGCTCATTTATTGGTATTTTACAAGAAAAAAAAAACCTATACATTTCCATTCACCCATGCTATGTGACCAAAGCGTAATTTTTTCTCATGATATATCATGATGACAGATGTTGGTAGGTTTACTTGTATTGCAGCCGCCACACCAGCTATTATTTTTTTTTAATTAAAGGAAATGTAGACATGTATCTTTAGAGAATGAGCACAGAGAGGTGCTTCTGGGCCATTTAAGAAAAGTGGCACGGCACGGCTGATAATCTGACTAGAGTGGCTGCATAGTAGACATAATGTGCCACAGACGTGCGGTTTAAATAAGAGGATATCCAAGCAATAAGGCAAGGAAAGCCCCTTATTTTTGAGAGCGCCAACGTATGAGGTGTTTTTTTTTGGAGGTAACAGAACATTAAAGAATGATCATGTGACTTTTACTTACATGATCTGTAAATTCAAAAAAAGCTCTCATTGCAGTTTTGCGGAATATTCCTTTTTGTGTGGAATATTGTGTGAAAAACCATCTCATGCAAGTGTAAAAACCTCTTAGTGATATAGAGTTTTCGCAAAATTGATGCATTTCCATTGCCTGTATTTTCAACCTGAAGACTAATAGAACCGCAGCTTTTGGCAGAATTTTCATTTTAGAATCAACTGACCATTTCTGCATTAGAAATAATGTTCCATTAGCGCATGTGAGCGCTGCCCGACATAAGTGCCTGTCATGGGATGGTAATTTACAGCCCAGATGATGGGCCAGACCCTTGATCAGCAAGGGGAAGTCTGGCCATGCTGTGGACTGGCAAGATATGCGCAGCGTGGGTCCTACTGTCACGCCGTCAGGTGCTTTGAAACCTGGCCCGAAGTCCTCAAAACCCTGGCTGATCGCCTCACCTGTTCAGGCGATTTACAATACACTTCTGCTGCTTTAAGCTCATGAAGTGGAAAATGGCTGTTTACGTAGTCAAGCCTGACATAAATCATTTTAACACTGGCACATTTGTTGTTGATTAGCGTGAGTAAATTGGTTTATTTCTGAGCTAAAATCAACAAGCAACCGCGATAATACTGCCACATGAGATCACAAGCTTTACTTTCCCAGCATCACCTTGCAAATCGGAAATAACAGGAAATACAATAGGGACCAGTGTTTTGTTCGACTAAATTACGATATGAGATTGGGGACCTTTAAAATGGACTTCGAGCTTTACCTCGTTTCGAATACACTTTCAAATCGTTCCCTGCACATGTGGGTCACTACTCATTTTTAGAGCATCCCTAATTGTGTTGCTTTTGCCCATGTAATGGCACAACATTAGAGGCCAAAAACTGTGAGTCATCTACGGATTAAACCGTAGCCACAACTGAGGCGGGGAAAGTGCGCGGTAATGCTCTTCATCTGTCTCTGTAAGCCTATCCGAAGAATCACGCTACTGTGCTTCTCCCTTTTCAAACCAGCTAATATGGCTTCATTTGGCCACTGTCCTGTGGCACACGCGCAGGAATGAGGTCATGAGCGTAAAGACGGATGCTCTAATCTGGTGCCTAGCCTTCGCCATCTGCTGCAGTCAGATGGTGGGTCGCTGCAGGCCCCACGTGTGTGCTTTAATCCACTGCGTTCACATACGCTCAGTGAGGTGGAGACCTACTATATCTCTGTGTGCCAAATTATCTGTGGGGGGGAGCATCTTGCTGAGTTAAAGATGGATGGCACAAAACTAAAACTCTGCTGATCTCACATTATGAAGCTATAACAATGAAAAATTGATTTGAAATTTGTACATTTGACATTAAATAAATGCAGCATACTAATAATATTATTGCTCCAGTCTTTAGTACAATGTGACCCTTCAGAAATAATTCTAATATGCTTATGTTGTGCTCAAGAAACATTATAGTTCAACATTTGGGGTGATTAAAATGTTGGTGTGTAACTGCGTTAATTTTTTCAAGATTTCAAAATTTTCCTGAATTCAGAATTTTTAAGTGAAATTTGCTGTAAATATTTAAATCATAAAAATACAGATTTAATTTTCAATTATTAAAATAATAAATTAACATGTTAAAAAAAAAAAAAAAACATTTAAATGTACAGAATTCTAATTGAAAGTTCTCCTAGCTCTAAGTTATTGCCCTGTACCATCTGAGCAAAATGCTTGGCTATAACACAGAAAAAGTGTGCTTTCATACAGTGCCAGTGTGACTTTTTTTCCTCAGATGTGTTAATGAATGCCTTGTGATTTGGAGATCAAATAATAGAGTCAATTAAACATTCCTCTGATCGCTCACGCCATTCTGTGCGGACTGAAGCGGCAGGTTTTGAGTGACGGCAATACCCCTGCCGCCCAGTTCATGCGGTAGAGAAATGAAAGAGACGTGCTCACAGCCTTGTGCGATTGATAAAAAATCTCTATATCTCATCTTCCCTCGCTCCTCTCTGAAGTATCACGTTGTGTTAAAGGTCACATAGGTATCTTATATCGGTGGTATGAACAACATCAATACATGACTGGGGGTCTCAGAGTGGTCTTTAAAGACTAATACA
Organism: Enteromius unitaeniatus; assembly: GCA_032359435.1. Lineage (NCBI taxonomy): Eukaryota > Metazoa > Chordata > Actinopteri > Cypriniformes > Cyprinidae > Enteromius > Enteromius unitaeniatus. Next base: position 15,159,463 of record JAUMHI010000063.1, on the reverse strand, counting down.
AGATGGGTACATTGCTTTCAGCCTAGCTTTCGTCATATGAAGGTACAACCTTGAGACTGCGCACAGTGGGGAAAAAAAAAAGTTTGTGTCTGCAGAAACAAACTTATACAGACAAGAGCGAGTAAGCTTTACACTTGAGAAAATGGCAAAATGCAGCTTCCGTTTGCAGTCCTCGCTTGAGTGTGTGTTACACGCTCCGATAAGACAACTAGGCAGTTCTCGTACCTTGGAGATAGGCAGATCCTAATCTCTAAATGGATTGTGGGTAAGTGAATTACTTTAGCTTCCACAGAGAGCGTGGCAAACGGAGTGGATAATGAACCACCCAGAAATCCTTGACGGGATTTAACACCTCCTATCATCCTGCCGTACATTTGGGAAGCGCCCTTGAAAAGAAGCATCTGTTTGGTGACACTCACAACTTCTTCAAAGAGGAAACGGGACCTCTGCGTGCTCAGGGTGGGTAGTAATCCACCAGGATCTCCAAGGTGTCAAAATGTCAGACTGCCCTGTTTTAGACATTCCAGTTGGCACAGTATCACTTCCAGTTGTGTGCTGCCCCGAAGGCCATGAGAAAGAGCCTGAATGCTGAGGCAACGAGAGATTGACCGAGAGAGAGCTCAGCGCCAATTACTTGGTGACAACTGGCCGGGATTAGGCTTTGTTGTGTAGGGTGACCTCTGACCTTTGAGTGCTCGCCTGGTGATGAAAACTTTTAACCTGTGCTGCTCAAGACAAGAGAGGCTGCTGTTCTTTAAAGAACTTGATGACCTGATTAAGCTTCGGAAATGGGACGAGCATTAAATGGTTTCCATGCACACAGGTCTATGCAAATTATATGGGGGATCTAATAAAAAATGGTTGACGGAAACAACAAAATGTGCATAAAAAAAACTTATGTGTGCTCAAGGTCTTTTTTGCAAGCATGCAAGTGAACAAACTACAATAAAAATACATTACCGAATCAATCATTGATATTTAAATACACAGCTATTAGCATTTCTGGACTAATGAGATTTCATGTGGGCGTGGCTGTAGGAGTTCTGCAACTCATTTGATTACGGATTTGAATCTTTTGATGGTTAACATCATGCCCCGTTAGGATAAAGTTCAGTTTAATTTTGATTTTACATGGCGGAAAGAAAATCACAGAACAATCGGCTGCTAATTAGAGATTAGATAGTGGGATTTGTACGGAAATACAGTAAAATCATTGGCACAGTATAAAACTGGTGAACAGGCTTACCTTATCAGAGTAGACAAAGAAAAGTATGAGCAAAATCAGCTCAGCCAGCAGAATAATCAGCAAGACAATGAAGAACTGCAGAAAGAAAATACACAAAAAAAGGAAGTGAGCGAGTGAGAAAGACATAGGGTAAGACCTGTCTGAATGAATCATCTCAGATTTCTACACTCACTCTCTCCCTCTCATTCAGTTTCACTTCTTCAGCTAAATATTTACACAGCCTTCCACACAGCATGCGCCTGTCAGCCAGTAAACATTATTTCGCTGAGTGCTCAGTACATTTTCCAGTCATCTCCTGATGACCGTTTCTGTCAAAGTCCATCTGAAATGCAGATTCGAGCCATCTGAAAGCCTTTAAGACACTTGTTTATTGAACCTCGACATTGACAGGTCTGCAAAATAAGTTCCCTTCCGCCATTAGAGGAGGGCGAGAGCGATTGTGCTAACTATGTGTGTCCTCGCCGACCGCTGAATGACAATATGTGTACATGTCTGGTCTGCCATGACCATATGGGGTATGTAAATAGAGCAAAGTTGAAGGAATGGATGTGAAGACTGCAAAAGCTTTGAGAGTTCTTCCTTCCTAGACCTCTGGGGAAAGAGCGCTACACCACATCCAGATACATTGGACTGGCTGCTTAGATCTCAAACCCAGCGATGTGAAAACCCTTCTCTGATGTCTCACTCTGCCTCAGAGCCACGGACACAGCTTATATACAGCACAGATAGCGAAATCTAAAGGTCAAGCCATTCGAATTTACACCGCTCCCATCTAATAGGCATTTAGGAAACGGTAGGAACTGGAGATTGACATTAAAAATTAATAAGGAGGGATGGTGAAGATGATTCTGGGTTTGATTGGATTTGTGAATTTTTCAAACATCTCCTCCTTTACTTGTACCGGTACTTGTTTGTAATCGCATGCTAAGTGCACAAGCTTGTTTACCGGGACAAAACAATGTGACACGGAGGATGCATTATTCACTTCTGTAAATGACAGAAAAGCATGCAAGTGACAACCTTTTTCAATTAGACTGTGTGATAAACCATTAGCTAAATGAATCAGAAAGTGAAAATGAGTGTAAAAATCAAAGAGAGACTGGCAGTCAAAGCGAGGAAAATAGAGAGGCATGTGGCTTAACTCTAGTTCCAAACCAAAACCCTTGAGCGCAATGAAGAGACACATTTTGCAATGCAGATAATTAGCAAACCTCTCTGGTAACAGTTTACTTTAAGCCTGTATGTATAATGCATTATAAAAAGGTATTCGTAAGGCCACTTCACTTCATGACGGCGCTTATTTTGGGATAATGACTGGCCAGCTGTATGTTATCCCACTTTTTACACAGCTACTCACTAAATAAATAAAAGAAATGGCATGAAAAGTTAATTTGGTTGAAATGATTGTTTTATGTGAGAAGAGAGAGACTGCAGACCAACATGGAACCATGAAACTAGCATTGACTGAGGAAAAAAAAAACATACTTCTAGTAAAAATAGGTGCCTAAAGTTTATAGTGGAATGATCAGCAAATCAGAATCAACTGTTTTTAGAGAATTGTGTAAATAGTACTTCATCTAATATATATATATATATATAATGTGCTTTTATCCATTTTTAACACATTACGCACTTTATATAATGTGTAAATATTATTAATATAATATGAAATTACTCACAAAAACATAAAAGAAGGCTACAAGGTAAGTGCAAACATTTTCTTCTCACAACAGACTGTTACTGTGTTTTTACAACTCAGCAGTGTAAAATGTGTAGGTGTGGTATAACTTACGCTCAGAAGCAGGCACTTGTTTTCCTTGATGGCGCCCAGGCATCCGAGGAAGCCCGTCACCATGACGATGGCGCCTATGGCGATGACCATGTTGGCAGCAGAGAGAGAGGGAAAGGAGGGGGAGAAGGTGGCGAAGCTGCCTTGAGACACAGACAGCCAGATTCCAACTCCCAGCAGCCCACAGCCACACAACTGCAGAGAGAAGCAACAGATTATGAGATACTGATGCATTCTGGAACATCAATTCTGAGAGAGAGCTGTTGTTCAGAAAAACAACATTCATTATGCACCACAAATTGAACTGAAATATAGTTTTGCATTGCATGTAGACATAATCAAAAAAGCATGATGTGCTCTAACTCTCCATAAAGTCTGCAGAGGGCCAGTGGAAAAACTTAATGAGAATCAGCAGAATAGTTGGGCCGTATGATTGCCGCAATGCGGAAAAAAACAACAACACAGAATCCAGGAATGCCACAGAATTTGTCAAAGTTTGGAGAAATTAATCAAAAGTAGGTGATTACATTAAAAAAATCAATATGGACTAATGTCTGTAAATATTAAGCCACATTGACCCTCGTTCATTAAGCCAATATAAGCCCCTATATGAATGAATGCCACAGAAGCGCAGTTTAATTTACTACATGGATACTGAAGCTAACATATGTAATGCTCACAGTGTTTTCAGTGTCTGCTGTCTTACAAAATGAGGACATAAACATCTCCAGAACTGCACATTATATTTAATTAGATAAAAACAATTTCATATACACACAGAAATTTTAAGTACTTCATGGCAACCAATTTAAAGAAATTGTGCCAGAAACATAACTATAGTTCAGTAGAATGTATATAATGCTACTACAGTAACACTTTAGAAAAAGTTGTCATTTGTTAACATTAATGTATTAACTAACAAACAAAAAATTAAGAATACATTACAGTATTTATTCATCTTTGTTAATGTTAGTTAATGGTGTATTAACTAATGGTAATAAACAAATAAATGCTGAAAATGCTGTAAATCTAAATACAAAGTTGGTTTAATTTTGATTAATTCAAAGAAAATGTAACAATGTATGCCTTAATTTGAACAGAAACAATTTCTAAAGGGGCAAAGACATTCTAGGCTATTGTAAAAAAATCTATACATTGCATTCAAATAATCAGACATTGTAAAACATTGACTAACAATACAACAGATGGTTAGAAAAAATAACTTACACAAGGCCCTAAATGCTATTTTTGTAAAACCTTCAATAAACCGACGTTATATTGTAAATTGTGGTAGACAGAATCCAGAAAAATGAAAAAAAAAAAAACGGGACAAATAAAACTGATTTCATATGGACCTTGAGTACAGCAGATTTTGATACGGCAACAATTTGCCATGCCAACAGATTATTGTAGGGGGCACAAGCACTCTGCCTTCTTGGTCCCTTGAGGGCCACACTATGATTTTAATAAAACACAGACTGACCATTGACATTTGTGTGCAGACACAGAGTCTAGCTGCATGACTGCGGTGATGAATCTGTAATGTTTATAGAAGCTTCTGATTGGCACCACTGAGTGGAGAAGCTGTTTGCCCATCAATCTGCGATAAGGGCACAAAATGATGCCTGCAGAGAAGACGAGGAAGAAGCAGCTGACATTTCCTTCGCTGTTATTGGAATATTCAAAGCAATCTCCGTGTGAATACGGAATCATACTCGGCACTGATAAATTGACGGGCACCACAAGGCAAATCAAAGCACCATGAGTGCCTGCCCCGTGTGAACACTGTTGTCACTGAAGTGTATGCATGTTCTACGACCGGCCAATGGCGCGACGGCCACAAAACCAAACCCGACAGTTGCATCCTGGGTTTTTCTGATGCTATAAATTATTAATCGCTTTTATATGTGCTCTAATTCTCTTTCAAGCATAAACAATGTGGTTAACTAAACCGCCTGACAATGCCTTCGAGATTTAAGCAGCAAACGTCGAAACTCTGTGAAACAAATTCCTTCAGTTACGGTGGTTGAAATTATCAGCACGCTCTTCTGCTGAGTACCTTTCCCACGACGGGTGAGATAAAGAATGCTGTGAGAGACATGGAGGCTGTGTGTATCTCACACTTGGCAGGTTAAAAGTGGGTGCTGAAGCTCTGTTTGGTGAGGAAGCACTTTAGCCTGAGGGTGAGGGCCTTTTTTAATGCCCTGGGAGGTGAGAAATGGCTCTGCGCTAATGTAACATGGAAAACTCGATTTCTCAACGTCCACAATGTGAAACAGCAAGTTGTCAAACATCCTGAGAGGAAGCGGTCTCTATGAACCTCAGTCAGATTACTTGTTTAATTTGACGCAAATGAAAACAAGGATGTCAGGGATATCTGTACCCGTAATGATATGTTATGATTCAATTTAATATGTTGCGATGCATCATTATATCATAATTGGGCCATGATTGTAGCTGCAGCAAAACGAGTCTGTTGCAGTTCATGTCGCTTTTGCTAAGATTATGCTTATTAAGACTCATTCTTGATTAATTTAACATTAAGATCACATAATATTTGAGATTATACCTCAAATATTATGACAAGTTTTCTATATTTTAGTATATTTGCTCTGAATTTTCTTTAGATATTAGTCAAGTCTTCAGTTATTCTTTTTTTTATACTGTTAATGCCTTTCCTGTTACTTTTAATTATTTAAAGACATTATAATATGAATACAATATAATATATAGAGAAGTTATTTGTTTTGCTACAAATTAAATTAAATAAAAAGTAAATAAAGTGTGACTATATTTAAATGTATATAGCACTTTTCAAAGTCTGACATCTCTCTTTACAACACAATTTACTACAGGAAAATACATAAAGGGTAAAATCACATTTGTAAAATATATTTTACATTAATGTAAAAACATTGAGCAATCCACTTTTGAAAATCCAGTAATGGATAAAACACTGTCCTATATTCCCTCTCTCATCGAATATTCTGTTTTACTTATTATATTATGTTGCAGCAATATACAACAGAGCTCATTTGCATTTGAAATAGGAACTAATTTATCACTGGAAGTTTGCCGGAGCACTATTCTTCTGTATGGGAAAGCACAATAGAGGGTTAAGCTAACAGATTAATCTACATTTAACAACACCATTTCTCATATCACTAAGCTATTTCATGTCCATCCATCATGCAGCATTTATATGTGTAACAGTGACTGAAGGTCATTAGCATTAGTATGGTCGTACTGCCTCAGCACTCCTTAAAACATCCTCCAACACTTATAAAGTCAGAGCACGCCTGGAAACATCGACCATGCTGCTTACCGGCCCCTCCGACCATCCTTTAGGCTGTGTGCAATTTCAACTCATTTACCTTATTTGTAAAACCTCTCCTGTAATTGAAACGGCAGCCTTTGCTGTCACATCAAAAACTCTAGGAAGAAGCAGAGGTGAGAGGCAGGGGCAGAACGTGAGAGAACACATTAACGGGAGAAAAAAAAACCAAGGGTCGGGGTGCAACGTGCAGGGAAAGACAGAAAAAAGTGTCCTCGGAGCTATAGCAAAGTCCTGAAAGCCCAGTAAAAGGATGTAAGTGGGGTGAGGCGAGTGCCTCATAATGGTGCATTAGCAGTGTGTGCTCGGCGGGGGACATAAATGTAGGCTTTGTTCTTCTCTGATGAGTCTAAGATGAAAAAAAGGGATGAGAGAAAGAGAGACGGGGAGATTCTGCCCTCTTGTTTCAGTTTTCACTTGTTTTGGACCAACTCACTGGACCGATTTAATAATTGAACACCCAACTGAGCACAGCATTCCAAGAATCGTTTCTTGACTGTTCTGTTTGTAGTATTTTTAAGCTGTCTTTGAAAGGAAGAAGCAAATCAATGACATGGTTGCATATTAAAATGTACGTATCACATCTTTACGTTGAACTGAAGTGGAATTAAAGTCACTGCTAACGTGTCTGGGAGCACAGAGTTTAAGGGTTAAGAAAACAAAGAGAATGTTTACAACCATGCATTTATTTCAAATGCAGACTCTTAGGCCTTGAGGTTACCTCCTTCAGTTGCTGTATTTAGCCAGCAGCCCTTATCTGATGCACACATATATTACATACATGACCCCGTAATCCGCACGCACCAGTCCCCATGATTCAGCACACATGTGAATCGTGAATGAACTGTCCAAAAAAGTTCCACAAAATTCCTAACATAGATAGCATGTAGTATATAGTATAAGGAAACTGACTGACGCTTGCACTGCTCTTCTGGAGAAAGAGGTGTCAATCACAATTGTAGCTACAGCTGGAGGCTTAGACGTGGCTTCAGCACTGATATTCCACTGCATCTTAAACACTACTGAATATGTGTGGGAGAAGCCCTGCAACTCACTATCAAAGCTAATTTTAACAGAGGCGCTTCACTGGATTAGCAACATGTAAGATGACTAAGTCTATGAATGTTCTTCAAGGATGGAAGGGATGCTCATATTTGACGCTCTATAGGGCTCTATAGTGTTTGTTTTGAGAAGCACTGTGCTATATTTACAGCGGCACAACTGTAACGCTAAGCTGCTGCAGGAGTTGAAAGGGGACATGGCAGTTTGCAGACTCCTCAGTAAACAAAGTGTCTCAGAAAGGACATTTATCATAGGAAGCCTGTCTCACAAGTGCGCCTTAAGCAGATTCCCTGAAGAATAAACACACTGCCTCTCACCTCCGATTTCTCACAGGACAAAAAGGACACCAAGTGTGTCATTTAAAAAAAAAAAAAGTGTGGAAGATGGACAAGTAGGGTTGCCAGATCTAAATTTAAAGTTTTATTTAAATTTGAAATTCACAACAAAAAAAAGACAGACTTCCTTAACTGATATAATTTTTGATTTCTACTTTTGATTTTAAAATATTGTAAGTCTTTTGTACCTTTGATGTACCTTCAAAGAACATGAAGGTTCAAGCTCTAAGAGACAAGTCGATTTAAATGGATGAAAGGGGTTTGCAAAAAGGCATGCGGTTTAAGCTCAAGGTCAGTGTAATTGAACAGGTTCTCCAGGAGCCGAGCGAGAAACTTATCCATCACTCTGACCACTATATCAACTACAGCAGAAACCTGCTCACTCACACGCAGTCATGCTACCTCAATCTTATTGCTGGCCAGAGATGGACGTGACTCACACGGCCTCCAGAACCATCTATGTGTGTAAGGCGCAGCTGAAAGAGCGATTAACCTTTTCATGCTCTGCCTAAGAAGAGGGTCAAAGTGTGTGTGTCCAGCAAACCAGCCTTAATGAGAGGTTATATCACCCTGACCCACGCGTCTTTACGATTTATTAGGACACACAAGCCCTGGAGTAACTTAAAACTGTGTGTGT
>JAUMHI010000063.1:15092203-15139425 GCA_032359435.1 Enteromius unitaeniatus | reverse complement strand
TTTATATATATATATATATATATATATATATATACACACACACACACACACACATATATATACACATGTACAGATATATATATATATATATATATATACACACATTTTTTTTTTCCTGCTCCAGCAGGGCTGGATGGTCGGAGACCTGTTGAAAAACCACAGACAAGTTTAGGTGGTGTGGAAGAGAAGGGAAAATTCTTTGAGGGGGATCAGGCTGATAATACTAGGCGTGAAGTGAGTAGCGTGGCTTCTTTATGTGGGTTTACTTTGGTGAATAAAGAGTGCAAAGAGATTTGAGGGCGCACAAGCCGTGGGCTACCGTGGGAATTCAGGTGGACTGGCTGAAGGCTGGCTGGGCTAGGAGAGGGGCTGAGTCCTCTTGATCGAGCTCGGACGAGTAATTGGCGTATAGGCAGCTTGTCTGGCGGCGAGATCATGCACGAAAGCGTGATGCGGTAAAGAGAAAAGTGGGGATATTTATAGTGAAGGGAAAATATTCGATTGGGTGTGAATTGACGAGGAGATAATTAGATGATGGGCTACCAGCCGTGCGTGATTGCCCCGTCCAGCGTTTATTTGCAAAAATCCACTAAGTAAAATTAAACTGCTAGCAATAACTTCAGAGAATTGGGTGGGCCAGAGGGGCTGCTGTGCAAATATTTTGTGGCTCCTCCCCTATAGCAGGTAAAATCTCACTCCAAACTTTTGCTAAAACTTGAGAGTCCCTGCCTATAACTGTCGTGGGTTATTTTGGTAGCATTGACTGTCATTTGAAGGTGCTGTACGCAAGTTTTTGACTATTCTAAAGCCAAAAAAATAACACGTTTGTAGATATTTAGGTTTGTAGAACTATGTTATGCTTACATAGCTTTTTCTTTGAAAAATAATGCTTTAGCCAGTGATTTTACTCTGCAAAAGTTAAGGCATTCCACCCTGGAACACATATTTCATTGTCAATCTTACATACTGCACCTTTAAGACCCTAAATCTAAAAGGGCATTAAGATAACTAATACTTTTTGAGTTACAGATCTGCAAACTTGCAAGAGAAAAAACTTTCCCCATTTTTGAATGGTCACCACTGTCACAAAGCAACAAAGACAGCTAAAATCAACAGAATTTACTAATAGATCTACCAATCTCTGTGTAAAAGTAACAATGATGCTGCCATTTTTCTGAAGTCATTTTAACCCCCTGTAAACAAAAGAGTGGATTACTTAGCAAAAAATATCCATGATATTTCATATTTGGGTTTCATCACTATACATGTGCTTCTCTTTAGAAAAAAATATTATTAGCAAAACAAAAAAAATTGAGCTGGGGACCTCTGCTTGAGTTGACATGAAATTACCATATAGGGTATAATATACTGTAACTATCATGAAAATGTCAAAAGAAATCTAAACATTTTTTAACTTTTAGATGTTTTTAATTGGGGGGAAAATATTACACAGCACATGAAAGCACCAAAAATTGCATAAAAACAAGGAATAATGGGAGTAAACTGAGAAGGACAAATGCAAGAGTTAAATGTATAAACAATCTTGGAACTGTTCAAAATCATCTATGCTGAACAAAAACACCTGTCCCTCAGATAGTGAACAGACGGTCGGCATATGACTAAATCTCTCCTTGATGACAATGATTGCGTAGGCACACATTCATGACTGGAAACACAGCTCAACACTGAATTTAATTTGTGTTTAATCAGTGCTGCAAAGAAGGGGGAAAAAAAGTGTTCTTGAAAAGTTAATGACAACATGTTAAAGACTGATCTCCATTTTCTATGAGAAACATGCTACAAGGTAAGAGGAATCTGGGATTTATGGCTATATTCACCCCATTACCAATGCAGAGACAATTTGCAATGCAATATCACAGGTATGATGGTGAGTTGGGGGGGTGCTGTATCATTTTACACAGCATGGAAGTCATCAATCACTCGCTCTGTACGTTGCTCCAAATGCTACACAGATTTAGAGTTTGTGCTTGACGCCTGCCCTGAATGACAATCAAGCACACAAAAACGGAACATTATGAATGTCTCGGGTGACATGAGCATGAAATGGAAAACCTGAAATCTGTTGATAATTTACAATCCTATGGTTGGTAGAAGCAATGGATGAGCATTTCGGTAATTTTGACTACTCAAATAGTACTTTTATATAAATCAACTCAAGTGTGTAGCAAATTCTGTCTTTACTATTGGTCAGTACATGTCCTACTGTATTTACACACATAACTAAATTTGTTATAAAATTAACTACAAATATATTAGCAAATATAATAATAAATAATAATAATAATAATGGATTTTAAATTAAAAAAATATACATATTAAATATTTCTATTTATTTATTTTATTTTAATGATTATAATTGCTATCAATCAAATCCAAATGAAAGGTTTTTGTTCACGTAATATATGAGTGTGTAATTATGTATATATAAAAACAAACATGCATGTATATATTATTCTTATTCTGACTTGTATATAAAATATTAAAGAATAAGGAAGAATATTAAATTTTATTGTGTTTTTAATAATCATACTGACAAATAACAAAATACAAATTAAAAAAAAAACTAAATTAAAGCTTATTAGTATTTGGGGTGAAAGCAATTCATCTTTTAATGTGTCATGAATACATTTTTGCTGTAAATATGCCTGAAAAGATTGTTACGCTGAATGACATGTTAGTGGGTAAATTTAGTAAATCAGGGAAAAATATGCAATATTTACTTTTGGTTTATAATATATAAACACAGCACATATACATATATTATGTACACGAAAACTTTTGGATGCTTTATTATGCTTTATTTTGGATTTTGAAATTTGGATCAATAGTGGTTCATCGTTTGACAGCACTAATTTATTTATTTATTTACAAAATGCTAAGCGATCAATCTCTATATTTTGCAAGTGCATGCATAGACATATACACCTACATTTTTTTGGGCTTGTGTCAAAAATATTTTAGAGGCATGCTTGGCCTCATCCCTTCTAGGTAGCCTTTGGACACAAAATGTCCTAGAGAAATCACTAAAGTTACAGCGCGTCTATCGTCTTAGTCAAGTCCGTCTTGGCAGGAGCAATTTAATACAGTTTCTGATGGATGGTGCATCACTTTAAATCTATCAGGACATGTAGACGGTGATGACTCTGGACATGGCCAATGGCTCTCTATGTTGCCAACAAGACGGAATCAAGGAGAACACTGAGAAAGAGGAGGATAGAGAGAGAAAAATAACATAAGTTCAGCAGTAAGTCACTTCAGCAGTAAAGCACTTTCATTCTTCCATCTCCTCCACCACTGGGCTCAATCCTGCACATCCGCTCCATTGTATCACCAACCATCCACGTCATAATTATCCTGCTGGGTCTGGCCCGGCTACGTTCAAAAGCTAATTAAATCTATTAAGAGCAAATTAAGCTTGGTAAGGAGGAGGTGGCAGGGAATTGAAATCCTATAACGGGAGGTATAAAAGAGTCATAGCTGACCACTCAGAACATGGATTGATATACTGCTTTTCATAAGTGCACTGGGGGGTTTTGATCACTTGACATTACCTGCGTCATTTCTGAGCAGGCTCGAATTGAGCTTTTCCATAAAAGGTTTAATTACCAGACTTCTTAATTCATTTAAACGATTAAAGAAAAACAATGTCACTCTCAATAACAGGTGAATTAATCGAGTTAAAAACAAATAAATGATTAAGGTGGAGAGCTTGCATAAAAATATTAAGTATGCACAGAAGCAAACAGAGGCTGATTCCAATTTCTTTACTTTTCTAGGTGAGATTCTAGGTGTAGTCCAAGTACACAGATTGAGACCACACTGAATATCAGTGATTTAAAACCCCATTTAATCCGTGATCATAAAGATTTACGTTGCAGAATTTATAACTCTGACCCTGTGAATTTCATATGAAATAAAAATTCTAATTAAAATCTTGATCCAAGGAATTAACAATTTTGTTCAGTACAGTAAAACCCTAATAGATCTTTTAGAATTAATTGCTTTGTCTTGGTAAAAACAAGCAAGTCCTCATCTTGTTTGAGATCAAAGCTGACAGAAGACACATCAAGCCAATGAACGACACATCCAGACTAATAAATGCCCAAACCAGGGCTCATCAACTAGTGACACCATGAATAAAATCCAGCCAGCTACAAATGTTTTGTAGGAGCGCCAATTGATTTTGATGAATTGCTGCACTGCCCAATACATCAAAGCGCTTCATGTGCAAATCTGAGAGAAGTTCAAAAGCACTCAGCAGACGTCAATTAGCAGGCCAGAATGTTTGAGCTATCCCAATCTCTCCAAGCACACATATGTGACTGCGTCTCAGCCAATCAGATATTTTTATGCAAATGATGTAGACGCAGACAATCTTCAGAGATCGAAAAGCATTGACTCAAAGTAACAATGCACACATGCTGTGTGCTTATTCAGAAAATGGCTCATAAAAATGGATAACATGATGCACCGCTAAAGCACCTGCAACATTCACCCAGACCATGTTTGCAACTGAGAGCCAACAAAATCTGACATTTGAAATTGTTGTCAAATGTCATATAAACTAAAACTATAAATAATGAACTGTTTTTACATTTCTGTTTTGTTTAGTACATAGTTGGGTAAACTTCTACAATGTTGAGTAGAGACACCATCAGTATACATTTGTTTGTGTTCCTGTTTGCTTCTAGTTCTTTTACTGCTTTCAAAAAGAGAAAAAAAAAATGAGATTCATAATGGCAGTCAGAAGACAAACTGATGTCAAATGTCCTGTCACTAGCACAGCTGCTGTATTAGCAACACTCTCACAGCAGACTTTTTCTCCCCCCCATAACAGCCTGTGAAGAGTCCAATGATGTTTAGCTTGACTGGTAAATAACACTGATTTGTTTATTAGCACAGGTGCCACACGACGTGGAAGAAAGCACAGTGCTTTGAGATGACCCCGCAGACCTGCCATCAAACAGGTGAACCAAAACAGGGAGGTGGGTGTAATGCTTCGTGAACCACTCATTTAGCAATGCCTCTACAATTTACGCAAGGTGGAAAAATGATGCTGACCTTTTCTAGACAAACGAAAAATACTAACCGGAAGAAAGCATACTTGCAACCTGAAATCAGAAGACGAAGACATCTCAAGGCATCGTTTTCAAGTGGCAGCATAATGGGGCAGAAATCATTTCCTCAAGCATTCATCCTCTTGAAATCCCATTTGATTTTAATTTAATTCTTCATAGCTTTATCCAAATGCTGCAAAATGCTGAGGGAAGGAGTGAGTGTCTCCCTCTGGTTCATTTGAGGTAAAACAGTAATGACTGATTTAAGACGGATTCTCGAGGAAAAAAGGCTCTGATTTGTCTGAGGAGATATGAAATGACAGTTTGCAGTGATTGGACATGAGGTTTTTGCCCCACATCAAGCCTTTACATGCTTCACTTAATGTGCACTACTTCAACACCAAAGCCCATTTCAGTGAGGTGAACATCATCTGACTTCATTTCAGTTTGATGTTTCTGCTTCATTTTTGTGTGGTCCAGTTCCTTCACTAAATTAAAGTGCAATGCATCCTGTATATTCATTAGGAGAGGTAAAAACTTATGGCCTGATAAGCTTAAAAAGCTAAATATAACAATACTATTATTGAATCAAAGTGAACATTTACATAAGGACCATTCATTTCCATAATTTTATGAGGTTACATCTGATACTCTAAGAAGGGTCCCACATTATTTTACAACTTTTTTTCAAAGGTTTTCAGTTATTAGTCATCTGTTTTTCTCTGAAGAACCACCGTCCAGCGTACAAACGCATCATTAACATGCAAATCATATGCAATGTTTTCCTGGACCGAAGACTGATGCAACAGAAATAAAGCCTCTTTAAAGGTGATGTTTGTTATCTGTGCCACTTGCAAATATAACAACTGTTTTAAGTAGGTTGGTCTGCCATGGGTTGGACTGTAGGGTTGGGCGATGTCGACCGATTTTGCAATCGTACGATGGATGATGGCGTCGTCGTAGGCGGTGGAGCGATGGCAGTTGTTAAATAATTATAATATATATAATAATAATATTATAATTAATTTATTGTAGCCTACCGTTTCCACTACCTGACCCGCATGGTCTGTTATATCCATAATAAACCATAAATAAATAAGGATAAGTTACACATAAATTACCACCTGTCAATCACTTTTTCCGCGGGACTCGCATGAATAGGCACAGTGATCTGGTTGGCGTCGACAAACTTGGTTGGTAAAACAAGGTGCAAATTCACCTATCTGGCAATACTTTGGCTTTAGACAGAATGAAAGAGGACAGCCACGAGATACGTCTGAAGTGGTGTGTAGGATTTCCAGTTAAGTTATCCGGCGAAAAAGATGCGCAGACGACAAATTTACATGACCATTTGCGTGTACAGCTCATTGCCAGTGTCACCAGGTTGCCATGTTGTTACTCCACTTCGCAGCTTATTAAAGCCAGAAAAGTTGAACATGTTAGTATTTCTGTCGAGAAACCTTCATATATAAACTTGTTTTTTGTTCCAAACTCTGTTCATTATGGTAAAACCATGAAAAAGGCATATTTGGTGTGGTTTATTTAATCTAATTTAATTTAAATTAATTAGATTTTTTTTCAGCTGTTTTTGTATGCCTTATTTATTCATGTAAGCGAACTAGTTTGTGTAATTCGTTTGGAGTTCACTCTAATTTGTATTGTGATCGCTAACAAGTTCCTTATTATTTCCTCATAATAATAATAATAATAATAATAATAAAATAAGTAAAGATGCAGAAATTAAAAGCATGCGTTTCATTTGGCTATATAGTGTGATTAAGTGTGCGTTTTTCACGAGCTGGTTGCTGCTGCTGCGGGGCTGAGGATTGCGATGCCGGCTCAGCATTGTGATGTCTATCGGCCATCGGCGAAGGCATCGTCTATCGACCCAACCCTATTGGACTACCCTGGATGGAAGTCATTATTTTAGAATAATTTAATCACTATGTGTCACAAATGATCAATCAGAATCAAGCATTTCGGTGCAAAATAGGTGCTGTATGTTTAGTCTGACTCTATAAAAGCATAAAATACCATGTTTACAGTTAACATCTGAAAAATAGTTCTACAGTCAGCTATTCTCACACAAATTTGTTTGAATTTGGAAATAACTATGTTTGTAGTCCCAGAGATTTAATAATATACAAGTAAAAATGAGCATTATACATTATATAATTACAGCTAATTTATTAACATAGTATAATTTCTTTAAAAAACTATTATAAATGCAACATACCTAATAATATAACATTTACAGAATTTCTTTTTTTTTTTTTTTACATAATTGATAAAAATATATATAACTTCATCTGACCTAGCCAAAACCAATTTAATTAGTTTTTTAAATGTTTGAGTCAAATTAAGAAGTTAAGTAATGTTTTTTACCTATGTGTTTTATTTCTTAGACGTTGCACATGTTCATGATTTTATAACAAAACACATGACCTTTTAAGCTGAGGGCATGACACCTCCAAGGTACGAATTACCCAAAATAACACTCAGCCTATGATTCATGCACCGAAAGAGAACAGGAACTGCTGGAGAGAATACCTGTGTATGACAAGGGAGTCAATCTTTTTGACAGACAGACGGTTATTCTGTTCTTTTTTTGTTCTTTTCCTTAGGAAGAACTCGCTTTTAATCTGTTCTGTCAGTGACCTTGCAAGACAACCGCAAAAAGCACATACACCAACAAGCAGGCTCCTCTTTAAAAACCCCAACAAAACACACACACCCCGAGATAGGGCTGACGCACTGCCGAGCACGAGCATCTGTGTTGTGTTGACTGAAAGATGAAAATAGCGGACATGGAAAGAAAGAGTAATGAAAGATCAGATCTTTCCACCGCAGCGGCAAAAATGAAAGCCAACAAACGGCGGCAGATTCATCCATCTCCAGATCACCTCATGTGTTAACCTGACTTCACCCCACATGCACAGGGAGGGGATGTTAAGGCTCCAGAGAGAAGGTGGGATGAGAGCCAAGGAATTGAGGATGGAAACTGCAATGTCAGGTCTGCAGAGATCCCAGGAAGGGAATCTTGAAAATTCAAAAATCTTGAACTTGAATTAAATAATTTACTTTGAAAGAAAATATAAACGGCAGTCTCTTTAATTTACCTGTCAAAGGGGTCTTCAGTAAATGTTCTTCACCCTCTTATTCACACGTCTCAATTCAGCTGCTCCTATGAAAAAAAAATAATAATTATGACTTTGAGATGATTTTGCAGAGATTGATTACAGTGTGCCGAGTTATATTTAAGGGTGATGAGGTAAAAATGACATTTCTCATTAATGGCACATTACACATGTAAATGCAATACAAACTAAGTTCAATTTATAGCTAAAATGTATTTATTCATTAACAGCTAATGTTAAAACTAAATCATCAACACTGTAATTCAAACAAGATTCAATTTAAAGCTAAAATACATTTCTTAACTATAATTGACTGACAGGATGTTTATTTCCGCTGTTAATTCACCACTCTTTTAGAACAGATAAGAAAATAAGATACAATTATTTTATTTCTCAATTTTAACTGATGAAGTAACATTAAAAAGTTTATATAACATTTTAATATCAAGACATTTTATATCATAGTTTGAGTGAGATAATTTTGTGATTTGATTTACTTTTGAACCATATGGTGCAGATAGCTGCAAGACAGAAGCATACTCAAAATCAAAGAAAATAGTCAATTTTGCTGAGACTATTACATATTATTACTGTTGGTCATAAAGTGCTTATAGTCATCTTTAAGTGCTTGTAATCATCTTGGTTGAATTTCCAAACAGCTTGTTGGAATATATATTTAGGGCCATAAATATTTGGACAGAGACAACTTTTTTCTAATTTTGGTTCTGTACATTACCACAATGAATTTTAAGTGAAACTCAGATGCAGAGTGTAGACTTTCAGCCTCAATTCAGTGGGTTGAACAAACAAATTGCATAAAAATATTGCAAAACTAAAGCCTTTTTTAACACAATTCGTTTATTTCTTGGGCTCGAAAAGTAATTGGACAAATTAAATAACTGAAAATTAAATGTTCATTTCTAATATTTGGATGAAAACTCTTTGCTGTAAATGACAGCCTGAAGTCTTGAACTTATGGACATCAACAGATGCTGGGTTTCCTCTTTATTAATGCTCTGCCAGGCCTTTACTGTAGCAGTGAAAAGCAATTCTCAATTAGGTATGTCAATGTCCTTTATATAATTGGAATATGTTTCAGTAAATAGGTAAAAAAAAAAAAAAAAACTTGTGTCAGTGTCCAAATATTTATGGCCCTAACTGTATGTGTGACACTGCCTGTGAATATGGTCAAAATAGGATGTAGGATGCTTTTCAGTGCCAATGCAGACATCTCCCTGTAGTTCAAAACAGAGACAGTGCCATTTTGCTGCAACATTCACTCTTTGTATTTACATGCATGTCTGCTTTTGACTACCTGTTACAGTTGCTATGGTCTTTCTCTCTGTGCCAACTAAAAAAAAAAGTAACAATGTTATCAGTCCAGCCACCATTCAAGAAGAACATTGCTGGAAAGCCACAACTGATAAACAGTCACCACACCGCACACACATGCACACCTGTATCCTATTATTAAGACTTCGGCATTATTACAGCAGAATCACATAATCTCCCACTCGCAGACGTGTACCACCTGGGACAACCTGTGTGGCTGTCTTCGGGAAAACTGATTCAAAGAAAAAATAACACACTTGACATAATGCTATTTGCGAGCCGTGTAATGAAACAATGTCCTCACTCCAGTTTCATCAGGATTAATCATCCTAGATCACTCTAAGAGTGATTAGCCTACAGGTGAGTCAAGCAGCCATTTAAAACTCGTTTATTAAAACCAAAAAAAGGAACGTTTAATGAGTGAGGCCTTTAACTAATAGGCACTCTGAAATAATGGAATGTGTAAGTAATGACATACTCCAGTGCAGGTTAAAAGATAGAGTTTTAAATCAAATGGGAGCACGAGGTCTTTCCAGGATCATTGGTGGGTTAATAGGTCCTTGAGCGGGTGGATGAGTGTGTTAGTGAACTGTGATGGCCTTGACAAAGCCCTGAAGACACAATCCTCACTTTCTAAAAAGACTAACCGGAGGCTATTATGAAAGGGCAAAGCAAAAAGTTTAGGTGTGAAATCCCTAACCCAAAAACACACATATGCTTGTAAGATAAATAATGAAAAATCATATTCAGTTCATTTTTAATGTAGATCTAGAGAGATATCACTTACTCGAACATAAAAACTGCTCAAAAATGCATTACCTCTTGGTCACAGATAAGTGCAAATTATAAATATTTTCTACATTTATGCTCATGTGACAGAAATTCTGCATGTTTTCCAGATCAATGGATTGCCACCGCTTGCATACGGACAAGCTTACCTACGCCTACACTCAAAAGCCACACAGCTTGTTTGCTCAGTAATAGCAACCTGAACATTCAAATTAATCAAAGCCCAAATGCTCTCACGATCAGAATAAATGATGCTTGTTTATAAATCAAATGTTGTGTTGACACAAACTTTCATTTATTTAATCGTGTGCCAAATGGCACTTCAATGCCTGCAGTCAGAGGGCATAGTCGCTTAATGGAAGGCTATTAGTGTTGCAGCCTGGCTAAATGACTCAAGAAAAATCTATTTTGTTCTTGACTTTAAAAGCTTTAAGCATATCTTTTTAAGCTTGCATCACGGTCTTTAGTCCAGTCAAAAGTTAGCCAGACGCAAACAGCATACTAATTGCAGGACTAGGTGTTTTAAAAGCAACCAACTTTGTTGTTAAAATGTCGCACAGAGGCCCAAATCTGTGGTAAGTCTAAATCAGAAGAACATCTTTATAGCCCTGCAGTAACCCAGCGTGGTACTTTGAAATAGTAGTTTTATAACCTCCTATCCTCCAGATTAAACTATACAGTTACTAAGCCTGGTGGGTGACATTATTAACTTCATGTGACAAATAAATATAGTACATTTACTAAAACTCAAGGGTCAGATAGAGGACCTATAAAACGAAACTGAATTGGGTACGAAGAAGCTATTTTGAATGTTATTTGGCTCAGAGGTGGTATGATCCATGGTGTAGGATATAAAAAGCCGCTTACTGAACATTTCTGAACTTTCTTGATATAAACAAGCTACATAATAAAATGTGGCCAGTGTCACAATTATCCGTTTCAGAGAAAATGAAACCTGCTATTTACAGCCAGACACTTTTTCACTTTGAAACTGCCATGCAACCCTTTAATATAGATTTTTTCTTCATATACATGAAAATGCAATGGAGAAAAAAAATATTCAGCTTATAGTGTTAACACTTTTTTGTTAACCAGTTATTTCAAATATTTGAACCATTTGCTTATATACTAGGAATATGCATGCTAATTAGCCATTTATTAGTAATATATATAAATATATATATATATATATATATATATATATGTAAAGCATATTGGTAGTAATTACTAGGGCTGGGCGATATATATCGTACGATATATCATGCGCAAATTAGGAATGTATTAAAAAGAAAGGTCATAGTTAATAGTGAATAAGTGTGTTCGTTTTGTATTTTCAAGGTTCTAATATACACTATTTGCTAATAAATAAAGTACAAACGTGCAGCTTTTAAAAAGGTTCCATCATAGTGACAGCTTTTGTACCTTTTTCTGAGAGTGTACGGTCCTTGGGCCTTCCAAAATCACTTTTCAATTCATGTGGCTCAGGCACACCACTGTAAGCATAACACGACCTGACAGGCATCTATTCACATCCCGATAAAACCCAAAACCCCCTGGCTCTAACTTATATACACTTGCAGGGATGTGTGAAGCACCGAAATCAAGCTCTAAACCCCCACTCATCTACAAACAAACAGCCAGAGCTTTACTGCCTTTACAAAGACGTCAAGGTTATGGTTTGTGTGTGTGATTTACAGCGGACCCCCTTGCCTGCATAATGATATATCCGTGAGGTACTGTGCTTTACATTCGCTGAAGCCTTCACCATTTGAGACTAGATAAATTTTAAAAGGTGCTGCTTTGCCCTCTGTGTGGTCTAGCGCCATAAAAACATTCGTTAAAAACAATATAAGACTATTTATCAGCAGCAGGCCAGGCAGCAGCGCCACGCCAGAAAAAAAATTCAAAAGGTGAGAAGAAAGTACATTCGTTCAAAATGTCTCAAACCCTGAGGTGAAAAGAACTTCAAAACGAGATTCGGCAAAGAAAATCCTTCAAGTGTTCAAAAATGCATTTTTTTCCTCGGTTCTGTGCACCTATTTAAATTCAAATTGTACTGTTGAATGAAAAAGCTGAGGAGCACAATTACCCTTTCCATTTCCTGGATGTGATAATTGTTGTTTCTTCACAATAGGTTTTTGAGATCAGAGCAATAGAAATGTCTACATTCTAAAGCCGTCGGCCGTCGAGTGGATTAAGTAAATAAAAAAAAAAACGCAGGTCTTCCAATATAAATAGAACAAATAAATAAAAAAATCCTGCTCCAATCACAGAGCAGCTATGTCTGTGCATGAGTAGTCCGATTACGGAGCAAATCCTGCCTGTCAGCTACAGATGATAACGTCGTTTCGACTTTAATGTCATAACACAGCTAATCCTCTTTGACGCAGATCAGCAGCAGACAAAAGCAGCTCACGGCAGACCGACGGTGCCTATCTCCATTCTGCTTTTTTCCCCTCCCTTCCTTAAACTTCACACTTTTCCAAGTGAAGTCTTCACCCACACCCTGACATCTCTACTGCTGATGTCGACAAAGACCCTCTGTTCATTCCTAGAATTACAGATAGAACCACAGAATGATACTGTAGATATAACAACAACTCAAGACAGAACAATAGAATGAAAGATGATATAGAACAAGCAATAATAGATGGAACAGAATAAGAAAAAAAACAGACAGAACAATAAAATTATCAAACAACAGATGTCGATAGGTAGTTAAATGGCTAATTCATAGATTGACAGAATAGAATGCATAAATGATAGATGCATAGAATGATATCTGTATTCTACCGTCTATAGATTGGTTGCTCTGTCGTTTTGTCATTCGACCAGTCAGTTGTTCTGTCTGTCATTCTCTTTCTGTCCATCATACATTCTTTCTTTCTTTTGGTCTTTTCATCATTCAATCTATCATTCTGTTGAATGATTTAAAACCAGAAATGACATAAAGGCCGAAATAATGATCAATAGATACAATGGCAATACAACTGACAAGCAGATGAACAATGACAGAATGATGGAACATCAGAACGACTAAGATAGAGCACTCAAACTACAGATGATAGGGCAGAATTACAAAACAATAGAATATTAGAAAGTCTTAAAGGGGTCATCCGGTGCCACATACACTTTTACAAGCTGTTTGGACTGAAATGTGTGTTGGGAGTGTGTGTGCACCACCACCCTACAATGATAAAGATCCAGCAGTAGTTTTCTTTTAATTTAGTAAAAATAAGTTGCCCCTTCTGAAATCAAGCCATTCTCAAATGCATGTCGGTGTGACAGAGGCCACTCCCATAATAGTTGATTGACAGCAGCGTGTCACACAGACTGAACTGCTGTCTTACCTCAGACCCGTGCTGAGTGAGCCTTCATCAGACCGAGACGCAGACACAAGCAAGACTCCTAAGAGATTGAGGTGTTTTGTTGTTGAATGTATTAATGAACACCGCAGTAGTCATTTACCCCCGACATCTGAGTGATTGAAGATGCGGAGGATTAACATTAGATTTGGTTCTGAAGGAAATGCGCCCTTGATCAACAAAATGCGTTTATGTTCGCGCGAATCATTCATGATCCAGCCTCACCTACAGAAGCATTATAATGTCTTTTAACGGACTGAGGTCGAACGTGTGGCTTTTTTTCAGATGTCAGAGAAAAGAACTGAAACTGCTCATGTCATATATGATTGCACATATAAGACTAATACAGCATTTAAATCTGTAAAGGGTCTATTTTTTTAATACACTCACAATATCAACAAAACATTCTGCTTTTGGTAAATAAAGAAAATGAACAGGGTGCGTTCTCTGCTGTCTCTGTGATGTTCAGATTAAAACGTGTCAATAAAATGAACCGAAACTCAGCGAAAACATGACTCACATACATGAGAGTTATATCTACAGAAAGCTGTATTTGTCTTCTCTAAAAAGAAGCTAGTCAAGTCGAAAACAAATATTCTGTGATAAAGTTATCAGTGTGAAAACAACACCATGTTAGTTTTCTTTGTTTGAGCTCATTATAGTTAATTCCACGACTAGCCATGGAAAAAGTAAGCAACCAAGCATTAAAACTGCATTCGCTTCTGTTACGACATATAAAATAACAACCTATTTTATTCATAATTTTAGGTTTTATGCACTTAAAAGTATCGAACATGAAAATCGCATCGCAATCATTGCAAATTTTTTCTGATTGGTTGTAGATTCGTCCAGTAGTATACAGATGCTTCTGACGGACGTAGGTTAAGCCCACCTCCAAGAAGGCGGGTAGTAAGGTAGCTTGGCCAGACGAAGCTCCTATGAGCTTTATAGTTGTGGAAGCCAGGCTACCAAACACCACCACCTACACTACAACAGTTAGAGATGGGAAGGTTACTGCAGAGGCTTCACCTTCCCATGCAGGAACATTTTTCCAGTGCTGTGCTCAGGACTCAGTAAACAGGCTGTCTCAACTGTTCTGGTCTGATACTCTCACAGAGGGCACATCGACAAGGAGATGCCATTACTGCTCATTTCACCTTAAGCCATTCCCACTGATCACGGCTCTTAGCTGCACTTAGAGAGGGCTTCAGAAATGCCTGCCTAAAACAAACGTCCCCTTTTCTTACTCGTCTCTCCCACTTATTTGCTCCGTCGGCTTTATCGGAGCTCTCTTTTCATATCTTTTTGCTGCACCATTGCCATTTTCTTTTTGTCTTTCTCTCTTTTCTTTAAGCCCCACATCAATGGGATAAACGTCTAACTGTCAAAATAGAACCAATTATCGGTAAAGATCAAGCGTGCAATTTAGAGATTGGATAGAAAAACTGAAAAGCTACAAAATAATCACCCCCAAGAGGTGCACAGACATCACAGACCTAAATCATAGAATTCCAAAATACTGCTTTCACCCACTGAGCTCTATCACTCACTAGGCCATCAAAGTCTTTTTCTCCCTGTAGTTTGTTGCTTTGATTAACCAACACTGGTAAATAGCACTGCAGCATGTATAGCGGCTTCACACCAGGTAGTTCTAAGAACTCCATTATAGGACCTCGCCAAAAGAACTACATTTTCCCCTAAGGCCATTTTCCTGGTTGCGTTTCAACTGCCATTCGGATCTCTGAACAGATGTAAGCAATGTCCTAGAGTCATTCAAGTGTGGCATTCAACAATGCCAACAACTGGTGGGTGGAAAAGTGGCTGAACTTCGGAAAAACTTCGGTTTTACATATTTGCATTCAGTTTTCAGTCTCAGTTTTTTGTGGAGCATGTATGGCTTTTTTAAAAACTGCAGGACCCCGTGTTTCAAATGGCATATTTTTAGCAAATCAACATAGACTACACTTACAGTACGTCACCATTAGTTCCTATTGTGCTGGATTAGACCCTACTCTAAAGTAGTTAATTTAGTCCCCACATAAAGAAAATAATTCCAGTTCCAAAAGCGTGAGCATGTGGAAACTTCCGCCAATAGCTACAGTAACTAAGAAAACATTCCTCTGTTGTAAAAGCCACTAATGTGTGATTAAAACAGTGTACATAAGTCAGGCTGCACCTTGTGCATCCAGAAATAATGTGATAATTGATGATTAAACCTAGAATTAATTCTCATCGATGTGCTCTGAACCAAAGATGTCATGATTTAAAAACTCTGATGATATTCATTTGTAATTTCAGTCTCATTAGTGACTAAAATTTTCAAATGCAAAGAGTGCACTAGTATATGCTCACAAACCTAATTTCATATCAAGGTTAAATGAGAGACTTTGTCAATGTTCGAATAAACAATATTTGTTCATTAGAAGCTGTTCATTGCTGGTTACGATTGAGGGACTTTCCTTTATAGATTTTTTACATAAAAACAGTAAATCTGTATGTGAATACACTTGAATAAATACCTTGATTAAGATGCAGTACATGGATTGATATCATTTCTTTTAACAACCATTTTTAATGAATTCATTTAAGAATTCAATTTATTTTCTTTTTATTAATCATTTTTAGTAAAATGAAAAAAACATTCTTTTTTTTTTTCTGAACCCTTAAATAAAAAAAAAAAACAAGACTTAAATTTTCAATAGTTGCAAGCTTTGCCAAAGCTTGTCTCAATAAATCTTAAGTCATTCAAGAGTTTCGTCTGAGGCAGTTAGTAGAAAAGTAAACAAGATATCCTCAAGCACAATTGTTGAACAGCAGTATATAAATGCAGGAATATTGATTTCAGATTCACCCACCTCTAAACATCATGTAAAACCATTAAGTACTAAATGTTGTTGGCTAATAGCCATTCCTTATCAGACAAAAAAGGGTCTTCCTAAAGGAATTTGCTCCTTACCACTTCAGAAAACCACATTTTTTAGAGGCAATTCCAATCTTAGAATGTGTCTGTAATCTCCATAAAATGATCATCACAAAATGAATATGACTAGCCACACCATTTACTGCACGTGGTACATTGCCTGGTAATCTAGACACTAATTTGAACCTAAATAATCCTAATACAACACCTTAATAGAAAGTGAATTAAAACTTCAGAAGGAAAGGGAGAATTAACATAGCTGATCAATAAAGATAATGCCCAGGCTGTTAAGCCCTACCATGTCCAGTTCAGTTTATTGTGTCCCTTAGGAAATCTGGTTTGCAAAGATGCCACATGTAATTTACATACAGACAGATGTCTAAAACAACAACATAAAATCCAATTGGCATTATTACACTTGTATTACATTTGTGGTTGATCACTGTACACATTGTCAAATGGCTCTTCCAGTCAGAGTGCAAAATAGTAATCCACACTGTATCTAATTATATCAATGGAAAGGAAGAAAAAGAAATGCCTATAACTATCCATATTCTGATAAACATTTCAAAGCATTTAAGCATTTCAAATAAACAAATGTTGTTTTCTTATTTTTCCTAAAACAATAAAATAAAAAATAAAAAACCTACAATTTGGAACAACATGACAGAAAGTACATTTATGCTTGAATTATTCCCTTAATAACATTCCCACTCGGTGTCACCTCCTTTTGGATGCATTCTGCATAATAAAACACTCTATTGGGAGCTCTACGCACTTCTCTGTCCACCTAACTCACATTTTAATGTGTTTCCTTTCAAATTAAAAATGCAATAATGCCCGATGCCCATCAGCTGCCACTACTAATGCAACTGTCCGTCTGCCTGAACAACTCTGTGTGACGTCCAATCTAGAATACAGAATCAAAAACGCTTTAACATTCATTCCGAGTTCCCTTCTAGTTCCATGTTAAAGTATTTAATTTCAGCATCACCAGCAACAGATAAACCAATTCCCCAATCTGCCGTTGGTCAAGCAAACAGATAACACCTCAAAGTCTCCAAGTCTCTATCATAGTCAAGTAAGATACAAGTAAAAAAGAAAATTCCCCAAAAAATAAATAAAAATTCACTTTTAAAGTGATAACGTAATACCACCTTCAAGGTTGTTTTAATGGATTAGTTTGGAGTTTAGTTTCTGCATCCAAACTTTGCCCTTGAAAACTACCCTTTAGACACAAAACAGGTTTTATTCCAGTACAGCATAAACCAAGCAAAAACAAAACCTGACTAAAATATTAATGAGGTTGTGCAGTTCATCTTCAAGGGCTGCTTTATAGTAAGATGTCCTTATCACTGAAGTCTGATTGACAAATCATCGGCGCAAAAAAACAAAGAAAATCCTTCTTGTCAGGATATGTGCAACCGTGTTGTCAGAAAGGTGTGAGATGAGTCTTGGAGCTGGAGCACAGGGTGATAGAGGTCATCTCACTGGTGGTCCGAAAGTGAGGTGAAACAGAGGTGAAGTGAGAAAGGTCTCTTTTAACAAACTTCTCCCACTGCAGGTTATGAGAAGTGAATCAGAACCCACGGCAGGAACTAGCCTGTTATTTTGCCAGCCGTTATTGTTTTTGCACAAACGTCAGAGTTGGGGTTTATTCCATCAGCAGTCAATCTAATACAAGCGCGAGAGTGAAAACTATATTAGACTCCCTGCGCAAAAGGTTTTCCCTCAATTCTCCGAAATACAGTAAAGGATAAATCGAATTGACAACTTTAAAAATAGTCCCATTCCAACATGTTAAATAAGATCTTATCACTAGCTGTGCACATTTTTTCCCTTGTCAAGTCTATCTTAAGGACCCATACGATACAAACGCTATATTGTAATACATACAAGCTTAAGCGTCTAATAAAGGCCATGGGTGTTAGTCTGTGATAGATCAATAAGAGGCAAACTCAGTCCTTAGAGAATGGCACAATCGAATTGTATCTCACACACTGGCAATTGCAGGGGTAGGCGGTCCTTTCAGCACGGGGGATTGGAGCAATTGCTCCTACGCTGGAGAACTGAGAAAGAAATAATGAGACATAGAATACGATCTTTTATCTATCACCGCACATACAGGGCTGGTGGAATGTTTCCGCAACTTTCAAATGACATTGCTGTGAAAATGTTGTGTGCTATCTTAAAGGTACAATCACACTGTAGTGCAGTGGCGGTAAGAGTAGCTTAAAATGCTATTTTCTTTTCAGCCATTGTAACAGTTACGTTTTCTTTGCGCACTTATGAAAGACTTAGAATTTGCTATGAATAATAAAGTTCATAAATAAAAATAGAACATAAATCAGCAGGGATCTATCAATTATTTAACTATACAAAAATAAGCAAAATTGCATGGTTATTAAAATATAAACCATATTTATAATCTGGCAATATTGACTGCTGTTGCTGAGAAACTGGGTGGGTACAGTAAACATGGGCACTATTAACAGATAAACAGCAGGATGCCAGCTTACTCTAATAAAAGAAACTGTGTGTCAGAGACGGTGTGTGGTCATTCCTCATAATCAAGTGATTGAAGTGCTGTTATGACATTCTGGCGGTGGCTGAAATCGAACACAGCTGTCAATGCCCTGTCGTTGTAAGAAAGTACCATCTAAAAAAAGGAAATTCGCACACACTTCCATTGCATCATATGGCATGATTTAGGACAAATCTAGGACAAGCGATGTTTGTAGACAATCAAACAAATATTAATATATAGGATTTGAACAATGTTGAACTAAAAAAGGTTAAGTAAGTGTGACACCGACTCAAATTAACCTATTTATAAAAAAGAAAAAAATACTATGAAGTTATAGTTTTGAAAAAGGCATCGCATTTACTTGTGTAAAAAAAATCTACTATTATATGCTGTAACTACACCATTAGGTGGTTAGAAGCATATTAAATGCCAACATCTTTCTACAGGAATCATACATGCCCTGTTTCTAACTACCTGAAAAAACATTTTGTGTTTCATACAAAGCCTTTTTAAAATGAAGTCCTATTACAAAAAGCTCAAATTAAGACAAATAGCAACAAAAAAAGCACCAACACACGGCAAACTGTGAGAGCAGACAGCTATTACAGCACGAGTTAATGTCTGCATAGTTTAAAAATAAATAAATGAGACATACTGTGCCATTTATTTCACTTTCAATAGTAGGCATTAGGGTGATGCAGGTATGGTAGTACAAAGGAAATTAACCTTGCGTTCCTGCTCAAATTCCCCAGTATATTGTTCAAATGGAAATGGACTGGCACTGAAAAATAGTAAAACTGGTGCACAGCTTTATTTGAGCATTGTGAGGCTTTATCCCAAGACAAAGACATGAACTCTCTGACTCAACGAGCGCTAATTAAAACCCACGACAATGAAAATGAGCTGTCAGTTTATCGTATTGCCATTTATTATCATTTTGTTCTTCCACTGTGAATGTATTACATAAAGACTACTGTATAAGGTGTTTAAATCGTTTCAGTTGCTTTGCCTGTGTGAATGAACAAGCTTCAATTTTGCCTAAAAGAGCATGACCGTGCAAGCGTATCAAACTTCATCACTACTCCCAGGACAATGAAAACCAATGCAGGGAACCAATTTAGAGCCAAATTAATGTCCTCAGAGGGTACGGCAGACGCTTTTGTCTTCCTTTGTGTTCTCTCTCATACAAACGTTACCTTTTCAAGCCCCACAATCATGCACGCCTCTGCATCATGACATCCGCAAATAAACACAATCTTACGAATCTTTAGCCTAATCAGGCATCCCCTCCTGCATCATTAATTACTCAGCTGTATAAATAAATGCTGAGTGAATGAGTATTTCCGCCTGTCTTTGTGTCCAGGGCCTCTCCGCCATTTTTCCAGACGGTAATTCATTGTCTCCCATGCCGAAATGTAGTCAATCAATACCCAATTAAGCAGAGTCTGCCGTTTTCCCTTGAGCAACTGTCCATGGGACAAACTGCTTGAGGTAACTTTAAATGCAAATGGTGTATAAGGCTGTTTTCACACTTGGTTGGATTGTTTGGGTTGAATCCCCAGCGTCTGTGAGTCTCTTTTCACATTGTGCTGTTCACTGACGCAAGTACGACCACAGGTACTTGCAAGAAATATTTACCAACAACTTCGATAGTAACTGATGGAGAAGATGGCAGACTAAATGTATTATTTAGTCTGCCATCTTTATTATTAATATTATAAATATTTGTTCAGTTAATAAAACTTTTACTGTGTTTTATCTTAGTTGGAGACCTATACTTCCAATCCTAAACTACAAACATGCATAATAAATGTTATTAATATAATTAAATTCATGACAATAAAAAAAAAAATATATAATAATGAATCAAAGCATTAAATATTTACTGAATAAAAAGGTTTTATACAAGTTTAATAAATTTATAAGTATTTGTTTATGAAAGAAAACAACAGCACAAGTGAAGAGCTTGAGATAAAATATCAGACGATGCACTTTAAAATATTATTTATAAGTTATAAATAAAACTAAGATTTTTAAACTATTTCAGTCTTTCTACTTCAAAATGTTATTGTTAAGGCACCCCTATTACGGGTTATGTAAAGTTTATATTTATGATTTGGGAGTCTCCAATAACACATTAACAAAAAACACATTCTTATAAAAGTGCATTAATATTTGTTGAGTGACTCCCAGATGATTCTTCGACAATTCATTTTCGCCCAAACCCCTCCTGTGATTGGCTGATTTCATTTAAAACCATGTTTGTGAGCTTTTAATGCTCCAAAAGCGGCACCTAGTGACAAAGAATGAATTAGCATTTTCATTATTAATACAAAAAGATCAACGAGTTGGCTATATATTATATATAATAGCATATTGTTATGATATATAACAATATGGTAATGTTTCATGTTGTTCATGTTCAATGATTCAGGGTTGTCTCTTTCTTTTGAGAGACGATAACTATATAGACCGTACATTTTTAGATTTAAAGCTTTGCAGGGCGTTTCCATTCATTTAAGAGCTCTTACACACTGCATTAAAGTAATTTTCAAAAACCCATAAAATTTACTAGCAAAATCTCACTATACAAGTGAACCTGTGCAAAAAGCGTGAACATACGCCTGTTTATGGTGTGTGCAAATTTATTAGGTTTTTTTTTTATTATTGTATGTGTCTAGAGTTATTAAATACAATACATAATCTGTAGTGAAAACATCAATGAAGTGAGAATGCTTGATTTAAAAAAAATAAATAAATAAATAAATCATGTAATTAAAAATAAAGAAATGTTACTGAAGTAAAAGTGTAAAAAAAATAAGCTTTAAGGAAATTAGTTTCCTTAAAGTCCACAGGTGTCAAATACACATCATCAGGTTGTGTTTCACGGGTTAACTTCAGTGAGCAACCCATTTCAAGCATGGGTTGAAATCAAACAAGCTGTGGTCCGATCAAAAGCTCAAGTGTGAAAGTACCCTAAAATGGATCCTGCTGCCTCAAGAAGGCCTTGTTTGGTTCTATCCTCTCTGGGTTTGAGTTACACGTGACCTCCCTGTACCGCGGCCGAAGCTGTGCCGCATACCTGTGGTCAGGGCAGCGCAACGCAGAGATAGTGATATTTAAGTGACCTCCGTTGTCAATATGCTGATCCACCAGCTGAATACGCATGAAAACAGATAGGTATATATAAATGAGCATTGGCACATCACGCCACTAAACCACATCCTGATACAAAAGCCTAATGTAAAATGAATCCTTAAGCGGTCAAAGCATGCTCAGGAAATGCACTGAAATAGTCATTCAGCAAACACTTACAGTATACTTACACAACTCGTTACAAAGACAATCCTCTTCAAACAACCTGAGGTTAAGTGTCTTGCTGAAGTCCACACTAGCATCAGTTCATAGCCTGCTACTTCTAGAGATCGAGCCATTACAAAATAGCATACTGTAGCATTTCACCATGTACATTTTAAAAGGCAATACCATATAAATGGGAAAACTTGAGATCTAACAACTGAAAAAATCTGTTTTTCAGCTTTTAATAATGTGCAGCAGCAGGGAATTTAATTGGATGAATTAACAGCTGCAACTTTTCTGAGAAATTTAGTATGCTATGCTTAAGTGCATTAACAGCATTCTCAGCATGGTAAAACCATCTCTGAGAAGATGCATTCTTTCAATGTAATGCAGGCTACGAAAAAATTCTATCAACTCAATCCAGTTCACTGATTAACCGCCATCAAGCGGTATTTACTCTGGTCAAAATGCCTGTCTTGTCGAGATGTTAATGTAAACAGGCAGGAAAGCATTGAACATCTGTCAAAATATCAGATCTGTACATCGAGTCATGCAACGTAAACACCTTACAGAACTGCTGTTCACTATTACGTTGCTAACATTAATTAAACAGAAATATTGCCAAGTAAAACAGAAAATCATTCACTGCTCACTTCCTTTCTTTACGTTTTTACTTGTTCGTCCAGGCTGAATGTATTTGACCAAAAATACACTAAAAAACAGCAATCTGGGAAAATATTATTGCAATTTGAAATAAAGTCTTCTATTTAGATAGATTTCAAATGTAATTTATTCCAGCCAATAAATGTATTTGAAATAAATTTTAAACATAATTTAGGTAATATTTAGTCATTTCTAAATGGATTTAAATTTTTTAATGTAACATCAAAAATGCAAAATTTTCAGCATCCATTACTCCAGTGTCACATGATCTTAAAAGCCCACAATTACTTTTTTTTAACCTAATTGCTTTTGGGGAAACTTATTTTAGTAAATGTTTTAAATCAATATTTAATGTTTATACTACTAAAATGCAAGTGAATAAGCTACGATTATCAGGCAATTACAGCACACTCCATAGAAAAAGGCATTATCCCATCTCTAAAAAACATGGTAATACCACTGCACACTTTTGCTAGCAATGCAACTACCAATCTTTAGTTTCAACCAGTATTCCTCCCCAAGTTTACTTCTCCGATAGCAGTGTTTACCTGTCCCCTGTAAAAAAAAAAAAAAAATTAAATAAATAAATCGAATCATACAATTTTCTACACACGGTTCGAGACACAAATCTGACAACAAATCTGAAACATGGTTTGTCATAAACAGTTCGGCTAATGTATGTTTCTATCAATGGAAATGCATTCTGTAAAACAATAGCCATGAACCAAAAAAACAACATGACAAACCAGTCACTCTTTGTTCAATATGAGTGTAGTATGCTCGAATATGACCAGTCAGCAACCGAGGTGTTGATTGTTTATATGTGTAGGTGATCCCTGAACAGCACCTGTTTATCTCTGTTCAAACTAGGGCTGTATTTACACTTAAATACTTATGAAGAACAGCGCTGAAGAGCGCCTGTGCGTTCGGCCAAGTCATGTTATTTCACCTCGGCTTAGAATGCTTTTTTATGATGCAAGATTAACGTAAACGCAATCCACGGTGAACTCCATTGTAATTTTTACATTTATTAATGATTATTTTAGGCTCAAATGTGTGCAAGGATTTGGATACAAGCTTCTAAAGCATGCAGCGCCATCTGCGGTTCAAAACTAAGCTCAGAACCGATTCCACAGGAATCGCGATGCATTCGGAAAATCTCTGAATCGATCCATGAATCCATTCCAACAATTTATAGTCCCCTATAGTCCCTTCAAACTATTTAAGCCTTGCCTGTGTAATCATTGAAGAGCCAGAAAATGTGAAAGAGAACTTGCACAGGCCATGAGAAGATTTGTGTGTGCGCTTACTAGGGCTGCGCCAGAATATTCGAATATTCGTTTGGAGGGATCGCATTAGATTTTTCATTTTGAGATTCGAATATTCGAGAGAAAAAAAGAAATAAATAAATTTAACACGTGACATCGATCCCTGCAAAACGGTTCTCATTCGCGCTTAAATGACTAGCCCTTCGTGCCAACATCGTGATTTACTTTATCTCACAGAGAAGACAAAAATGACGAAGACCTTTTAAATTAACTGAAGACAAATAAAAAGGCAGTGTGTTAAATATGCGATTAGAAACTGGCCTACCACTGCAGCACAAGTTTGAGTTCTGTTAGTAGTATGAAGCCAGCCTAACGTTACCTTATTTTATTTAGACTATTAAAATGTTTTGATTCTATGAGGAAATTCATTTATAGAGCCCTGCAAGACAGCTTGTCAGAATCACCAGCCCAGCCCGTCATTTTCCCCTCTACAAAAACGTCTTATACTGCTGTTTTGATTTCGAGTGCAATTACAGAATAATTATATTTTGTTCCATTTTTTATTAAGCTAATTTAGACATTTTTTGTTTGTTAAATAAAAGTTTGTGTTTTTTAAAGTACCAAGTGGCCAGCGGAAGACAGAGAGCTGATCATAAAATATGATTGATCAGTTTAGCATTCTCAAATCATCACCACTTGCCTTAAAAAAATTGATAGGCATGCTAAAACAGTTCAAACATAAAACGATGTTTAAGCGTTAAACAGTAAAAGAATAAATGTGCGACATGATGGTTTGTGCAGAGTGACGCTATAAAGTGTGTTCTGTAGGAGATAAATGCACCAGCCAGCACTTGGATTTTAAAGCCTTCGCCTTAATTTTCTCTGATAAAGCTAAGAGTAATATGTCATTCAGAACTGTAAAGGGTCTACTTTTATTTGTGTGCACTGACAGTAAACCTGATTTTATAAAATAAAGAACACAAGCGCGTCTCTCTGTGGCGGGACAATAAACGCAGCGGAGTCGCTTTTAGCTGTGGAGCGGTCTTGTGTTGTATTCACCGCATGGCAATATTTTAATCACTAATTGATGGATGTCTATAAAATAAAAATAAGGAGAAGGCCTAAAACAGGCCCGCGTCATTCTTTTATTTAAATAGCCTACCCTTTACAGGGCCAATAATTAGCCTACTGTGCTGATAATTTGGGAGTTATTTGTTTGTTTGATAAATGTTGGGCTACCTTATTTAAAGTATTGCTTTAACAGACCGGTTATTGTTTTTTATTATAGTGCAGTGTTCGTTCTTAAATAATATTGCACTCCCTTGCGTCCGCAGCAGTTGGATGAATGGTTCTCGACACAAAAATTTTACAAACAGACGCACAAAGAGATTTCTACCTTTATTAGAGATCAGAATATATTCAGTCCCCTCCCACCGAAGCTTCGAATATTCGATGTTGATCACTACCGAATACTCGAAGCTCAAAAAATGGTATTCGGACCAGCCCTAGCGCTTACTGAAACCTGCATCTCAGAACACGTGCTTCTACTGAGTTCATGTCGACAAGCCCGTCTCAGTAAGTACCCTAGCAGACATGTTCCATTGAACATACAGTTTAGTGCCCTGGATCCATGCATTCCCTTAAAGTGATAGCATTTTCTTAATATTAATCTAACAGCAAAAACAAGGAAATTCCTCACTGCACTTGACTGAATAGCTTTTGTAACTTCAATAAAGCTTAGTCTTTAAATTGTAGTCAAATTTGTTACTTTGCTTTTTAGGTAGGTCTGACAGTTTTTAGGTTTCGAAATTGTAGTTACAGAAACCAACGCAAACCGTTGCACCCCTAGTGTTAAGTCCACATATATACTCTGCGAGAACACTGCTTGAATGTTTAGCAAGCACACACACAAACACATAAACGAATCCCCAGACATGCTGACGCCGGCCGGTCAGCTCGCCTTTGATCCGCTGCTGCAGGTTATCTGGCCTCACACTAATTTTAGCCAGCCTGTTTGGCAACACTAGCCTTGATGTGCCGGCCTTTAGGCGGTTAGCAGAACAACTAGAGCACCTTTATGCACACACACTCTCTTCCTTTGCATTTAAGGAGCCCAAGAGAGAGTGAGAGGTCCTGTTAGATCACATACACTATTTTTACAAAGCGCACTGCTAGCAGCAGCACTATGAGCGAGGCAACTATGTCGTCAAGTATCAGAGCATGAGGCTCATATGAGGCCCAATCAAGAGATGCAGGACTATCTATAGAGGGTCACACTATTCATAGAACCCAGGGAGGCAGCAAGAGATGATTTAAGATACATTTGAGAATCTCTATAAATCATGTCAGCATTATGTGATAGTATGGGAAGACATCATTTTAATAGATTTCAACACTAATCAGAGAATAATGTGATTTATGGTGCTTTGGGGCAAGCCTACTATATCTCTTATATCCAAATGGAGGTATCTCATTTAGAGGAAACTCTTAAGGCGTGACATAAACTTTAATTATTGTAATGTCATCCCCCAGCATCTTTAAAGCTCTCATTGGAGCAAGTCGGTTCACTCACAGCCATTCTGATAATGCCATAGGCAGCTATTTGTCTAAATATCAATAAAATCTGACAGCAATGGTATCATAAATTGTGCTTCTCCTGCACAAAAAAACCCCCAAAAAGTCTAGGTCTAGACTGAAGTCTTATCTACGTTCTAGAACAAAAAGAACGCATTATCTATACTTTAGCTGTATGAATGTGCTACCTTTTAGTTAAGAGTATATTGATTCAAACATTATTTGTTTCTACAGGAGGTCAGTCTCCCCTTTCTCTCTCTCTCTTTTATTTGTATTTTTTTCATAATAGGGTACAATCATTATTGAATGAAACTAGTGTTGTGCTTTTGGAATAGTTAGTCTTACCCGTCCCGTTCAGAGCAAGTCAAAGATGGCCACTGCCTTCAGAAATCTGCCTACAGAATTCACAGAAAGCAGGTTCCTGAAACAAACACACACACACACACACACACACATTTGAATTATGAAAGTATAACCAAATATAAGGAATTAGCAATTTAATAATCATACTAATAAATAAATAAATAATATATGTATAACAATTACAATATAGTATAGTATATATAGTAATATATAGTATAGTATATTCAAAACATAGTATTCATAAAAAGGTCCCTGGACTTCATTGGTGATTGTTAAAGATGACTCAATATCTTTGTTTCTACTGACATAACCAAGGCCATATAGAGAAGCAAAGTAATATGAATCAACAACCAATATCCCAGCATTACATTACAATTCAATACTAATTTGTTTTTGATTTGTGCCTACATGGAATTGCCATGAAATTAAATGGTGTGACATGATATATTTACAATTTATATCTAAAATTGCTTGAATATTTTTTTGTTATTGCATGAAGTGTTTTCGTTTTAAATTTAACTTAAATATGAAATTATATCCAACAAACTATTGAAGGTGCTAAAAGTGGTGAAAAACTCCAGATATTAAGTACTTTTTCTTATACAAATTAGAACCTAAAATTGTAAGTGCTGTAATAATAATAATAATAAACTACTTACACATGTATACGTGCATAGCTTGCAGGATATAAAATACTTACTAGGTTGACTAGAATGGAATATTTTTTTTTGGTAAGTTCAATTACATTTACTACAGATAAAAAGGCAGGTATGCGTGAATTCAAAAGCAAACAATCACACTCTCAAACAAA
This sequence comes from Enteromius unitaeniatus, assembly GCA_032359435.1. Lineage (NCBI taxonomy): Eukaryota > Metazoa > Chordata > Actinopteri > Cypriniformes > Cyprinidae > Enteromius > Enteromius unitaeniatus. The sequence continues at coordinate 15,111,298 of JAUMHI010000063.1, read as the reverse complement.
TTCAGTCGAGGATTCATTTGCAGGCTACGGATACAGTGAGTGCAGTAAAGCAGCTGTGGCAGTGTTGAGTGAATGATAGTTCACTATAACGCAGCTAAGATGAGGGGAGCAGAAGATGTCTACAAGCAGATTTAATACCCCAATCTCACACACGCATACACACAGCTCGGGCCACCCCTCTCCTATTGAAACATGAGTTACAACAGCGCCACCTCCGCCCTCCATTTCCCTCCTAAGATGAGGAATGGTATCTCAGCATTCCCTCAATTACATAGAAAGACACAATCCAAGAGTGCTGCAAATGCAGCTGTGGGGCTGCTAAAGACGATCCAAATTTCCCAATCATTCCTGTTCTCCATGCACTAGGTCGACATCACCAATCCATTTCAGAGCAGGGTGCCAGAACATTCTTTGATTTTTGTCTTTCATCAGCACCAGAAAGCTGTTTTCTCTCTTACCATAATCTATTCGGACACAGTCTGGGGTCCAGTGATGTTGCTACAAAGAGCATTATTTTATGTATTTAGTGTAATGCAATGTGTTTATGCAGTTAAAAGCATTAACACTTGAACAATATCTTAAAATCTAAACAATATTTTCCACATACTGTACATTTTTGTTTCTCCTCTAAGCCCCGCCTCCTGAAATGGTTCGATTTGTACAAAGCTCATTGTTCTAAAAAAGCGTGGTGTGCTCTGATTGGCTGAATACTGTAAGCACGTGGCAGAAATGTTACGCTCCCTATCATGATGCCCAGTCCCGCCGCTATGAAATCAAAACAATAAAGCTCATTGATTGATGACAACTTGGTATTGTGCTTTTACGTGCCGCGTTGCACCTCGTAAACATAACACATAACACATCAAGCACTACCCTTCTCTGCTCTAAAACTCGTGTTTGAATAGTAAGTAGCAGAATCTTGTATTTATAAAATGTAACTTACTTAAAAAGCAGCATAGGTTACACTCCAGGTTTTCGGTAAACACTAATTACTAATTAGTTCACTAAACACTCCAATTGTGTTGAACTGTTCTGGAACATTTGGGCGATGTTTGAAAGTAAACCCATTCTGTGATGAAAACGAGCCGTTTTAGGGGGTATGGACAAGTCATGACTTTTAGAAAGAATCTCTCTTAAAGCTTTGAAACTTTAGGCCATGTCCACACAAATACGTTTTCGTATGAAAACGCATCTTTTTCTCTTTGTTTTGGCCTTTCAGGTTTCTTTCTTTGTTTTGGCCTTTGTTTTGCGTTTTCAGTCATTTCAGCGTGGATGATCAACTCTTCAGAAAGGATTGAAAACGATAGTGTGGACGCGGAGCGTTTTTAGATGAAAACGCCATTTTCCGGATTAATGTAGACATAGCCTTATTCTTTCAACTTTTCTTTCAACTTTATTCCTTCAATCAGCTTGTAACACTCCATGTGAACTGTGTAATCACATCATATAACTATAAAACCTTGCTTTTAAAGTCATAATGTGAGGATGCACGATTGTCGATTATTCTCTTGAAATTTCAATTGCAATTGTTAATTACGATAAATCACATTGACTGATGTTTATTCCATTGCTTGAAGCAACCGCATGCCATACTTTTGGATGTAAATAAACTAAAAACAACTGAACAATGTATCCTTTTTCATAGTATTATGCCCCAAATGTGAACTATACATCGGATTAGTTTCTTCTTTAAATAAAAAAGTACAACGCTACACTGTATCATAATGCTACACTGAAACTAAAATAATGCAAAAACCCTTAAGATAACACGTAAAAAGAAAAGCACACATCTTAAGCACACAGAATTTACATAAATGGTTTTTGAACGATTAATTGCCGTTTCGAACGATTACGTAATTGCCATTAGAAATTCAATTAATTATGCACCTCTATCAAAATGTTCGTTTTTTAAGTGAATCTGACCTGCACAGGGTGATTCAAATGTAACAACTAGATTTTTTTTCAATTCCACATGGAAAGAAAGGACTCCTTCATTATTAAAGACAAACAGCCACTGTATGCCTTTGTTGAGTGAAGCTTCCTCAATTAGATCCAACAGAACAACATGCAATCAGTAAAACTGCTTTCCAAGTAATAATAAAAGTAAAAAAATCAAAAGCAAAATTAAGTAAATATAATACATAGTGATCTGCAACTAGAGTAAACGAAATTCAGCTTGTTCTATGTAATACTCAACCAACTCAATCAACACTGATCCAAGGACAATAAACAGGAGTGCACTCAGGGACATCATTACTCAGTTCCCATGTTATTCTAACAGTCTGTAGCCCTCCGGAAGCGGACTTCTGTCTCCCAGCGGTCCAATGACAACTGGACATCTTTAAAAATTTACAGCACATGCTCATTACACCCAGCAGAAGAGCTGTGTGGGGGGTGGAAGGCTGATTCTCTGTTAACTCAAACCACTCATCATCAAAATGAGCTTCAGCGCTGCAAGATTACAGCCTCGAGGGTAAATATAAAACAGCGACCGATCGGACCCTTACAACGAACTGAGATCTTCTTCCACAAAAAAAATGAAGTATCATCTCAACTCTACTCAAGCAGTGCTGAAGAGGAAATGCTGGGGGGACAACAGCAGTTGGCCTTGTCACATAAGTGGTGAGTCAAGGTACACTGGTACAGACGGGCCAGGACGGCTCTTGAGAGGATGTGCATCTGCTTTGAAACAAATCCGATATGGGTTGAAAATGCAGCGGAGTGCGGACATTAGCCAGAGAAGGCTGTAAGTGATATGCACCGCGCTCTATTGATGTGAATGAGTAAGACTCATCGATTATGCTGTGAAAAGCTCCTTGAGCAAGGCGCAGGGATTTCATGCAAACAATGATAGGACCACAACAGATTGGTGAAAGTGCACTTTTTTTGGTGGTCGACAGCTGTTCACATCAGTCCATTTGCACACAGCACAGACACACACACACAAGCTGATGCGCTCGTGTGTGCACGCTCTCATGCATCAGTGCCATGCCATGATCTAGCTCACTCACGATCTCGGAGGTAGTTCTAGTAATCCTGCTCTATAGGGAAGGCTACTACACCTAAATCCCAAACAGCTGCAGTCGCTCTCTCCGGTCAGGATGCTGAGACTTCTCCTCCTCATTCTTCACGCAGGAAGAGCATGAAGGACACAAACCCAGAGGATGACGACACTCTTGTGGAATGTTTGCCAGGGGATTTAATTATTACTGAAGGATCTTTGGATCTGAAAGTAGCAACAAATGAAAAGTGAAGCCAGAGATTTTGAAATAAACAGAAATCTGATTAGTCTGGAACCTATTATTCAAAGCCAAACTGCAAAATAGGAAGTATCCAAAGGGGTCTATAATACTTGCAGAAATCAGTAAAAATATATCAATGTGTCTACTTCATTGGCATTAAAATTGTATAACTCTAAAACTGCTTGTTGTCACAGACTTTCACAGAATATAATAATATAAAAAATAATAATACTCTGGTTGCATTGTCTCTGTAAGCTCTATTTTAGATTACATTTTAATATTTTAGTACGATGAACAAAGTATTTCAAGTGTCACCATGAGTGAGTCAAATCAAGATAATCATCTCCTCAGCATATGGCTGTCTATGCAGTAAAGGAGATGGCTTCAGTGCAAGCCGGCTACTGTAGCATTGGATACGGTGGACACGGGCCAGACATTGTGAAGTGCTGAGCGATGGAAGACATGCTCAAAGGCAGCCGTTTGGTCGCATCGGGTGACTCGGGAGGAAAGAGAGAAAAAAAAAAAAAAGCTACTGTACTTCCTCTCTTCCATGTCTTTACAATATAGTGATCACATGCTGCAAATTTTTTTTTTCAATTACTATCATTTCATTTCATTTTTTTTAACTATTAGAAATGCTAAATTAAAGGGTCATTAAATCACTTACCCCCATGTCGTTCCAAACCTGTAAAAACTTCATTTTCAGAACACAGTTTCTGATATTTTAGATAAAAACCGGGATGCTTTTGACTCTCCCACTGACTGCCACGTAATGAATACCGTGAAGATCAAGGAAAGTATGAAAGACATGTTAAATAAAGTTGTTATTTTAATTTTCTTTACATTCAAAAAGTATTCTCGTCACTTCATACAACACAGATTGAACCACTGATGGCAGATGGATTATTTTGATAATGTCTTTCATACTTTTCTAGGCCTTGACAGCAGATATGGACACTTGAGTTATTGACAGACTCAAGTTTCATTTTTATAGACTTCATTCATATTAGATATTCCTGGCATCCATCCGGACCACGAGCCATAAGGACATATTTGACTGCAGTTGTTATGCGTCATGGCATATCAGGCTCTTTTTTTAGCAAGCCATTAAATTACTAAACGATTTGAGACTCAACCCGGACTTGTGACCAAAGACTCAAGACTTGACTCTGACTCCAAGTTAAGCCTGGCTCACGCTGTGCGATTTTTTTTAAAGTCATTTAGGATTGTACTTGTCAGACTGTACGAACATGATGATCTTGTCACACTCAGTTGTTATTAATGTCAGACTGTCAAGACGTGTTAAAAAGGAGTTTTACATCAACCCACACATTATTAAGTGACCGTGAGCTGCATTGCATGCGGAGATGAAATGTTGGTTATGAGAAGAATACCATCAGCAGAAAAATTTAGGAAGCATATTTAGGAAGAATATTATAAGCAGGATATAAAGAGCGGCCCAACTGGTGTTTATCACAGCAAAGAATTTCATGAGTGGAGGACGAAAACGCAGATTTATGGCCTATAAAAGAAATCTCTAGCATTAATTCTGATCATGGGTTGCCTTGAAATACGGAAGAAAGTTTGTCGTAGGAGATGTCACACTGCAGGACTATGTGCAAAATCTTCTGACACTACCAGAATGTCAAATTTAATCGCAACGGCCATTAATCTGCTGTTGGTGGACATGTCAAACTAACAATCACAGACCACAGATTTTAGCCTAGGATTATAGGAAACTTTTAGGATTTTCTAAAATTTGTTAATTGTAATTGCCAAGAAGTTTTATGCTGATAATATTAACTATGGAAGCTCTAAAAAACTAAAAGAAAATATAAATTAGAACTGTATGTAGTATGTAGTAACATCAACTGATTCATCAAAACTGAAATATCAGTTCAACAAGTATAAGCTTGATCAAAGAGATGGAATAACAGTCCTGCAGTGCGACATGAACACTTCTGACGGGTGACTGTCTAATCTGCTGTCAGTAGAAAAGCCCTCTCCACAGTCTTACACATGAGTAATGCGTGCCACAGTAGCACAGCATCGTCGCAGCATGTCAACAGCAACCTCTCCATAAAATATTCATTTGCAATAGAATGTTCTCTATTAAACAGTGCGGACTCTCCCATTCTGTGCCGCTCCTAATGGGCTATGTAAATGTCTGCTCTTGTGTTGTTTACGGGAAGGGGGGGTATTAGGAAGTGAGGGCTCAAGTTTGCCAACTGCTGTGGAAAAGGGAAAAGGAGAATAAACTGAGAGCGCGATGAGTGACGTCGCCGCAGCTGCAGGGATGCAACAAGGGCTTTACCCGTTAAGATTATGCAAAGAGAGAAAGCACCAGAGGGTTGTCTAGCGTCGCCAGCAGGATGCGTGTTGAGGATACAGTGCCACATTAAACCCAGAATGAGGCTTTATGTTTGAGAGGCAATTAACGGCTTGTGGCCGCGAGCTCATCCAGTTTTTATAATGGAGGAGAGCATGCAGAAATAAAACGAGAGCGAACAAAAGACCCAAGGAAAAGACTTACACGGATTAATTCATCCTCAAAAAATCATTTCACAAAAGGCTCATTGATTTTTCGATCTTTCAATGGTTCTTTGTATTTTGTTTGATGGTATAAATTGAAAAAAGCTCTTCAAGAAAAAAAAGCAGACAAAGCAAACCTTTTGTTTACACAAATAACATCTCGTCTCTTTTGTCGATTACTCGTATGTCTCCTTTATAAAAGTGTTGTTTTTTGTCAAAATAAAGTGTGGCTCGTGTGTACCTGAGAAGCAGATGGTGGGCTGATTGAAAAGCCTCTCCTGTACGCCGCAAACTCAACAGTTCAGGGAGAGGGGAGATATAGGCGCTGCTGCCTGCCTGCAGCGAGGTGATTATCTGTGATTAGCTTTTTATTGTCACCGATGAGATCGCATCCTCCAAATGCACCCAACATACCCAAGGCTTATCTGAAGGTGATCTTTATTAAGACTAACCCTGCGGTGTGGGGTGGGCGTAAGAGGGCAGGCGGTCCTTGTCTTCACTTTCTGCTTTATAATTAAGACACAAAGCAGCCAGTCACCTTTGACGCAGGCTCATGTTGTTGTGCGTTCAGGCAGAGATGCAGAGAATGGTACTGTGTGTTTATGGCATATTGCATGACATATGCATGACCATGTGTCATTTACAAATTAGAGCTAAAAAAAAAAAAAAGCCTAATAATTATCACATAAATGTGATAAATGCCAAACTTATTATCATTTTCATCATGATGCCAGCACTATCCAGCTATTTACATTTAGTCCTTGGCAAAATAAGCTTACAGCTTAGCATCTGACCTTGGAAATAGCAAACAGCATGCATTTTTCACCATATATTAGGATCCCAGCCAATAAAATAACAGCACAGGGCTAATAGTGTGCAACAGTCGGGTACTTGAAGTCAAAATCCCCATTCATTTTCTCTATAGAGAAATTGATTTTTAACAAATCTCTATAAACCTTTACAAACAGATCTGCCATGGGCTTGGTGTTTAGCAACTGATGGTATATGAATCTGGTGAAGCCATCAGTTTGTGTTATTGTTTCTTTCTTTCTTGTTGGTCAATCAGTTAGTAAGTTAGTCAGTAGTAGTTAATTCCCAAATTAAAAACTGCATTACTCAAAAACATTGATATAACTAAATTAACTACTGTAATTATTATGTTGTGCCATGATATGGATTTTACTATACCATGGATACCATTACATACTTATGGTTTTCATTGGATGGCATCATCAGAGAGAGAGATTAAGTGGATGATTTTTGGCTTAAAAATCTTGTTTTTTTTCCTTTAAAATATAAGCTTAAAATTCATATTTTGCCTGCAATTTAATAAAGCTTTCCTAAAAAGCGATTCCAATTTTTGCTGCTCATACCGCAATATAATATCAATATCGTCTTGACTGTGGGAAAATACCATGATATAAATTTTAGCTCATATCACCTACCCCTATTAGTCAGTCAGTTAGTTCTCAAACGAAGAACTGCATTACTCAAAATTCTAAACGCTACAAAACCTACTTGTATACTTTTTAAAATGTTTTTATAGGAAGTCTCTTGTTTTAACCAAGGCTGGATTTATTTGAGATTTTTCACAATATTACTGCTTCTACTGTATTTTTGATCAATTTAAATTTTTAATACATTTTAAAACATTACCATTCCTGTGATGGCAAAGCTTTACTTTTAGCAGCCATTCAGCCATTTCCTTCAGAAACTTTCTAATATCCTGATTGGGTGCTAAAAAATCATATTATAAAGAGTGTTTACTGTCACTTATTGATACACTAGTTTATACATTTATAATCAATGACTACAAATCTAAAGTTTTATATTGTACCATAATTGTTCCTTTAATTACGTAAATCAAGGAAAGGCACTTTAGCGGTCAACTCTGAAAATGCCCGCCTGTCCACAGCCGCACCATTTGTCCCCTTTTACAAGGAATTTCCTTTCTGATCCCCGTGCAAATGCTGGCACCTCAAACAGCGACTTAGCCAAGATTCCCAGCGCTGGCCAAATTTTAACAAATGTGAATGGTTCAGTAGCCGGTGGAATTCTGAGTGGAATTCTGAGTGGTGAACAGCAGCTGTGAATCTCTCCCCATCCCCCAACAAGCCTGAGATATTCAGGCCCTCTGATCCAGCTCAGTCGCTCGCTGTGGCACTGTACAGTGTGCGGCGAGTGTGGCATAACTACAGGATGAGCTGTCAGCGCCTTGCAACAGCCCTGATACGGCCCATCATCCTAAAGGCAGCATGACATCATCGCGCAAGCCTCCCAGAGTTCCTCTGCGAAATATTTTCAGTGAGATTCAGTTACTCAGCGAGCCATTCTTCAGATAAAACAAACTGGCCCTTACTTAGTTTCCACTGGAATCTAAGCCTTTGTACATTGCAGGATAAAAAAAAAAAAAACAACAAAAAAGGTCCCAGTGCACCTCTCAAGTGCTATTTGAACTAATAGACTCTCGGTTGAAAGGATTAAATAGGATGAACAAAAGGTTAGAATAAAAATCTAGTCAGTGTACGCATCAGATTAACATGATTTGTGTGCCAAGGAAACATAATTTACCCAAGTAGCGTCTTCACAGCGGTCCGCGACTAGATCCTACATACATCGCTACTCATGGTTATTTAAAATGCCACAGGAACGTGCACAGGGATGTAAAGAAGTAGGAGTTAAACAAGCAGAGAGAAAAAAAAAAAGATTAATAGGTTTACGTTACTCTGACATGCTGCTCCAAGGCTGTGGGGCAGGTGCTATAAATAGCAGCTCTTGGCTGCTCGTTACCCGTGATTCAAACATCCCTGCTTGGTAGCATGATAGCTGTGTGCTAAAGGGTTGAGTGTCACAGAAAAGTGCAACATGGGTGCAAAAAGGGCTAAATAAGGGGAAAAGCACTCAAGGCGGGAGAGAGATGAGGAGAGGAATATAAAAAAAGAAAACATGCATGGATATATCTAGCAGAGGACAAGATGTGGTTTTTATCTTCCACTCACTGGATCCTGCAAGAGATACTGAGAAGTCAAACCGTGAAGGTAGAAACTTTGAAAGGTCAGAATAGAGCAGATGAATACAGAAGACTTATTAGAAGTTAAAGTAAAATATTAATCATATTCAGAAAAAGGGATGAGCATGTGGGTCGTTTTGACTGCATGTACCATCTGTGCCATTTTATATTTACATCTGCATTGGGCAGACATCTTTATCCGCTGCATTTCATCTCATTTTTTTAGCATTTCACCATGTACGTGACATTTCGGGTAGGAGTATCAAGAAAAATTGTATGGTTATAAATTATAAAGTTATATGCTCACAAACAAAGACACACTTTTTGTGTGCATTTAAATACTTTTTTATACATGCTGAACAAGTCAGAATCACATTGTCAATGTCTGTTAGTCTGACTTAAAACATTTAAATTAGCTGTGTTTGGTTACGTCCAGAATTCAATACTGCAACTGTAACTAAATCTAAAAATGAAAAAAGATCAAAAATGAAATGCTTTTTCATCCAGTCATGCAATTTTTTATGATTAATCACCGCTGCCACTTGCCTCATGCTCATTCATATAAATACACACAAACGAGAAAGGAATGAACCTAAGCACTTATAAGCACTAGATGCACATGTAACGCGCTCTCTCAGGCCAGAAGGCATTTCACGACCTCAGACAGTTCATTAGTTGCCCCATGGAGCCACATGGGAGCAGCCCATGTCATCTGACCCCTGGCCATAACCTTGGTTTTGCAGCACACGCCACAAGTCTCTTCACAGACTGCTGTGGACAATAAAGCAGCTAGTAATGACCTCTGGCACCTCGAGCTCCATGTGGCTGATACAGCCACCTGTTCTCAAGGGACAACTTTTCCAGGATGAATTAAAAGGAACACCCCCAGAACAGATCTCTGCTGGAGTTTGTTAGCGTCTCCCCAGCGGCTGAGCTCTATGTGTTGTTTGTGCAGTGGACTGAATTGAGGGATCGCTGCAGTGAGCCTAAACAGGCACAAGCATTAATACACAGAGCTCAGGTAGATGCATGGAGTGTCATACAAGAACCCTGCAGCGCTGTAAACGAACAAAGCGTAATGGATCCAGAGACAGATTGAGCTTAAATAACAGAAACAAAGGGATAAGATGAAGCTCCAGACTGAGACTAAAATGGATACAAATGCGGAAACATTTGAGACAATAAACATTTCACAGATTTGTTCAGTTCACTTAGTAGTTTTGGTAAAAATATACATGGAACCCTGTTACTTCAACAACAGTCATAGCCATAGATTTAAAATTATTCAAATCGACTGCTTTTTAGTTTTAGATACAGTATATTCATTAATATTCAAATAAACTGAATGCATACAGTTTTTATATAAATTACTAATGTTATAATTACCAGTTTATAGTTAGAATTATACGTAAGGGATAATGTAGAGGCAGCTGCGAAGTGGAGGGTCTTGTATCATGCTGAAGGGGCTTATTTCGCCATAACTACAGGCTGCCTGAACATTTCCCCACTTATTATACGGCTACTTGCCACAAAGAAAAAAACTGGACATGAATATGAATTTGAAACATTTTATTGGCATATTTGTTTTAAATTAACATTTTCATCCTTCCGCGAAACGATATAGTACCACGTGACTAACATTCAAACGTTAGTAAGACATCTACATATAAATATATAACAATATATATATTTATTTATTTATTTACACGTTGTTACATTGTTAATTGTGGTTGTCCAGTGTTTGTCACAAGATGGCGCCAAACAGTAATCTTTGTTGGCGCGGAGGGATTTTAAACATACAAGTAGTACCGGCAATACGTTATTACTTTGGATCGGTTATTATTTGAAAAGAACGAACCAGCAAATGTCTCAACTGACCAATCAGAATCAAGCATTCCTGAGAGGCGTGTAATAAAAAAATATAATCTATATAAGCTATATAATCTCAGAATTCTTTCTTTTTCCTAGCAGTGACCTTACATCCGAAGAATTAAACTCTTTTTTTTGTTTGTTTGTTTTGCAAGAAAAGGTGTGAACTGAAAAACCTCACAAAAGTAAACACCATCTGTAGGATCACAAATGATTATGGTACAGATTATCAATTAATAAGACAAATTGTACTGCACAATAGTATGCTATGAACTCAAAACACCATAGTGTTAACCATAGTGCATGATTTGTAAGTTTGCATCACATAACCAGCTCTACATGTATGGCTTTTCTGAAGTAAGCTTGCTTGTAAGCTCACCTGGTCACCAATGCAAATCACTTGGGTACAAGTGCCATGAAACACCAATTAGGATAAAAGACAAAAACAAAAATAGTAGAAGCAAACTCATGTCTGTTTTTGATATATTTAGTGTTATATTTTCAACAACAACCAAGGTGAAAAAACACTGGCAGATTCACAATCATCACGTTTCTGATCATTTACTGGACATTTCACTTTAAAAGTGTTGTGCAATGTGCAAAAAGCATCAAATAAATTTGCTGAAATGTCGCCACAAGCATGTTTTTCTAATGAGCCTGGGTTGGAAAAATACCCCATAAATTCCAAAATGGAATCTATAGTTGCACAAAAAAAAAAAAAAAAAAAATGTCAGTCTGCCATTAATCATAAAACAACCCCCTTCAGGGTGATATGAGATTTATTACCACATTATCCCTCACACATTTATCAAAACACAATATGTAATCATACCACATAAAAATATGACCATGAAAACAGAGCTAAATCTAACACTGTAAGGATGGTGCTAGGTTGAAGCTATAATGCCATCGAAAGTGACAAAACGGCCCTGGATATGTAAAATACACACAGAAAAATGCTCCAGCAAGCGTATTATTTTCTAGGCCTACATATATTGAACAAAGTATCAGCTAGAAAAACACTGAATAACAGCCTGAGAAACACTGTGACAACTGCAAAAACGCAAATACATTCAAATGCATGGTGACAGATTTCAGCAGAGACCTGCATAATTCAACACAAGGATGCAAATGATTTCAAATGTATTCCAGCAGAGCGTTTATTCTGTTATGATATCTTATACATTATTTAACAATGCTTTTGCTGTTTGATATTTATTTAATTTGTCTCTTAGTTCTAAAACGGTATGTCACAGTAAAAATAAGAAAAAATTTGAAAAGTTCTGAGTAAAATTTCAATTATGTAAAGCGGCATCCACCAGAGTGTTTTCCACAAGTGTTTCTAAACGTCAGGAAATAATGCAACCTTCACGCTCCTTTTTTCCAAAGCTTACAGTTTGACTATATGCAGAAGATTATATTACAGGCTAAAGACATCAGTTTTGATTCTGTGACTGTCGAAGGCATGTGAGTACTAAACTAAGTTCTCATTCACACATACGTTTATATAAAAAAAACACTTGGTTAATAACATTTGGCTGGGAAATAAATTTCATGTTTATATTAGATAAATGTAGTATCGCCTCACTTGCTCACTAATGGATGCTCTGCAGTGAATGGGTGCCATCAGAACGAGAGTCCAAACAGCTGATAAAAACAGCGCAATAATCCACATCACTCCAGTCCACCAATTATTGAAAAGCAGCAGGTTTCTAAGAAACAAATCCATCATTAAAACATTAATTGTATGTTAACTGATTGACAGAAGTGGTGTGGATTATTGTGATGTTTTTATCAGCTGTTTGGACTCATTCTGACGGCACCCATTCACTGCAGAGCAAATTATGAAATGCTACGTTTCTCCAAATTTCATGGCCTGAGGGCAGGTACATTTTTAGGTGAACTCTTCCTTTAAGATATGCATGTCTATACAGGAAAATTTCACGCTTGCTCTCTCAATTGACCCCCAGATGAAGTATTCAGGTGCTATTTCAAGCGAGTGCATCATGACTAAGAGAAAGAAGCTGCTGAGACACTGCAAACTCTCTCTTTCTCTTCTGGAGAGCTGTTACTGAAACTCCCGCAGGGAGCATAGATTCAGTTCACAGGCTTTATGCTTTTACCCTGAAAATTTCACAGATTGTGCCTGCAAATCAATAATTGAACACAGCTTTAACACTGAGGTTTGTGTGCAACTCAGGTTCTCACCAGCAATCTTTATAAGGAAACAGTCTGGGGTTAGTACATAAAAGCTTTAAAGCGGTTTGACTATTGAGCAGTTAGAGCAATACAGTCTGAGGAAGAAGACTTTTAGCCCTCTCTTTCAGTTACTGAAGGGGCACGATCATGAAAACATCTAAAGGTCAAGCAATTTTCCATGCACTATCAAAACATACACTGTAAAAAATGGCTGTGATTTTGACAGTAAAACAACTGTGAAAATGTTATGTGGAAAAAAAAAGTTAAATGGTTAACGGTAAATTCCTGTCAAATTTACAGGGAAAAAAGGACTTGATGGACTTTGGTTCATCATGTGACTTTCTCATCATCACTTGCATTTGGTGCTCATCAATGTTTTTCAAAGCTACAAAACAGATTTCAGTGCTTTAATAGTTTGGTAGATTAAAATTGTACAAGTTAATGAAATTACGGTATTTAACTGTAAATTTAACTTAAAACCGTAAACCTAAATCGTTTTCCGGCAACCACAGCTGCCTTTTTTTTTTTTTTTTTTTTATTTCTAAGTGTACAGTACATTTTTAGATTACAATCAAAATGTCTCTCTTTCTGAATTTCCACCACTGTCAGAAATCAGAATACTCTGCTCTTTACATAACTTCAAAAAGCCTTTGCACACAAAAACAACAAACTATTATTCAAATAAATAAATAAAATGCATGATATGACAGTATCACTATAGCAGTAGATACTATCCAGCTAATGTCAAACCCTGAAAGTTCTTCGTGATCCAGCAAATCTCAGTTTCAATTTTCTGTATTCTATTCTGTATATTTTTAGTCGCAGCTGCAGAATCAATCATAATCCTTAGGAACCCTCGTACATGCAAAGGCTGAAACTATAGCTGCAATCTTCTCTGAAAGTCCAGTCAATCTAATTCCCCAATCAAAAGAAACAATAGTTAAGGCTCACAGTTCTCTGAAAGGTGAAATGGATGATGGAGGATTATGTGGCTAAGTAGAAGAAAGAGCTACTCAGGTTTAGAGACTAAACACATTATTATATCAGAAATATCCCTCTGCATATTGACTATTACATACTGAATTCATTTATGCATTCATACCAGATTTATTATAGTGTCATACTGTAGTTCATTTTTATATTTTGAAACAAATTTTTTAATTTTAATTTTAGTAAATATTTTAGTCATTTTATTGTTTTTGATATTTAAAAAAAAATTATTTATATATATATATATATATATATATATATATATATAAGCCCAGATCAGGGCCCAGCGAACTCTCTGTGTTTTATGTCTGTTTTCATTCATGGACTCTCATCAATGAACTCATTTCAGCTAGCTTCTAAAGAATTTTGTTTTTTATTTAAGTACTAAAATAAAATAAAAAACACACACAGAAATGCAAATTAATAAACTACAGAAATACATAAAACAACTGAAAACAGACAATAACCCCCACCACAAACACACAAATAAAAGTGGGAAATATGTGATAAAATCAAAGATTTATTTTAAAAAGATTTTCTTAAACATAATAGCATATCATTAAAACTAAAGTAATAATTACTGAATATTAAACTAATACAAATCTTCTTTTTCATCATTTCTTAGTTCTTTGTAATAAACCTGGCATTGTAAACTATGAAAATATAGTTTGGCTCCCTGGCGGGACGCTTATGTTTTTGTTCTGAATTCCTTTGGATAAAATGCATAACTGGAAACTGGAAAAGGACAAAAATCCAAAGAGTTGTAACTTTAAAAACACTACACACATCAACTATAAGTCTCGTGCTATGAGCAACTGGTACTGGAGACCTTCTTATCTGTTGTTTTTCTCATATCACTCATTCTACAGAAAGCGTGTGTTTGAAATATCAATGTACAAGTGTTGAACATTAAACAAGGTAAGGGTTGCATGAGTGGGTGGACAAGAAAACATGAAAGCAGCAGCTTGTGAGAGGCATCTGTGTGTCTCGTCCCCGGAGTCGCAGTTAAGTGGAGGCCGTGAAAGGCCAGTCCCGGGTCGGTGAAAGGTGTGAGCTCCAGAGCTCGTGGTGAACCAGAGTGCACTGAACAGAACAGAATTCAGGTCAGTGTGTCGATGCCAGCTGCTGGACTACAGATCGCTTCTGCGTAACAGGACCGCACGGACCCGCTTCCGGAGGGTTAATAACAGATGCAAGAATGTTAATTAGATTCTTGTGTTTCCTTGCAAGGAATAACATTAGCCTGCTCCAATAGGTGGCTTCTTAGTGGTCCTGTAATAAAAAGAATTCATGCTTATATTCTTGTCTTTAGATACGGCCCGTTTCGCTTCTTCAAGTCTACGGGAATGTCATGCATTTTGATTTTAAGACTTCTCACTAAACGTCCAAATTATTTCAGGAACTTTTCATGTCAAAATAGCAAAATGATTAAAAAAAAAAACATTATTAGTATTTTGTCTTGTTTTAAGTATGAACATTTTCATTTTCTTAAGAAACAAGATGACTTTGTTTTTTTTAAAAAAAAACAAAATGAAAGTGATTGTTTTTTCGTAAAATATATGCCAATAAAGTAAGAAAATACTTGCTTTTTTAACTACATTTATTTTTCCTTTTTTTTCCTTTTTAAACATAAAATTGCTCACTTTTGATATTTCGTTTTAGAAAACAACACTTAAAATCTTAAATTATGATATATTTGTGTCTTATATACAAGAAATCTTTTTTAGGTATATGTATAGAAAAGTCAATCATGTAGTTTTAGTTCAGTATTTAGGGTTAAGGGTTTGTTTAGTTCACTGACTCCAAATATACTGTAATAAATCTATACATATATATATTTTTTTGTTTTTTAAATACAGATTATTGAAGTACATTTAGCAAGAAAACAGTACAGTCTTCCTATACCTAAAAATCAATTATTTGTGAAATTTATTAGCATTTTACTACATTTTAATGCAAAACATAATAAATTAAATCCTCTGAAAACACAAATTATTAAATTATTAAACTAGGAAGGAAAAACCCCTTTATGAAATATTTTTTACAGAAGTGTTCAGGCCAAGATATGCAGCCAAAAATAATGGATCCACAAAACCAAATACAATTAAGACCAACATGGAATATTAAAAAATGTAAAAAGCAGACAGAGACCAGAGACTATTCATTCCTTTGTAGATTAATTCTAGTCACATGTTAACATCAGGTTTGAAAAGTCCTCCCGGTAACATTCAGAACATCATTTTCTCATTCCTGTAAGCCCAAATGTCACAGAGTAAGAACTGGACATGATCTGCATAAGTAAATGCTTGGAAGAGCTGAAAGGATCGTCACGCTGTGAGAGCTCAGAGTCAAGCTGGGGTCTTACACTCTAAACACCGCAATCAGCCCTCATCAGTGTTAGATCTCTGCCAAGGAAAGCATATGTGCATCCAGAAAGTGTGAGCGCCGCCGACGGGGAACAAATTCTCTGACTGTGTCCGCCAGCTTCTGGTCACCCCTGAGCCCGACAGATGATCTTAACCGGCGTGACAGTCAACTAATTGTCTTATTCAGGCCTGCAGACACTGACTACATTTCCTGTCGCCTCGCCGGTGAAGCCAAACATCAACAACAAGCTATTCTTACATTGCGCTGGACACAGGTTGTGCCGCTGCATGGAGCTAATCACAGCTGATTATATATACTGAACAGGACAGGGCCGAAAAATTAGGATTTATTACTTGGAAATGCTGTAATCTGATAAGTGGATTGACTGAAAAATCATGCAGCCTTCTCGAATCGAATCATTTCTATCAAAATGCTATTTAAAAGGAACATTCCCCTTTCAAGTAAGTTGTTCTGCACCATTTCACCAACAGACTAAACTATGCCAGTAAATAAAGCAAAGGGAAATTAGATGAATTAGACAAAATCAATCAACATGCTTGAAAAAATGGGACAAAACAAATTTATTAATAATACTTTGGTGACAATTACGCAAATTGTACACAGATAATCCCCAGTTATTCAATTAGCATTATTTGAATGTTAAGACATTATCTAAAAATTCATTAAAAACATTTTATACATTTTTTAAACTCTCTTATAAATTGCAAATATTAAAATATATTTTCTACTGTTTTTATTACTATTATTTACATCCTAACTTTTATTTTGTCAATTAAGTAAATTTACCTACCCTCAAAATAACCACAATTTCATTCTCAATATTTTATTGCAGAGGAACTAATACATTATTAAAGTTATAAATATTTAGACATGTAATATTTTATTTATTTATTTTATATCTGTAATAAAAAATTATCATATTGGAGTAAGAAAAAATAAACATATAAATAAGTGAGTAATAATAATATGAATAATAGTAATTAAAATTTTTTCTAAATTTTTGAGGAAAAAACCCTGTATTCATCCGTTCATCCTCACACTGTATCTTGATGTCATTTTTTTTCTTACCTATTTATACAGTGTTTTTTTTACAGATATTATCAAAGCAGCTACAATATTAAACCAAAAAATAATGTGTCAATAATGCAAAAGGATGATAGAAAACACTTAATTTTCAGTTAAAGGCAGTTTATCATTGTGTCCCCAACTAAGCAAGCCAGAGGAACCAAAACTCCATCTGTAACAGAATGAAGAAAAATCCTTAGGAGAAGCCGGGCCAGTTTGTGATTCTGCACTCGGTGAAAAGCATCTGAATGTAATGCTGGTGTTTCATGCATATCTGCTCACATTTAGTTCCGTTCGACTCCAGAGCGTAACAAACCACATCAGACCGATGCAATCCCTCACCAGAACACACACGCTTCTCAGTTAGCATGAAATATGACCTTGAAACGACTACAGTCCTGACAACATCCTGAAGACAAGACTGAAAGTGCAAGCAACATCCCACAAAATCAAGCCCAAGCTGGACGCAGCAGAACCAACCCAACCAGACCGAGGTTTGTTTACCTCTCGAAGAGGTCATTCAAGTAAATTAATTACAAGCTCTATCGATTCCACACTCTCCAGCCTGAAGTGAGCCTGTCACTCTGCTGAAATCAACTGTTTGGCATCGTGACACAGATGCTTAGAGGACACCGAACGAGCCGTAAAGCAACAGAAAGAAAACACTGTATTTCAACTGAGCTAGACGGCTTGACTTGAAGGATGTATAAGGCACTATGTGTGACCCTGGAGTACAAAAGCAGTCATAAGAGACAATGTTTGGAAATTTAGACAAGATTTATTTGAAAGCTGAATAAATAAGCTGTCATCCGATGTGATAGGACAATATTTGGCTGAGATACAACTATTTGAAAATCTGGAACATAAAATGGCACCTAAATGCTAAATATATTAAAAAAACACCTTTAAAGTTGTCCAAAATAAGTTTTTAGAAATGCATATTACAAATCAAAAATTAAGTTTAGGTAGGAAATGTACAAGATATCTTAATGGAACTAATTATTTAACATCCTAATTATTTTTGGCATTGAATAATGAATTTTGACCTTTATTTTTTTGACTACTTCTATAAATGAAGAGTTCATTTGCAAAAAAAAACAAACAGATAACTCAAGTTTTTAACTAATTTTTAAAAAATGATGCTTTTTTTAATCTTGCATTCCAATAAATCTCAAACTGCAGCTGGATTATTTGAAGTAAAAAAAAAACCACACACCATCACAACATGATGACATTAAAAAACATGATTTTTACACATGATTTTTAAAGATTTCTGCAAATAAACTCTTCTCCGTGCTGCTTATGACTGCTTGTGTGCTCCAGGGTCACATACGATGCACAAAACAAGCACAACATCTCGTGCATCTGATCAGAGCGTGTGACGTCCAAGCTCTTACCTCCACACTTGTCCCATCTGAAGGATGTGCACGCAAGCGTACCAGACCCAAATGGAGATCACACAGCACCTGTCCCTGCCGTAGATGCGTGAGCTCAGATCCGCCGTGGCTTTTCTGCTGAGCCCCTCCACTGCCCCGAGCCCGCCGCCGGCGTAATCCTGGACGAACCACCTGAAGCTCAGGATCTGGACCAGCACCGACGGCACCAGCACGAAGAACAGCGTGAGCCCGAACCACAAATAGTCCCGTTTGGAGTAGTAGTCCAAGGCCAGCCACAAGTCCGTGCCGACGTCCCAGAAGAAGACGAGCAGCGCGAGGACGATCCAGAGGCAGTCCAGCCACAGGCGCTCCTCCGGCTGGTGCTGATGCTGCGGCCGCCTGCCTCCTCCTCCTCCTCCTCCAG
>JAUMHI010000063.1:15079464-15092193 GCA_032359435.1 Enteromius unitaeniatus | reverse complement strand
GCAGCAGCAGCATCCCTGTCTCCCAGCAGCGACTGCAGACAAGCGCTCCTGCAGCCCCAGTAGCACGACGACGAGTTGCAGCAGTGACAGATGTGTATAGCCGCGCTGTCCAGCGGATCCTCTTCGCCGGCCACCTCGTCCAGGTTGTGCAGCTGGGCGAAACCGGTAACGACCCCCACGCCATCGGATTTTGCTGCCATCTTGCTCTCTGAAACGCTTCATCCCCCCCCCTCCTTCCGCGCTCCGTGACGTCACTTCCGTGATACCTGTGCGTGCGTGTGTGTGTGTGAGGAAGACGATGATGCTACTTAAAACTATTTGTGGGGCTCATGATAAACGCACCAGTTAAAAGTCTGGACACGTCATGGGTTATGAGAGTTTTTCACAATAATAGTCGGAAATAGCATCCAGTGACAAAAATACTAAATATATACTGTGTGCAATACTACGTATGTTTTGTATATTAAATATTTACAATTTTTACAATACAATTTAAATCAATAAATATATCTAGAAATATTTCTCACTCTAATTATATTTGATTTGATGTATGATTATTATATCTGTTTTTATATTAGTTTAAATGAACTAACAAACAAATAATTGAATGCACAGGCGAACAAATAAATGAATAAATCACTATTTTTGTCGACGAACAACCATTTTATTTGCCACACTTTTAGAAACATAGAATAAGTTTTTACCTGTGCATGTTTAAAGATCTTGAACAAAAAAGTAAATGTGTTTTCACCATTATTGTCCAGAAAAAAATCATGCTTTCATAAGGAAAATACACTTTTTTTGACTGCAAAATAAATGAATAAATCATAAAATGTTTAATAACATTGAATTTATTAACGTAACATTATTTATTTATTCATTAATTCCAGGGAATCATTTCATGCCATTGAAAGCTTGCCACTGTTATTGGGTTTTCTGCAGAATCCAAACTTTCATGAAATGCTATATTTATTTGAAAACAGACACGCAGGCATGCATTTTTTGTTCCTGTGCATTACTATTACTGGTCTATTTAAAACACATTTTATTATTGCTCAATTCATATTTAAACCGGTTATTATGTTAAAAGCAAAACACTGAAAGAAACAGCCTCCTTGAACACAATCTGTGAGCTCCATAAAATCCACTGCAGTTGCTTTGAGCACATGGGGAATTTCCTAGATTAGCAGAGCACAAGCAAAACCCTCTGCCACAGGAATATGACAAAAGCCCCCGTCTTTAGTTCCGTCCCAGTGGAGAGAGTCCAAATCTTCAAACAGACACTGTGCCGCATCTGACAGAGATACTGGGAGGCTTAACCGCTCTGAGCTAATTAAACTGTCATGATAAAACCAGAGGAGTAGAGGAAACCTCATTTTCAGTAACAGGGAAAAAAAGAGTTCACGCTGAAGCATATTTAACCCTGTAATGCATACATTACATACAAACAAATTCCTTATTTATTTAGTTGCATGTTTAAACTCAACTCAAGTGTCTTCTTTTTTAATTTGCTGTGGGTTTAATTCATTTAATTCATTATTTAAAGCTATATTGTTAAAGCAACTGTATGTAGTTTCTATTTTTGCGACTTTGGAGACCCCTATAGTTATTAATTTTGATATTTCAAGGTACAAAACATACAGTTGCTTCAAAGCCCCTATTGCAGATTTTTGAAAATGATCTTTCATGCAGTGTAATAAAAAATAAAAACATCCTGCAAAGTTTGAATCTGAAAGTGTGTAAAGTTATTGTCTCTCCGAAAGAAAGAGTCGACTCTGAATCATTGAAAGGAGTCGTTTTTAAAACGAGTCCCAAGCTGTTTCGTGTTGGGCTGAAAACCCCCCCAAAATGTATCGTTTGGGAGTCGCTTAACAAGGAAGGTAAAGATAAATGCATATTATAAGAAAGTGAAAGTGTTTTTTGAGCTTGCTTGCATGTCAAGCAGTTGTTTGGGACTCCCAAAACCAAAATATGAACCTCACATAACCCATAATAGGGGCACTTTAAATGTAAGATCAAGACAAAGCATTGCATTGCTGCTGTAGTGGACACTGTGAAGTCGGCTGTTTTATTTAAAATGTTTTGCATGAAAGAGTAAATGCATCATTCTTCCTGACTGCAAAAGTAAAATGGGTTTACACCAAATATGATTTGAAAAGCACATATGCTTCAGTGTTCAGAAGAGTGACTGTTCTCTGCTGTGCGTTTGAACCCAACAGAACAGCTAAATGCAAAAGCACAAGGGCATGAAATTTTTATGGAAGCTAATGTTGTGACTGTAAGGGCAGTGAACACTACAAGTGAGATAATTGCCTGCAGATCCCTTGAGTTCTGGGCTGCTTTCATGTGCTGCTATCGAAGCAGACAATAAATGTATATTTCCGGCATGACTGCTGCACACAAGTGCTTGTGCCATGAAAGACACACCATTGATGTATGGCCACTGACTTAAGATTGCGATATTCTTGAGATGTGGGAAAAAAAAATATTATAAAACAAATATTCACACAGTGTGAAATATGAATATATATTTGGTAAATATATTTAATTTCCTCGTTTAAAATAAGTATATATAAAAAATAGAATTATTTGTCACATAAATGTAATTTTTTTGTTGTTGTTGTTGTTGTTTATTTGTTTTTTATTTTTATTTTTTATTTTAAAATCCATGAAGTCCTTGATCATTAATATGCATTTATCTTGTTAATATCATTTTTCAACAGTTCATATTTAGGTATGGTTTTTGCTTCAAGGATGTTACTCTTTTGCAAGTGAGTGGGGAAAGAAGGAGGAATGTGACTCATGAAAATTCCCACAAGGCTGTTTGGGTGCTAAATGTCATGTAGGTGTGGGAAAAGTCCTTTGGAAACAAGCCCTACACGTCCTCCAGCACGTCACGCTGACACACGGCCCATGTTCAAGGGTTCGCTGAGTTCAACACTTTATATAAATAAATCCTTTAATGAGAATAGACGTTCAGATTCTGTACTTCTGCAAGATAATTACAAGACAAACAGAGGAAATTTCTACTGGCTCCTTGTAGAAGACATCTCACTTAGACTAAATAAACGGTCTGAGCACAATAACCTGAGTCTTCTGTCTAAAGGAGAGGCTAAAATACTATCATCAGTTATTCATAAAAACTATCAGTTCTGCTCTGGTTTACATTATAAGGCTGAATTCAAGTACAGAAGTTGATGTATAGTTGATGTATATATAGGTCAAGTCCATTCCCAGACTGTGAACTGTCTGTGTAGGTGGCAGAGAAACATTATCTCACTTGTGTTAAATGTTACCCTACATATTTGTAAAACAAACCCCATTCATATTTATTTTTATTATTTTTGATCTGACAATATATGTTGTTTCAAATATGGAACTTAAGAACTAATCAATTCTGAGTACAGATAAGCAAGTGAAAAGTGTTTTGTGCCATCTTTCTGTAAAATCAACGTTTTTCGCGTTTGAGTGTCTTTGAGTCCAGCGAAGCTAACTTATTAATACAAATTAATCAATGTATATAATGTAAAGTGGGCGTGTCTCCGGTTGACTGACCAATCACAGCAGACTGTGACTCCTGTGTAGTCGCACACAGGTCTTTTACCTGTTTCTTTCCTCTTTTGTGCAAGACATTTTGGCGGTGAGTTAATCGATATTCTCCTATCTACTTTGTCAGCACTTGATAACATAATTCTGGATGAATGACGTGATATAGGAGTGTAGCAGCGTGTGCGTCCAGAGCCATTGATCTTCCCGCCGAACTGACACATTGTGACAGATTCCGAGTCAGAAGCGTCATCACTGACAGCGTGTTGATACAACAAAAGCTGCTTGTGCTAGATAAATGAGTGCGTGACGAGGCACGTTTACTGCGCACTGTGTTAGTTCAGCAGACTTTTATTCATATTACATGTGAGAAGAAAAGAAGAATCCGTCCGGAGATTTCAATCATTTCCAAGGTGAGGATCTTGCTTGACAGCTACTAACAATCACCAAGAGAGTCTAGGTGACCTTCATACAACTCCATTCAATTTCAATGATTTAAACAAGTTATTTCGTATTCAGATCAGACTAGAACGTAAGTAATGTGACTTTAAGTGCTGAGTGTGATGGTGGTAGTAATAAACCTTGGTTTTTGGTTTGTATTAAAGTGTTATAGCCTTGAACAGAAGGGGGCAGCAGCGGGGTGTTTCTTTAGAGAAGGCACTTTAATGCCCCAGGGTTTGATTGGTTCAAACCAACACAGTTTAGCTTTTTGTGGAGGCCAACTTGTTTTAGAAGTAACATGTAAGTTCAGCATATGCAGGAGGATGATGCATCTGTGCTACTAGGAGAAATGATATTAAGTAAATGTAAGCTTGTTGAAAGAGGCTTACCCTATTACTTTAAATTAAATGTATATATTAATAGACTCATTATTGCAAAATACTGAACCATCATATTTTAAAGATGTGTCGGTATGGCATTCAGTTTCACTCAGTTGTCCTGTTTTTAGAAAAGTGTAGAGAGACGTATATCCAATTCATTAAAAATTGCACTCAGGGCCAATTCTGGCCCGTTTCACTTAATATTTTCACTTATTTACACAATAGTTTTTACTTCACAAATCCAAAAAATATGTACGTGTCCACAAATTTACACAAAAACATAATCATAGAGTTCCAGAGACACAGAAGTATTATTTTTGTATGTGAGTTATTTAGCTATTTTCTACATGTACCAGACTCCAATTAAGTTTGCTATGCATTAAAGTTCCCATATTATGGGTTATGAGAGGTTCATGTTTTGGTTTTAGGAGTCCCAATTTATAATATGCATTTATTTTTACCTGATTTGTTCAATGACTCCCAAATGATTTGTTCAATGATTCATTTTTCCAAACACCTCAGTGATTGGTTGATTTCATTTAAAGCAGTGTTTGTGAGCTTTTAACGCTGCAGAAGAGGCACCTAGTGGTGAAGAATGAATTTACATTTTCAGTCAGACCAACGGGAAGAGACCAATATTAATGCTAATGAAATGGTTTGGAACTCATTTTAAAAACGACTTGTTTCAATGATTCAGAGTGGATTTTTTCTTTAAAAATAACTTTATACACGGTGCGCTTTCAGATTTCAAACTCTGCGGGATGTTTTTATTCACTTAGAGCTTGTAACACACTGCATTTGCACTACAAGCTTATTTTCAGAAATTTATGATAGGGGCACTTTCAAGTCATTACAAAACAAACCAGTTTGCAGTATCAAACAGCCTCACGGACTGTTATTGCACAGCTACAATTGCTGGAAGTGAATAAACCTGAAGCACATTCAAACTTAGCAAGGGCAGCATCACGCTTAAGTTATAAATAAGGTGGATAATGATGTTCTTTATTACTCTCTTTGTGTTGCCAGTAGCAGAAGATGTCCTGTGTGAGAGCTGTGAGAGGTCTGGCACCAGTCTGTGGCTTTCAGCCCCTCACTGTTTTATCTCGCTGTGGCAGTTTCTCTCTGCGCCAAGTCGCATCGGATGCCAGTTTTCACTCAGTGTCCTTCTCTGAATCTGATTATCCCAGAATTCTCATTACCGGTATGAGAGCAGGAGACAAGTGATTGCTTTTGCGATGCACCATTTATTGTATAATCCTATTTTTAAAGATTGTCTTTTTTGTACGACTCTTTGAGGCCTAATTGGATGTTATATAAACCTTTAGATGCCATGTTTCCCTGGTTACCACATTCTGAAGCATGAAACGTCGTCTCCATGGCAACACATCACTGATGATGAGATTTAATCATATTTTCTGTCTGTTTTTATTTCAGGAGGTCTGGGTCAGCTTGGAGTAGGGCTTGCCAAACTGCTCAGGTGAGACTTAAGTGCTTTCAGATGATTTTAGAACTTCACACTGAAGACCCCGCCCCCTATGACATTTTAACCAACCAGGTGTCACTATGTCACTAGGCAGACAGGCGGGGACTGTTTCTGATTGGCTAAAAAAATGCAAAATTCCAGAAAAAAAATTGAAATTGATTTCCCTTTGTATACAGGAAGCAGTATGGAAAATATAATGTAATTCTGTCTGATATCAGGAAACCTCCAGCTCATGTTTACCAAAGCGGTGAGTGTCAATATATTCACGTACAGTGGGCAGTATCCTACAAACTGAAACATTTCACATTTCTTCTCCAAAAGTGATGTAGAGTTTAAATGTTTGAATTGAAATATATTTTATTTTTAGAATATTTACTAATACAGGTAAATGTTAATATTTAAATGAAATACAAAAAAAATATGTTTATAATATATAAAGATTTATATACCTCTTTCAGTATTTTAATTTATTCACACATGTATTTTTAAAAATAAGTTTTGCCACTTAATTGTACTTATTGAAAATATAAGTGTCAGTATATTCACATTTTAGTCACAATTCTTCTCCAAAATGACATTATATATAGATAAATGTATGTATATAATATAGTTCATAAATATAAAAAATAGATCTACTTTTAAAAATTTAAATATAGAGATTTTTTTTCATGTATAAATATGTATATGTAAATTAATATTAAATGTTTCAAATATATAATAATATCTACAAAAATAAATAAATAAAAGTCAAACCTTCATTTGATAATTTAACATTTTTAATTGTTTCTATTTATTTCTTATTAAATGTTTTCCGTGTGCTATTCACTTGTGGTAACATTTCTTATCCCCCCAAAATTTGTATGCAGATTAGTTTCAAATTATAGTTATAGAATATACTGATATTGAAATTTTAACATATTTTACCTTTAGAATATTTATATAATATTTATATACACACAAAATATAAATATTAATCATTATTTGCATATGATGTATCTTTAATTGTATTTTTTTTATTTTTTTTATATGAATGTTTTGACCTCAGGTCCCTTTATATATTCTGACATTTTGGACTACAAAAACTTGCGTGAGATTGTTGTAAACAACCGCATCTCGTGGTTGATACACTACAGCGCCCTACTGAGTGCAGTCGGAGAGGCCGATGTGTCCTTCGCTCGTGACGTCAGCATCACTGGTTAGTCACCAGGGTCAGTCATGTTCAATCTCTTTTCAGTGGAAAGGTACACTGATGTTTCTTTTCTTGTTTCCTCATCGTTAGGGTTGCACAATGTTCTTGATGTCACAGTAGAACATGGGCTCCGTCTCTTTGTCCCCAGCACTATTGGAGCCTTTGGCCCCTCGTCCCCTCGCAACCCAACCCCAGATCTGTGCATCCAGCGCCCACTAACCATTTACGGAGTGTCCAAGGTTCACGCTGAGCTAATGGGAGAGGTCAGTATATGAGAAAACTCCTGCAAAACCTGAACCTGTGTTGGGACTTTAGTATTAATATCATATTATATGAATAAATATGAGAGTACCAGCTTGATATACTGCATGACGTCTTAATACATATTTTTCCAGCTTAGTTTTTCTTTATCGCAGTGAATTGGCTTTGTGATCTGGATTATTTAAGTATTTACATTTCTGTGTTGTGTATTCCAGTATTATCATCGAAGGTATGGTCTTGACTTCCGCTCTCTCAGATACCCAGGAATCATTTCTGCAGACTCTCAACCTGGTGGAGGAATTACAGGTGAACTAACATATTAGATGAAATACTAATAAAAAAAAAGTATTTGTACTGTAAATGAAAAATATTATATATGCAAAGAAATATTCTAGAATTTTAAATGTTGCTGCGCTTTTAGAAATGTATTCATTTAAACAAAGCTGAAAATATTAGCTGGAACATTTAAAGTTCAAAGAAAATTTGTTGCTGTGTGCTGTTATTGTTCAAATTAAGCTCAAAATAGAAAAGAAAAAATGTGAATAAATGTAAGCTTAAAAAACAGGAAGATGAAATAAAATGAAAAACAAGAAACTTGAAAAAAATATAAAAATAATAAATGTTGAAATAAAACTGAAATAAAGCTAAAATACTTAAAAAAAAATCAAAAAAAGAAAATGTTGCCTTGACAACTAAATGAAATAATTAAAAAATGTATTATTATTTAAGTATAAGTAAATATTAAACACTACTATAATAGTAAACAATGCTAAAATATCTGTGTAAACCTTTTGCTCTCATTTTTTTTCTATCTCTTCTGTCAGACTATGCTGTTCAGATCTTCCACGAGGCTGTGAAAACGGGTACATTTGTGTGCAATCTGAGGCCTGACACGAGACTCCCCATGATGTTCGTTGATGATTGTCTGAGAGCCACGCTGGAGGTTCTGGAGGCTCCTGCTGAGACGCTCTCCATGCGAACCTACAACATCAGTTCCACAAGCTTTACTCCGGAGGAGCTGGTGCAAGAAATCAAAAGGCACCTGCCAGACCTGCAGGTCACATATGAGATTGACCCAGTTCGACAAGCCATTGGTTAGAGTCTAACACAGCAGTCATCGCCCACTTAAGATGTAGTTGAGTTTGTTTCTTCATCAGATTTGGAGAAAAGTAGCATTACATCACTTGTGCCGTCAGAATGAGAGTCCAAACAGCTGATAAATACACCACAATAATCCACACCACTCCAATCCATGAGGTAATGTTTTGTGAAGTGAAAATCTGCGTGTTTATAAGACACAAACCAATCACTGAGGCATAAGCTAAAATATTAGTCAATAATCCATAATAAAAAAGAGAAATATGCACAGATAAAGCATTTTTAAATAATAAAACTGCTCTAAACAAATATGTTGGTGCATTTTGATGTGATGAACTTTCTCAATAGAGGAAGCATTATTACGGATTATTGACAATTTTAAAATGTCTTGATTTGTTCATTTGTTTTAAATTTAAACATGCAGCTTTTCATTTCGCAAGATTTTAATTGATGGACTGGAATGGATTACTTGTGGATTATTGTAATGTTTTTATCAGCTTTTTGGACTTCCTAACGGCACCCATTCACTGCAGAGTATCCATTGCTGAGTAAAGGATGCAGTGCAGTGTATTCTGATCATGCGTTGCCTAATCTTTGCTAGATATGCAATGCAAAAAAACAAAACCATTTAGCAGATTATGTGCTTTTATCCTATTTTCTTTATTTATCATTCCAAATAGTTCTGTGTTATTTCTTCTAGCTGACAGCTGGCCAGTGGTCTTGGATGACAGCAATGCCCGCAGTGACTGGGGCTGGAAACACAACTACGGTTTGCCAGAGCTGGTTCAGACAATGCTCAAGTTCACTGGCTCAAACCTCAGATTGACTCGAGCCAACTGAACACCATCTGTCATCATGTGTCTGAGTTTAGCTGAGATGTTTGGGACCTAATAGAACGGATGGTAATTGGGCTCTGCAGTATACTTTGTAGCGTACAGAGACTAATGAAGGTCAAACTTTCTTCCTCTTTCCATATGTACTGTAGCACATATTTGCACACTTTCCCTGCTGAATCTAACCAAAGATTTACAGGGTCCAGTTATATCCATATTCTTCTCAATCAGCTTAATAATTGAATAACCTTCCTGATTATATATTTTATGTTATTTAATGCTAAATTTATTTTGTGGAATCTTTGTTCTGTTGCAATTTTCTGCTAAAATAATTGACACTACAGCTCAAATGATTTAAATAAGAAAGATTGTTTTTTTTTAATCTTGTTAAATTTAATTTAATTTAATAAATTAAAGGTAATGAGTAATGATACTGAAAATTCAGCTTTACCATCACAGGAATAAATTACATCTTGAAATATATTACAAAAGAAAACACGGGTGAAAATTGGACCCAGTGTTACATAATATTATACATTATTGCTGGTCTAAATATATTTATAACACATCATTTCAGACTAATTTTAAAAGTATACAAATATTACAGACTCCAAAATTTTTAATGGTATTGATATTTAAAAGATTTTATGAATAAAACGACAATCTTAAATATGGTGCTATTTCTGAAAGGCATTATTGGCCTTTTCGTTTTATTAAAAATAACCTAATCATGGTGCTTACAGTGTATCTGAATTCGATTTGATTGTATGTTGTAAGAGTACATTTGATATAATGACATATGAAACTCAGTATATATTTATTTAATAATGTTTAAGAATCATTTGAGAATGACTGTCTTTTTCATTTGATACAATCTTAAAGGTCTGAGTTCACCCAAAAATTTAAATTATGTCATTGTTCACAAAACTTTTTTTCTTGCTTTCTTTTTCATTTTAAAGAACATTAATCAGATTAACATGAACCACAAGCTGTCTTTTTAGGTTGTATAAAACAACCTTGGCTTGATTTTGGCCAGATGAAATTGCACAAACATTTTTAAAAGCAGTAAAACAGCACTGCCAGGATGTTCATATGCCTAATGAAATGCAGTCAATAAAACCCAAGCTGCTGCTGGTTTTCTGCGTCCACCGCAAATTTCTAGCAACTTTGTTTGTATGCTGGTGTGAATGAAATCATTTATCACTCTTATTTGGTAAACATGAGTAAACAGGTTTCGTAAAAAACAACCGTTTTAGCTCTAATTTTGATGTGAACTTCAAACAAAACGTCTTTTAATATTCACAAATATCTCAATACAGGCATTTTATACAACAGTATTTCTCTTCTTTGATTTTGTGGGAGCAGCCACACAGTTCTTTTCAGGTAAAACTGGTTGATTTGTAAGGTGTCTTTGTACGAGTTGTGACTTCCTGTTCAACAGATCTTCTGTGAGACGGACTTCCTTCATCAGAGACTCCATGATAATCTGTCCCTGCGCCTGTAGAAAACTCCGCAGCAATTCTTCAACCTCCTACAGTAGAAAATATTAGAAAAAAATATATCCTATTGTTCATTTTTATTCCCAATGAGTTTCATTAAGCACCAAAAAGAACTTAAGGAAACATTTGTGTAATTAGTGATAATAAAACCTGTTTGTTTGCTTTAGCTTGTTTCATTGCCATCAGGCATTGTTTTCCAATGAGAATAGAGAGAAAACCGCTGGGTCTCAGAAGTAAAAATCCCATTTATTTTCTCCACAGAGGAATTGATTTTCTGTGATAGCGTATAAACCTTTGGAGGCAGACCTACCACGAGCTCTGAGGCTGTTAAGCGATGATATATGCTTCTGTAGAGGCCATAAGTCTTAGCCCAAGTGTTATTTCAACTAGGAAAAATACTTCTGGAAGCAAAGCTGCTGAGAAAGTGTCCGTGGCTGTTGTGCTCAGCGGGGTTAAATAACAGCGCTGTGTGTTCCTTTAATCCATCTTATCTGGTAACTGCTGACAGCCTGCATCTCCTTAAGATATTAAGTAAGAAGTGGTCGAGCTGTGAATGTCTTTAGCATGAGGGTGATAGCCGTAAAACAATACACAACAGAAATAATCCTTTGTTGCTTGTGTCAGTATGAATTTTTACAGCCTTCACATTTCACACTGGGCTACAAAATGGCAAAGTCTGCAAAATACGTTTTTTTAGGTCAGTGCTGGTGGCGGTTACGCGTCAGAGGCGCTCGCCAATAGCTTGCAGATTAACTTTGATGGTTTTTGAAACGGTAACAGTGTGCCAACAGCTACAGGGCAGCTTAGCATCACAATCCTGTTTTATATCAGCGCCAAGCAGGAAGCTACATTTCAAGTTGCCGTCCAAACAATCCACCTACTTACGTTTCTTCCTTTTAATAAACATGTCAATGAAACGTTAATAAATTACAATGCAAATATATATTCTTATTATAAATCATCAGTTTGCAGTCTTTAGTAAGACAAGCATCAATATTATCAAGCATATAATAAAATATCTTTATTTTGATAGTCCACTTTAGACATTCAACTAACAGTAAGTAACTTTGTAACTACAGTGGGGATCGAAAGTTTGGGCACCCCAGGTAAAAAGTTGTATTAATGTGCATAAAGAAACCAAGGGAAGATGCAAAAATCTCCAAAAGGCATCAAATTACAGATTAGACATTCTTATAATATGTCAAAAAAAGTTTCCATCATTTACACTTCAAAATAGCAAACGTTTGGGCACCCTGCAGAGTTAATATCTTATCTTGTACTGCCCACTTTGGAAAGTTCAGCTTTTTCACAGATGGCATCAGGTTACCATCCAAAATTTGATGAAATTTTATTGAAAACCTCTCCTTCTACTCGTAAAATGTTCTGGCTGCAATACAACCACAAAGCAAATCAACAAAGAGTGATCCACCCTTATGCTTAACAGTTGGACAGAGGTTCTTTTCAGTGGTCTTTCATCTCCAAATGTAACTTTGCTCATTCCGGCCAAAAGGTTTTATTTTAATCTCATCGGTCCAGAGATCTTTTTTCCAAAATGCATCAGGCTTGTCCATATGTTCAATTGCAAACTTCAAACGCTGATTTTTGTGGTGACAACGTAGAAAAGGTTATCTTCTTTCATGAAGACCATATTTGTACAAGTAATAGTGTACCACAACTCCAGTGTCTGCCAGATGTTTCTTGAGGGCTTGTGCAGTCAAACGTGGGTTTTCACTTACTTTTCTTACAATCCTGTGAGCTGTTCTGTCTGATAATTTTCTGATAAAATCTAGATCTAATTTTAACTTCCACTGTTCCTGATGACTGCCATTTCTTAATTACATTCCGAACAGAATGTTATTGGCATCTGAAAACACTTTGCTACCTTCTCCTGCTTTGTGCGCGTCAACTATTTTCAGTTTTACTTTTCTAGACAACTGCTTAGAAGAACCCATGGTGCTGATTGTTGGGGCAAGAGCAGATGAGTCTGGGCATTTAAAAC
>JAUMHI010000063.1:15065689-15079364 GCA_032359435.1 Enteromius unitaeniatus | reverse complement strand
AGTGTTTGTCACAAGATGGCGCCAAACAGTAATCTTTGTTGGCGCGGAGGGATTTTAAACATACAAGTAGTACCGGCTACGCGTTATTACTTTGGAGCGGTTATTATTTGAAAAGAACCTGCAAATGTCTCAACTGACCAATCAGAATCAAGCATTCCAGAGAGCCGTGTAATAAATTTAATTACAGCATAACATTTCATGACAGATTTGTGCAAGTATAGACTAAATAAAGCATACATTAACTGCCTCTTGCATTGCATTGTTGGACGTTCACGGTTTTATTCATGCATCAACTGAAACCAGTGTAACTAAAAGATCAATCCTAGGACTTCAGAATCAATACCGGTTTATTAAAATGAAGTTTGATGGGAGAAACAGTCCCAGTAAATTTTTGCATGAACTATGAATGCACACTAAACTCAATGAACTACAGTCCTTCTGAACATCCATCTTTATCGAGCGAATATGTAATTTGGCAACTCCTAATGCTCAATTTTAAGCAGCCAATCGTTCTCTTGTCATTTTTAAAGTATGGGGCCTTGCATGAAATTAAGCAATAGTTGCTTTCTGTGGGATAAGGAGATATGAACTGTGAGATTGATGCAGCCGGCTTGATCACAATAAGCAGGTGCGAAACTACACACTGGGTTCCACACTAAAAAAGTTCTCCATTTTCCTTTCCTTTTATTTAGTACACTCACAAAAAGATACCGGATACAGTCCAGGGACCTCCCCGTTCCCTTTATCCCTCAAATGGCTTTACAGCAGCCTGTAAACGTAGACTTGGCCATGGTGAGATTCCTCATGAGCATATGGCAGCTCATGAAACCTCTCTCTCTCTCTCTCTAACACACACAGGCTAGGCCAGGACAGGTCACTGGGGACAGACCCCATAACTGGCTTTGCTCAATTCATGAACAGTCTGTTCTGGCATAAACAGGGCATCTGAACTTGAAGTTGAGGTCGACAGAAATGTATCAAGCAACACAGTGAAAGAAATAATCTTTATGAATGTGAATGTGCGTTTAAATGAACTGAAAGACAGTTTAGGATATCATTTATGCTTCTAACGTTACTCCAATTTATTGTTGTATTATAAACACTTGTTATACAGTAGACTGATTTGTTCAAACATAACTAAAATTATACAAGCATCAAATACAACATACAAAAATAAATATATACTTAGTAATGTAGTTCATATATTTCGCGAAACACTTTCATTTTACTTTTTCCTAGGTTTCGAGATGTGTGCACGGAGTGGCTTACCTAAGGTAACCTAAGTTAAAAAGTGTCATGTAAGCTGTTTACGAGCTGGTTTCTTAATGTCTTTCAGTGGATACAATGCGATTACATAAGACATGAGATATGAAACTTCTCAGTTAGTTGCACTCTATCTTTCAACATACCTTCCGATGTTTATTAATGTTTACTTCGCGCTGTTACTAGCACATGAGATGATCGTTCATGTTCACCACTTGAACCGCGCATTTATTTTATGAACCTCTTTATCTTAAGTTGTGAATGTAACTTTAAACGAACAGAATATGATGAGTAACACATAATGTGATAATACCAATAAACCGTCTATGAGCCCAGTGTAGTTTTTTAATTTCCATGCATATTCTTCTAATGAATCATTCAAAAAGATTTACAAACTGGTTTGAATCAGTCTAATGAATCCTTTACTGAACGAACTCAAAGAATCAAAATACTTGAGGAAGGCGTTGATGTAAGCCTTTTAAGAGCAGTTTAGATTAGATGAAAAAGGGACTGGTAAAATTGATCAAATTAATAACTAATAAATAACGAATTAAAATGTGTGACCAAATATATATATATATTTTTTGACAGCATTTATGGTTGCATTTACTTGATAAAATATACAGTAAATAATTTAAATATTGTTAAAAACAGCAATACAATTATTAGTAGTCTTAATATTAATAGTAGTCTTAAATATTAATATTTTAAGATGTATTCCTTTAATAGCAAAGCTAACTTTTTAAGCCATAATGCCAGTCTTATGTGTCACGTGATCCTTCAGAAATTGCTCAAGAAACATTTCTTATCAAGGTTGAAATCGGTTCTGAAAAAAGTTATTATTTATTTATAAATCAGGATACTTTAAATCGAATGTTTAAAATAACAGCATTTATTTAAAAATAGAAAACATTATAAATTTCTTTAAGTTTTTTTCCATAATATTTAGCAGCATCACAGCTTTAACTTCACATCCTGTCAGCGCTCACATGCACACACCTAGCAACTATGTTTGCCTTAAATGTCCTAGTGACCAAAATGTGTCTGAGTTTTAGACCGAGTAAAGACTACATCTGTCAGAAGATGGAGCAAAACGTTTAGAAGAACCCCGATCCAACACAGCAGGTAAGAAAGTCAAGGCTCAATGTTTTTTCCATCTTGCAACTGCAGGATTCACACTTAATCTTGACTATGCTTTCATCATCGATTCTCGTCTGCATTACCCATAAGTCCTGCAAGCTTTCTGGTGTTATAGTGACAGACCGGGACACCATTAAGGAAAAGTGAGCTAGTGAATGAACTGAGCAAAGTACGTAGAGACGACCGTCAATCTTGCTGAAATGTTCCTCTGCTGGATTTGCAGTATATTACCTTCTTACAAAAATCCCAAGTAATGGACTTTTCAGAGCAGAGAACACAGGAGTTCTGATCAAAAGAGGCCAGGAGCGAGACGGCACCTTGCAGAAAGCGGAAAGACAAATTGAATCAGCATGTCTGAATAATCATAAAATATACAAAAATCCAAACCTCTACAATAGATGATTGAACTTGAGATGAAATGGATAATGAATAGGCTTATCTGCGAAGATGTAAGTGACAGACAGATAGCAGCTACACCAGAGGTGGAAAACCAGGACGACGGGTTGTGACTGTAATCATTACACATACACACAGTCAAAGTGATTCACGACAACAGCCTCTGACATACCCTCACATCCCCTGCTGAGCATAAAGATTAAACCAGAAATGCACTGTCAAGTAGAGTGGCCACCCAGGGAGTCTCTGAAGGAATATGGGGCTGTTGTTACAGGGACTAAGACGGCTATAAACAGCACAAACCTTCGGCCTGGGCATCACACAGAGAAAGTGAATAACCGTCTAGACTCTTACGGATGGAGATGTTAATGGAACGAACGTAAAGAGCTGCATGTACAGAGAGAGAGGGTCATCAGAGGTCAGCAACTTCACGAAGTTCTACATGGACACCTTAAACAGTCAAATATTGCATAAAGCTGCACAATTTACCTTTCTGGAAGCTCCTCCCCTAGAAAGCAGATGAGCCAATCAGTTGAACATCAGTTGCACAGAGATTGGAACTCTGTGGGTTTAAGCGTCATAGAGAACCACTGGAATCGTTTCTATGGGGTTATGCTTCAAAAAAGGAAAAACAATGTGTCTGGGGTCCTTGTAACACTGATTTCAGGTATCCTGAGAGGATGGGCAATGGAATCCAAACAAAAATGCCGTAACGCAGAGTTCAGACTGCACGATTTTAGGCCCGATTTTGTCTCGCCGACAGGTTTGAGAAAATCGCAGACAAATGCCCGAAATCACGGGCAAACGGGACAATCACACTGTATGAACTATCAAAGACGCGATCTGAGAGAAGACACCCGTGAGATATTTGGACCTGTCGGCGATTCAAAATCATGCCGTGTGAAATGTGTTCTGACTGAAAATAACATTGCAGATTACTTACAGCCAATGAGAGGGCAACAGCGGGATGTTGGGGGAGGAGTTACGAAGGTACAGAAAGTAAATATCCCTACTCTATAATATTCTTTTAGCTGCAAATGAGCGCACATGCAGTTTGTATGGCTTGCTATAATTTTTAATAATGATCCCAGTCTCACGCAAGAACTCTGGTCTTGCACATGTGATCTCGCGTTGTTTCCGAGTCACTTCTCACGTGTGTTTGGCAGTGAGACAAAGTTGTCGGCGAATTTGTCCGATTGTAAAGTCATGCAGTGTGAAACTCCCTGTCACCGATACCCCAGATAGTCTTGCAGTGTGAAAAGATCTGGGACGAAACTTGTTTGAAAATCGCGCTGTCTGACCTCGGCAAAAACATTCAACCTCAATCAAAATAAAGGTCAAATGTTACACAGTGTTGATCCTTATCCGTGATCGTTATGACCGACCGTAATATGAGACTTCACCCACTTGCATGGTGATCTGTAAACCCTCACTTTGACTTACCCACCGTATATTTATTTTTAAATATTTCACCAATACCTGGAATACATATAGTGTCCAAAAGTGTGCAAAAGAGATCATTAGACATTTAGTCGTTGTAAAACAGTGAGCAACTCTGTTCATTTGTCAGAGGGAGTAACAATAACTAGATAAAAAAAAATTACCAATAGGTCAATTGAACAGATTCATCTTATATTAAAATATATACAAAATAATACAATTATTAAAAATACAAATGTTTTATTTCTTTATTTTACAGTACAATAATCCAACAATAAGTCTTTATTGGCACTTTTTTCACTTTATAAGGCAATTATTTACTATTACTAATACTCATGTATTTTACAGAGAGATGTGATACAGTATTATTATTATTATTATTATTATTATTATTCATTAAATTAAACAGATTAGGAAAAAGAACTGGATATTGGATATATTGGATTGGAAATATTGGATCATCTGACTGTAAAATAAATATTTAAGACAATTTACTAACAAAAAAAGATAGATTAATATTTGAACATGTTAGTGTAAAATCAATATTTAAAACAGTTTTCTTTTCTAAAAACATTAAAACAAAATAAGAAATGTTACTATTTGAATATTCCACTTTAAAATAAATATTTAAGACAATTTGTTTATTTTTCTTATTATTATTATTAACTAAATCAAATATTATTGTTATTAAGGTGTTTATTTTTAGGACAATTTTCCTATAAGAAACACTTTCTTTCAAATCATGCATTTTGAACCGTTACAAACCTGCACAGAACTGTCATTTTTTGGTTGTCTTTTTTTTTTTAAAACACTTAAACCATAAGCACTTAAGTTATATTTGGGGCTAAATCAAACCACATGGTGGATATTCACATAACCTTCTCAATACAAGTTCTAAAATATTAGGTGTTCTCAACCAAGGACAGACTGTGCGTCCGTCTCAGTTTGGAAACAGAGAAGTCTACAGCTTTGCTACAGTATGTTCTCTGCTAGTTACCATCCACTTTGAAGATGCTTTTATCCAAAGTGACTTACAGTACATTGAAAGGACAGGTCACCTCGAGGAACCTGGGTTTAAGTGCTTCTTCGCTCAAAAGCATAATCATGACAGAGGACTCAGGCAGCTCTACAGCTCACAGATCTCTCTTCCCAATGATTATACCTGCAATCTTCAGGCCATCAACCTAGATCTTCAACTTTAGAATTAACAGACTTTAAAAGCCAGGACAAGCAGAGTGCCTTAATTACTGCCTTTCATCGCATTATAATAGAGCGCAATGAAAGTGGGAGAGCTACTCAGAGCTCTGCTGTTTAATTAATTAAAGCTTTTATTATTTAACTAAAAATCGCAAGGCAGTCACTGATAGCTGTGACTGCCAAAAGAGCTTCCCAGAAAGAACAAAAATAAAGATTATTTATTTTTCTATTATTAATATATTCTTTTCTTTATGCATGTATGCGTTTAGTTTATTTTCAACGCTCTCGACCGATGTCAGATTGGACGTCATTATGTTTGGTGTGAAAATTTGTCCTTAAAAGAGATTTTGCTTTCGCAGAAAATAAATCTGTGGTTAAAAAATGTATCAAAAAGTGGACAGTAAATGCTCTTTGTGTTGATCGAATTGAAAATTCATTACAACTGCCACTAGGAGGCGAATACAACCTTCATATCCATAGGTCGCTTTTAGGAGTTAGAAATTCACTTTTGCTGAAAAACAATGTCATAAATTATTGATGCGTTTATTTTGGCAGTCCCAGCTATCACTGACTGCCTTACAATTTCTTTAGTTAATTAATAAAAGGTTGAATTAATTAAATAGCAGAGCTCAGAGTAGCTCTCCCACTTTCATTGCACTCTATTATTTCTAAATAATGAATACATCTTCAAGACAACCACTAGTCAACCTTGCAATTTCAACAACATCTTACAAATTTTTGTTTGGTGTCCCCTTCCCATCGAGATTGGTCAAAAATGGTCTAGCCACCCTAAATGAGTCCTGACAGACCTGAATAGAACAACATCTGAACGGCGAACACTGCTAGATGTTTCCATGCTGCTGAGGACTTTAAAGCTTTGAACTGGAGGACATCGTAATCAGGCGGTGTATCATTGGCCATAGGAAACCAAGGAAGACGATAAACGCCCCCGAGTGCTTATAGAGGAATTCTTGATTCAGTTTAAAATGGCATGCTCAGTTTGCAGAAACGAACCCCAGTCATGTTGAGAAGAATTTTCACAAGGGTATTAATCAGGCCCCAGCCAACATGTGTGACGGATTTCTGTGGCAACAAGATTCCAACTTTATGGGTGTCTTTCATCATTTCAAAGACTGGCATTACATGCAACTTGATCTCAGTTATGCAGTTACCTTCATGCTGAGAAGCAAATGATAAGGCAAATTCGCCTGCTCCCTGTGAACATACGAGACCTAGTGCTCGAAGAAACTCCACCACAGAATTAGTGGGAAACGTGACCGCAGCAAACTGATCCACAGTAACCAGGAAATTCTGCTTACTAAACTAACATACCTTTTTATTATTTATTTGTTTGGTTTTTTTATTTGCAAAGACCCATTAAATCGATCAAGTCAATAGTAAAGACATGTGTTACGAGACATTTCTATTTCATGGCTTCAACCAAAATATTAAGCAGCACAATTTCTATAATATGAAACAAAATTAACATGATAATAATTTGTGAAATGATAACGCTTTTGTAAAATACAAATCTTGTGTAATATTTGTCATCAGAAGCACTTTTAAATCCAATATAATTTCATTTAATTTACAAGTGTTTATTGGTCGATTGATACCTGTATATCGCCAACTCTGATACTTTTTTTTGGTCCCACTTTATATTAAGTGTCCCTAACACATGTGTACTTCCATAGTAACTAGATGTGTATGTAGTATGTAACCACAGTGTAAGTACACATTGCTACATAGTATCTACAGCTGTAATATTTCTGGAACAACCCTCATAATGGTGTGTGTAAGTACAAATGTGTAACAGGACATTGGTAACAATACTTTTTTCACTTCACTAAGTAGTCATGTAACAGGAATTATAACAGGAATTATACTATGCATAAGAGTAACAGGAACAGGGGGTGATCAGAGGGTGTAGTTGGGTAGGTTTAGGGATGTATAAAGTGGGTGAAGGTGGTGCACCTCTGTAATACCAGTGTATATACATGGTAACTCCTCAGGAACGGCCCACTTAATATAAAGTGTAACATTCTGAACACCAACCACAATTTATATGTAAAGCCTAATTTACTGCCAGCTGCTGTGTAACATCAGAGTAATTACATGCTAAATCAATAGCAATTGTCTATTTAATATAAAGTGTAACACATTATTTACCAAAAAGTGCTGTTAGTCCTGTTACACATTTATAGTTTCATTACCAAAAAGTGTTGTTATCAATGTCCTGTTACACATTTGTACTTACACACACCATTATGAGGGTTGTTCCAGAAATATTACAGCTGTAGATACTATGTAGCAATGTGTACTTACACTGTGGTTACATACTACATACACATCTAGTTACTATAGAAGTACACATGTGTTAGGGACACTTAATATAAAAGCGGGACCCATTTTTATGTTTGTCCGATATCTTCGAGGATGTACTTTTATTTTGACGACACTGAGAAAGGAAGCGCCTGAGCACACATTGCACAGCTTCTCTCTCTTGTTCACCGCCGTAATTCTATTCTAAACACGGTGAGTCGTCTTTCAGTTAGAACAGGTAATTAAAGGAAATTAAAATGTTTACAAAAATGTATTATAACGATTGCTTCAATATCATTAGAAATAGAAATGTAAACATTATAATACTTTCTCGTTTGCCGTCAGCATTCAACCAATATGCATGTAGATCATTTAAACTAATCTTTGAATGACTAATGAGCATTTAAAATTCACAAAACTTGCAAACTTAGTCAAATCTAGTTGAGATCTTGCAACATACTGTTGGCTACCGTATTTAAATTATACATTTTATTTAATATGTATTAAATGTATTAAAAGCTAACCGTTGTAATTGAACCGTTGACGATACAGACTGAAGCTATAAATATAAAACAATCATTTTAAATTGTACTATTTCTAAACAGATTGCTGTTAGTGACCCTCCAAGTTTGAATGGTAGTCTGCAAGACTAGTCACTACACTAAGAGTTGACACAGATGTGATTTTTTACGGTGTTTATTTCCTCCTGTTACACACAAGAAAACGACCTCTCGTCATTTGATCAAAAAAAGACTTGCCATCGTTCTGTTAAAAAGTTCATTTGGAGCTGGAAGAGCGTTTGACAACCAAAGTGAACACAGATGCTGTTTACCAAGTGCAACTTAATGGACTAATAAATATATTTTAATGCAGTTTGAATTACAGAGGATGTCAACAACACAGTTTGATAAACTGATCCACCCGTTCTGTTACATGCTTACAAAGACCAAGCCTCAAAAATAAAAAAATCCTGCCTAGCATCAGCAGATATTTGACTATGAACCTTTGCACGTGAAAAAATATGACCCATCCCTTGAGTCACCTTGATGTACGACCATAACGACTCAACGCATTTAATGAGCCCATAAAAGGAATGGTGATCTGGCCAGCGTTGATAATAATAGACTAACGTGGCATCATCAACATAGCTATGACCTGCAACTCGCCAATCAATCCTTCCAGGCTGTATGCAGTCAGTCACGAGCCTTGACCTGCTGGTTGAGGTAATGCAGCCTGGAGACGATGGGTGGCCTTGATTCAGGACCAATTTAGGAGCAGCCGGATTTAATTAACCAATGCGAAGCCATAAAAAAGCCGAGCCGCATCCTGATTTGCCAAGGTGATGTGTGGACCTATCTAAAAAGCAAAGATGACCACACTGATTCAATGCATTAATTAATGATAAGGGAAATCAGGGTTGAAAATCACACGGATGCTCGGTAACACGATACGTCCTGCCTCAAAGTTTGTGGAGATGGCCGATTAATACTGTAAGAGTGGCGATTTCCTCTCTCGCTCTTTGGGAAGGAGAGTCAGGGGCAATGAGGGCCTCTCGTCCTGCCCGCTGTGGCTATATTTACTCTGTTAAAGCATCCCAGCGCATCACGTTGGGATTCTGTTACTCAGATGCACACACACAAGCTGCTGGCTATGGAGCTACGATCACAAGTGCATTTGCACACATTCAATCTAGCTATCACATGGAGACCAGATGCTGAGATTACTAGCAAGTCCAGGGAAGAGTCTCGCCCTTTTCTTTTAAGGAATAGTTCACCTAAATATGAAACTTTACTGAAAACTTTGGGTCGTCCACAATGATACATTTGTGTCTGCATCAAAAACACATAGCATTACATCAATTACTCATCAGCAGTGAATGGGTGCCGTCAGATTGAGAGACCAAGCAGCTAACAAAAATGTAATTTGATCCACAAGTAACAGTCACATCTCAAGGCCATCCGTTTGCATCTTATGTCCAGAAAAGCTGAACGTTTGCAATGAACAAATCAATTATTAAAATTTTTTTAAAGTAGGACTGTTGTTTCCAACCAAAACATGAATCCTCTCTGCTTTCTCTTGTGATAATGTTGTTTAGTCTGACTCTAGAGAGAAAAATGCACAGACAAAGCTATGTTTACAAGTAAAACAGGCCAAAGTTTATGAGTCCTAGTTTTGAAACATATTTAAAAATGTAAGTTGATTTTGATGTGAGATGACAACAAGGAATGGACTTGAAGGAATGAAAAAAAAAAAAAAAATGGATGGTTATTATGGATTATGGAATATTTTGGCCAGAAGCAACAATTAAATCATATCAATGACAGGCTTGTTTGTTACAATCACACAGATATTAAATGATAAACTGAAGTTGTGTTGGATTATTTTATCAGCTGCTTCGACTTTCATTCTGACGGCACCCATTCACTGCAAATGATCCAATGGTGAGCATGTGATGTTAATTATTCCCAAATCATGATCAGGAACGAACTAATCTAGATCTTGTGTGGCCTGAAGGTACCTTTTTTTATTATCTTTTTTTTTTTACTCTTCCTTTAAGCCATTTAATGAATGGATCTGCCTGTCCCAGCACTCATTTGGTCTAATTCGATGGCTTACGCTGTCTCTTTCGTCCTATTCTGAGTATAATGAAGAAGGACCTTGCAAAGTGGAAACAGCTTGTTAAACAGGTGTTAGATGGGAGGACAAATAGGTACGATGTCTTAGCCTATTTATTAGTGACTTGCCTTGGTACATTATGAGAATGCTAGTGCAGATTATAGTGCAGCACACCTATTGAAACCAAACTGCATGCTGCCCTCTAGTGGATGGAATCAGAATCGCTCAAGAGCATCTAATAAGACGGATAATTTGTCTTCAGTATAATCGAACAATCACATTGATTTTGAGTCAAGGACGCCCATCCTGTGCCCATATGCTATGATATGAATAAATGGCCCGTGGGAGATCCTTGCCCGTGCACAAATATCAAATGTGCTGCCTCTGAAGTTTCCAATTACCTCAACTGCTTCCTCCAGCGCTACAGCAGAGCTGCCGACAGATTTCAATTTGAGCTGTATTGATTTTTGCACAAGCTGCAGAGGTTCTGCTAGATGATATCTTTACTAGAAACATCACACGCACCTAAAGACATGATTTAACGTAAATTAAAGCATTTCCAGTTCCTTACAATAGCATGTTGGATACTAAGATCACAATAAAGCCACAGAGGCAACAGAAAACCAAAACATAGATTAGTGAGCAGTCTGGGTCATATCATCATAAAAATAAGATGAAACATTTGTTTGCTTATTGGCACAAGATGACGTTTATGTTGCTATTTTATGGTTCATTGGGCAAACATTATAAGTCTAATCACTTACAAAAGTAACTGCACACTGCATTTATTACACTTTCACCATTTAAACTCAAAGAAAGGCTTTTACGTAATTAAAACAATACATTAAACAAAATACTAAAAGCTTATTGGATCGCATAAAAGATCCTGAAAAGATACTGCCAGCTTGTCATCACTAGATGGCACTCACTA
This sequence comes from Enteromius unitaeniatus, assembly GCA_032359435.1. Lineage (NCBI taxonomy): Eukaryota > Metazoa > Chordata > Actinopteri > Cypriniformes > Cyprinidae > Enteromius > Enteromius unitaeniatus. The sequence continues at coordinate 15,068,059 of JAUMHI010000063.1, read as the reverse complement.
CAAGGAAGCTATAAGCTCAGAAAAAAAAAATCTGGTATCTCTCAAATGAGCACAAGCCTTAAGTGACTCTGCATTGTGATGAGGAAAACTTATCGAGGCTAAACACAACCAAACTTTTGCCACCTTTACTGTGACTTTAACACAGAATGAGGCATTTGATAGAGCTGTGACCATTTACAAATGCACTTCAGTCATATTTAGCCTTCAAATCCGAGGTGTTGTTCATCAACCCTATGATCATATCATCCCCAGTGAATCTCACTCATCCCTAACAGTTGAGCACACCCACAGCCAAATATGATTAAGGTCAAAGACCAAATCCAGTCTAAGCCAACACTGATCACTAGACCACATGTAGAGTTCCTGCTCTTAAAGATCCATCCACGCAGAGGGAATGAGAGGACAGGAAAAACAGTGCTTGAATCATAGGAACCAGTTGTACTTCCACACCCTGGCTAAATCAAGCCTGGTCATCCGACACATGCTCTGAGGGGGGGGGGTGTATTTCGTGTCAATACACTGACTCCCTCACTGGAGATACCACATGTGGCCAAGAATGTAGAGATCGGAAACGCAGCTCACGTAATTTACAAATAAAGCAACATGCGTGGAGCACGCACTTAAAAATGACTGGAGCAAAAAGTTTTACTGATGTCTCCAAGAGCACTCGCTGTGATGCACATGCCATTATATCTCCTGATCAAACCTCTCTGACTCACCCTAGTAGAGGCACATCATCCTGCGCTCTCTCCAAATTTAGAACCGAGATTAGGAGAAATGGGCCCTGCAGCTCCAGACGTGGAGAACAGAATTGATATAACTCTGCTACAGATGACAGACTTCTGAGGGAAAGTTTGCACGAAGTGAAGGTTGTCGACTACTCGCGGATAAACTCTTTGAATGTTTGCAAACTAAACTGAATTTAGTGAATCTGGTTTAAATTGATACCACTAAGTACAAGCATCATTTCTGCTGGAAAAGTTATTACCTTGAAAGAAAAAGAAATATTGCTACATATTAAATACATATTTTGTCAGTGTTCAAAGGTAAATACTTTCTGTGAGGAAGTATGGTTTATTATTAGTTATTTTCTTACTGTCCGAATGCCTTTCTTTCTTTTTTGTCTTCTTATGGTATATTCCAAAAGAAATAGCAAGTGCTGATGTGTTTAAAACATAATTGGGGAAAACAATTAGAAAAAGCTCTATAACTCATAAGTGGTACCAGGGCCCAGTTTTTCAAAAGTAATCCACTAGAATATATATATATATATATACACACACACACACACACACACATCACAATCGAAAATACTTTTGTTTTTAGAATAATTTATTAGTGATACATTGCAATGATTACAGAATAACCAAAAAAAAAATGCAAAGAATGGCAATCACTGATTTTTGAAATCCAAAACAAATCCAAATCAGAAATTGTGTCTAACTATTGCGTCCCTTTTTTGCACGTCCTGTTTGCTTGTTCTGGCAGAGGAACAACTGACTCTGACCAAACTGCAGCAAACCAAAGGCTGTGCTCTTTTTTAATATTATTATTCAATACATCTATATTCGAAACTTGTTATAAATATCCTCAATGTACCATGTTTTTGTTTTAGGTCTCAGATGAGCGGACTCCTGGAAGAGGATGGGGTGGGGTTTTTCTTGTTTTTAGTTTTTTTTTTAATGTGTGTGTTTTCATTTCAAATAAAATTTAATGACCCCACACTGGCTATTCTACTTGTTGCTCTTTACATATCTGTAGTTCTACATTGTGATTTCCTATCCTGTTTGACCACTGGTTATCCAGATTTGGTGATCCTGAAAAGTTCCTATCCGGATCAGATTGATCCAATCCAATGTTGCTTTGAAAATTTGGGCTCAAAAGTAAGCTGGTTTACATGATCACGGATCGCAAAAAAAGAATTCAGATCAATTTTATCCGGATTAAACCTTTTGAAAAACTGGGCCCTGGAGGATCTACCTTCTAAAGATCGATGTTCAGATATTAGAAAACTGGAAACTCTTACATAACTAGTTGAAGAACCTTTAACTTGAACAAGTTTTCAAGAATTACTGGGAAAAAATAATGGTGATGCAAATCCGTACAGGGTTTGATTTATAATGCACCTTTGAATAAGCTTAATGTTTTTAGAAATTGTTACTTTTATTCAGCCTGTAAATATTAAATTGATCAAAACATAACAGCCATTCATATATAACAACAACCATATTGCCATTGCATATATATATATATATATATATATATAGCTTGTCTCGGTTTGGAGCATGCGTTGCACGGTTCGACGGTTCATGACATGTGCAATGTAGCCTCGTGCCCCGTATGTGACGTCAGTGTGTTTCCCTTTCGTGT
>JAUMHI010000063.1:15018894-15060773 GCA_032359435.1 Enteromius unitaeniatus | reverse complement strand
GCGGCCCGGTCTGGAACGCATCTACCGAGATAAACGAGGGATCACTGTATATATATATATTATACATTTTATATATATATATATATATATATATATATAAATAAAAGATATCTTAAATAGTAATAAAATAGGGAAAAAATAAGTAAAAATATAATTAATAACTCTCACTTTATGTACTTTAAGTCAAACTACGCTCTCACAACACCTTTAATATCATGTTGTAAAGCTCAAGCTGACAAAGATGAAGACGGCAATAAGACATTCATTTTTGTCTGAAAGCAATCTGTGTGGTATGTGATCAATATCCTGTAGGCGTTTAGCGCTGCTAAACTTAACAGGACCAAAAGCATTCCATGCGATCATACTTAATGACTGACGAGCACGAGTCTTTCCTAAGCAGCTGCTCGGTGACTCTCTGGTGGACCATTTTTACTTCCCTTTTCCCCTCTTTTCTTGAATCCTGGTATACATTTCTTTGCCCACAGCACATGCTCAAATACTTCATTTACAGCTCAGCCGCAAAGCACTGCCTTGTTTCCCCTCTCTTTCTTATTCTCTATTCTCTAAAAAACAGCCCCATACGTGGCATTTTTAATAGAACCATTGCTACATTTTATTCTGGAATTTTCCAGCGAGACCCCATATCATTAATGGCTTTTAGTTGTTTTTTGCAGTTGTTGTGGCTTGGAATAGAGGTCTGCACAGTGTGTGGTTTTAAAAACAGCAACGGCGACAGTCAATTTTTCTGCTTAACCTTGTTTGCATTGATCCTGTTTTGAAAACGCTGTGTCACAAAACAGCACACTCTGTTCCTGTGCCAGAGGGAGAATTTAAGAAGTGTCTCTGACTGTAGACATGGACACACACAGAGAGAGAGACACACAGATGTTTAAATACAATTACTGCCTACAACGGAAATCTCTTTTCAGCTCAGGTATTACCTCCTAAAACTAAAACACCTTTCAAGTAACTTAAAAGGGGTCATATACAGTTTTCTTTAAATTACTGTACCTATGTACAAATTTAATGTTTTAGAAGTTTTAATAGACAAAGTTTTTTATTTTTTGTAACTTCCACATATGGTTCTTTTGTGCATTGAGTCGCAGGTTTTTTGTTGGGACAAATACAGTTTGCCCTGCCCAATATTTAAATAACAGCCTATTTATAATAATAATAAAAAATATTGCCCATGCCTATAATACTACTAAAACTAATTCGTTTAAAAAAAAAAAAAAATCATCATTTTAAATTTCAATAACGTTTCACAGTATTACAATTTTTTTTATGTATTATATAGTATTTTTAATCAAACAAATGCCTTCTTGATGAGCATAAGAGACTTATGCTATTTAAAAATCTAACTGAAACAAACTTTTGTTCAAATATTAAAGTAAATATATATATATATATATATATATATATATATATATATATATATATTAATTTATTTATTAAATATTGCAAATAAATAAATTAAAAAACACAAAAAATATTGTTAAAATATGGGTAAATATAATTTTATTTAAAATAAATTATAGACTTAAACTGAAATGCATCACATACACACACAAACATCTATTTAAAGAAACAAAAATCATGATTATTATAATTATTATTATTATTAAATAACTATATTAACAATAAATTAAATGACGTAATATTCATAATCATACTGTATGTTCATATCACAGTATTTAAACTGAATTTATATAACTCAAACTCCTATTCACAATATGTGAGTGATATGACCCCTTAAAATTATCCTTTTAAATTAATTTGAACATTTCATATGACAACACAACCCTGAAACAAGACTAACTAAAGAGAGCAAGTGATATGAATAGATAGACTAATAAACTTTTTTTTGCAGGTGAGCATCTGCCTGTTAACCTTGGCCGAAAGCAACTAATAGAACAATGCACGCAGGAAGCACCTTTAAGCAGAACAACACAATCTTGTGTTCAAATCAGTGATGCTGAGGTCAAAGATCAGTCGTGCATTTCTAGATTGTGGTAAACGCTTCTATCAACTCCCAACATACAGTAGATCTTCTATACCCTCTATAGACCAAGCCTCAGTGTTGGGTTTACTTGGCTTCCATTCAGTAAACACACCAGTACGACTGCATGCCCTCTCCTTGACACTCTGTTCATTGGTGTGCTGCTGAGCACCGGACAATGGGTGTGGAGCTCATTCAATTCCCCCTCATTGAAAGTCTTATCCAAACACAGCCAATGCATCACAACACATCCTGCCAAAGCCAGCCAGTACACATTCAATCTCCCATATGAAGCAGCAAAGCATCATAGGATGAGGGGCAGTTATACATATTACAGAAAAGACAGAAAAATACATAGAGACAGATTAATAGCCAACCATGCTGAAATGCCCTCACATCAAAAATGGTTTTCAACAGCAATATCCAACTTTGTACTGTGATATACAGCTCTGTCGTGTCATTTTATGTGTGTGAGATTTCTCCAGGGATGTGTCATATCAATCAATCAGGCAGGCAGGCTATTCACCATGCTGAGAAATGAGGGATGGAGCGGCTAAAGATGGTCATCACTATGAGGACATCATTCATGGGAGGTCAAAAGTAGCGATGGATGGCAGTTTGGCCAGATGGATGCAACCTCAGGTGCAGAAAAATATGACTGCTTTCAAAAGCAGTCAGGCACAAAACCAGAAGCTTTAGATCATTTTAAAGCTGAAATGAAGATTTTACACAACAAATCTGATAACATTCTAAATACTTGAGATTACACTTTCAAATAATATAAAACTTAGAAATAAATGATAATATTAAGCAATGGAATAAAATAATCAGTTTCATCTAATAAAAATGATGTCAGGTATCTTTTATTGAGTCATTCCATCTAAAAATTAAATACGAATGATTAACTTAAATAAGAAATGATAATTTGCAAAGAACATTTATCATTTAAACAGTCTATATATAGACAAAAATATATATATTTAATGCTATTTTATTCTAGCAGAATTAACAGGCATTTTTATTCTTAGTTTGAAGTGCATTATTTTCTTCAACAACTATTACATTATTCAGGTAAAAACAAATCATATTCTAAAATATTGAATGCATGCAAAATGAGGACTTTTAATTTGTACACTAAATCCACATTTAAACAAAATGAATGATAAAGATTAATGAAAAATTAACATTTATAATTTTCCCTTCATCCATCAAAGCAAAATTCACACTAGTTTTCCTCTCACGCTGGCAAACGGAGCTGAATGCAGACCCCACCGCAGCTAATAAATCCATGCAGAAAGTGAGGGAGACTCTTGGCTTTGCATAAGAGCTTCTGAATAAGTTTTAAAAGGCTTAGAAAAGAGGTGATAAGATTTATAGAATTGCATCTGGAGCTGGTTAAATCACTGCTGTGAAAACAGGGCTTCAGTCCATCCAGATCACAAATGTTTCATGGCGGAAAGAAGGAAAGCCAGGCTGTTCTCCAAAAGTGTCTTGATGAAATTCTCCTGATCGACACATACATCAACATTTATTTAAGCCATCAAGTAATGAAGCAAATTATTCCAGACTTGTCTTTATTAATATCACTGAACAGACATGTTTTAATTGATATTAAATGATAAGCAAGTTCGATATTTGCAATATTATTATGATCTACTGATAAATGTGTGAGCTAAATAGTTCCTTTTCAAGTCAACAGCAGCTAAACCTAAACCACATGGAAAATGTCTGAACTTGCATGTAGCACACCATGACCACACTTAAACTGGCTACTTTATGTTTTAAATGTCTTGTGGCCTATCAGATCTGCCAATTAGCCACTTAAAATGAAGTTAATTAAAACAACAACAAAGTGAAAAGTGGCTATTATAAACATAAAATGCTGCTATATAACTAGCAAGCTAACATCCCTACCAGGGATTTAAAGTATGGAACCGTGCCACTTATATGGTTTAGCTTAAAGCTGAAGTGTGTCATTTATTAATATTTCGTAAACCTAACGTTACCACTGAAATCACAAAAGTTACCAAATTAAACAAAAAGTTTAATAAACTAATCACAAATGTACTTGATTTACTTGTTTAAAAACTGTGCATTTTTTACATTTACAGATGTTACAAAACATTACCATTTCAGATAAATGCTGTTCTTCTGAACTGTTTAACAGAATAACAAAAGTTTTTTAAGCAGCAAATCAGAATATCAGAAGGATCATGTGACTGCAAAGCTGAATTTTTAGCATCATTACTTCAATCACAGGAATAGATTACAATTTAAGATATATTCAAATAGAAAACAGTTATTAAATACTAAAAATATTTCAAGATTTTACAGTTTTTTTAAACAGCAGAATTGGGTTTTCTGCAACCACCACACACATTATTAAAAATACGTAAAATCTAGCTCCAGACTAAAATGATACAGAGTAAATCTAGTGTCTTTATACCGAGTAAAAAATCAGCTACACTTTGAAACGTCCTGCCTTATATTTCCATGATGATTGTCAGAGGCGAAAATTGCATAAACTCTATACAGTGCCACACCTTTGTAGAGAAAAATCTGTCAAGAAACCACCAAAGCAACATAGCAATTATAAAGAGCATTCCAAAACACAGGACTAGAGCAGACATCTTACCCAAAACCTGAGAGACAGCCACATACACACACACACACAAATTATGGTAGTAGGCATAAATCAGTCATTTTAAACCTGGTTTACTGAGCTGTCTTCTGATTGGACTGTGCACAAGAATTTCTTTACACATTGTGCATTGTTTACAAAATCTGCAATGTGTCTAGCGGCTTTCCTGACGTCTAGCTATTAGCCATTTAAAAATAAAAATGTATTAGTGAAACAAAGGCTAATGACTGACATGAAAACCAGGCTAGAATTACAGAGCACATTAGACTGACCCTGTTATGCATATCAGTCTAAATTTAGTCTTCACATTTTACATAATTACTGCCTTTCAAATCACCGACAAGACATTTCTAATACAGCTAGCTGAATCTAAAAGAAACCAAATGAAAACCTAGAAAACATATCATTATAACTGGACGAATCCAAATCAGGTACAATTATCATTTTATTGCAATGGTGTATCCAAAAAAGATCTGCTACCATTTGTACGCCAAGGAATTGTGCATATGCTAAAACTTTTTTTTAAAAACTCAACTAAACTTTTGCAAATGTATCAAAAAAGACATGCTGCTGACTGAATTAAAGGCACATTCTCGCTCAGCCAAACAGATTATGTTACAGTGTGATTGTAAAACTAATGTAGCACAGTGGTTCACTAAGCCAACAGCTCACCACAGTCAATCAGACAGAACTGACACAAAGTTTCAGAAGGCAACCTTTTTGAGGTCTTTGAGGACTTGTTTACCAATCAAACTCTTTGTTACAATCTCAAATACTAGCTGATTTCACCAACCACGTATTTTAAGAGCTGTTCTGCTGGGAGACATTGGTGTAAATCCTATGATTCGAGGACTGGCCGATGTATAAACTGAGAAAAACAGCAAGATTGCTTGACCTTTGATACACCTCCTCATGTTGCCTAGAGTTGCCCGAACAGCTTCAACACTTATTCACCTTCCTTAAATTTTAAATATAATTCAATGTTAAAACCCATTTTCTTTTTAATTCAAGTAGAGTAATTGAAATATAATTCAAACTAGTGCTGCACGATTAATTATATCGCAATCGCGATGTCAGCCTATGCGATTACATTTCAGCAAATGTTGCGATTATATTAAATAAACAAATGAATTCATGGACGTAACAAGACATTCATTCTTGCGTTCACACCAGACGCGAATAAAGCGTTAAGCACGAGTGATTTAAATGTTAAGTCAATGCAAAGACACAATAAGACATCTTTTAGCACCTTTCGTGCAAGTCAATCGGCGTTCAACACACCGGTTTTACTGCAAGCATAAGCAGCGCGTATACAGAGCATGATCAACGCGCACCAATTGTGCTTTCATACTGGCAGGCTATAGACAAGCATCTTTCTGTCATATTTTCCAGCGTTCTTCTCCAAAAACTGTGTGCCATGTGCTTTGATTTATGTCATTTCTCTGCACTGCCCCTGTGTGCTCTCATCCGTTAACATGGGCGCTCAAACCACTTATATATCATATCGCAATCGCAAATCGCAATTTTGACCTTAATAATCGCAATGTGACATTTTTCCCAAATCGTGCAGCCCTAATTCAAACATGCATTCTTAATGGCTCACAACCCTTTACAAAACACAAAACACTCAAGTAATGTCAAACAATGCCCAGAGCCTTTGACGAATAAAAATTATTTCTGATGAATATTACAGGAAACTCACAATAACAAAAGTTTTCAGAATATCCACTCATTGCAGCCAATTAAACAGTGACTCATGCAGCTAAATGTTAAGTGCCGTTAGATCCATGAATACATGACCATGAACATCAGTCTGTTCTAAGGACATAAACAATAGAAATTTATCCGATTTTTTCAGATATAATAATTTCGCAAAAAAAAAAAAAAGCAAAAAAAAAATGATGTGTCTGTAAATTGTATTTTATTATTCTATGATTATTTCATAAATAAAAACATTTGTAGAAAATGTATTAATTTATTTACAAATTAATCAATCAATATAATTATAGATGTCAATATAATAATATTATTGCTGCAAAGTATACATTTTACCAAACTTATGAGTTTAAAAAGTTAAAACTGACAGAATTTACAACCAATGCCACAAAAATGCAAGTGTTTAAGTTTGCAGGGCATTCATTTCTTCACAGCATCAAGGCTGTTTTATGGCAATCTCTGAATAAATTATACAAGGTATACAATTTTTGCAGGGCATAAAAATGATGGACGTAAAAAAAGTTTTAGAATTATTGTTCAATCCAATGAATTTTACACATACAGAAGGTAGGCCAAAAGAAACACACTTAAAAAGAGGAAAGGGGAAAAGAGTCAGAATTCAAGAGTTCCAGACGTGTACCGAGCGCTATTTACCACAAAGTGACAAAGTATGAAGAATATGGTACTGACATTACAACTCACTTCAACAGAAGTGGTTCATATAGCATCTAATTCCACATGACCTGAAAAAGTTCACCCGAGGACAAGAAAAAAGGATCTCAGCCTTTTTCTGATGTATTCCTGCAATGCAGAATGATATTAATACATTTTTAAAAAAGGGCTTAAATGACAAGGCAATCTCTTGTGAAACTAGCAGGGTGAGCGATGGCAAGCATTCAATCTGCCAATACCGTATGTCCAGTTATGTGATACGGGAGAAACCTCAGGAATGAATTAGTGTGATTGAGAAGTAAATGATCCAGGACTACCAGCTCTGCAGGGACACGAGGCAATCAAAAAGCTTTCTGCTGCCTTCTGATACACTAATGACTGCATTAAAGCGACGTCAAATATGGTTTATATCAGGTCTACAGACGTGGCCGTGCGGCTGCCAAACAAATTGCCTTCACTTGCTCTCTCACAGGCCTTCTGGAACACCAGGAAAGGGTCCAAAAAATGTTTTTTTAAGAGGTATAGCTGAAGCAAAACAAGGAAAACACATTTGGTATGCATTCACGAAACAACTGTAAGAAGCTGTCTATCTGATAAGTGAAAAGCTATCGGTTACTAAAGCGCTGAAGCTGTCAGAGACAGGTTTGAACATGTCAGCACACACCGTACATTACTTTACTTTCCCAAACTACTCGCTTCCACCCTGTTAAGAATGACGAATCAAAATCTCAGTGATAATAGTACAGTGAAGAGGGCCGGGCCAAGTATTAGTTACCCACATCTTTAATCGCCACAGTGAGGTAGTAATTGTAAAAAGGTCTGAACTATGTACAGACTCACAAAAGTGCTTTTGAACAGAGTGCTGGCAGAGAGGGATGCAAGGGATGGTTGTGCCTTGCCAATAAGGTCCCTTTGTGTGCAGTTAGCTGGGTTTCATTCAGGTAGTGAGGATGGCTCTCCAGGGCCCCAGTCTCCATCCCACTCTGAATGCTTTTCTAGGTACAGAAGTCCAGTTATTCACATTCAATACATATTTTGAGAGAAGTTTTGATATGTGAACAGCAAATTTGTGTAATCAATCCTAAACTAGAGAAACTAAAGACTATAAAACTACTAAAGAAAAAAAGAGATACCCTTCATGTTATGCCAATTTTGAATGCTATACTATTTTACTCACGTGATCTCATAATATTGAATTGGTTATGATGCCACAATAAAGTTGTGAGCTAAATTCACCATAAAATCAGTGAAGTATAAATGAATGATAATATGTAAAGTTGCTACTAAAGAAAACTACTAAAGAACAAGTAAAGATTTAACATTTGAAGTAATTCTAATTATGTTATGCCAATGTTAAACTAAATGTTATACTATTTTAGTTTTTATTTTGTTGGAAACGGTTAGGTAATCTCATGATACTGGATTGATCATCATGCATTTCTACACTAAAGTTAGGGCTGGGCAATATATATTGAACGTTATATTATGCGCATCTCAGTAAAGCCAGTATATTGTTCGAAATATATTGCCCACCCTTAACTAAAGTACTTTTTTAATGAGCTAAATTCAGCATACAATCAGGATATGTAAAGTATAAATATATGGTGGTAATATGTAAAGTCTTTATTGCAATTTAAACTCAGCAGGTTGATCAAGACCCTAGAGTAAAAAGCAACAAAAAAAAGGTACAAGTACAATGGTACATAATGGAAATTAAGCAAATATTACAAATATTTTAAAAAGTTCACATCTCTGAAAATGTGTTTTATGGCTGGAGATCCAATTGACACTAGAAATCCCCTAAAATGAATGACTCATAATAACCCTTCCTTCAAAACCTTACAATAAAACTGTCTGTTGCAATGGTGCGTGTGGTTTCCCTCAATTTGCAGTGTGACACATCCAAGGCTAAAGTCTAAGGCATCTGGCTTCAGTTAGTCAAACTCTTGTATTGTCTACGACACATCATATGTGTCCTCAAACACACTCTGAACAAACTGTCACACTGCTTTGGCCTCCACATTGGGAGTAGAAACAGAAAGCAGCACTGGAACCTTTGACTGAAAGATCTCTGCTCTTAGTTTTCACTGGTCATTTTCCCTAACAATGATCTAATTTTCAACTCAATAAAACATGACCTACTGTACCAGAATATGCTATTGCGCTGATGATGCAGTGGGAGAAAAGCCAACTAAAAGACAGTAAAAGTCACACTTCAGTCAGATCAGAAGAACCCATATGCTTTGCATTATATGTAAGTCAATGTTCTCTAAGTGTCAGAGGTAGGAGCCTGCTGGAATAGAATTGTCGTAACTTTTCTGAAACACACAACTTGAAAATGTCAGTTGATGTGATGTGGCTGCTACAATAGAAGTAGTACACAATTTTCAGTTTTGAGTACATTTTACGCTATCAGTTCAATTAAGTACCATAAAACTTACCATAAAGCTTGTTAGAAAACATCTAATCTAACATATTCTCTCTATTTATTCACAATTTATCTAAAGTGGGTTCAATCAATCTAAAAAGCAGAAAGGGAGCAAAGAAAACGATTGCAAAAACGCAGTATTTAAGTGAATTACTTTTTAGATTAAACTCTGTATAAATACTATCTCACATGAAACTATGGTTTAAAGTTGTTATTGTTGTTTTTTTATTTTGCTAGTATGTGGCAGAAAAGACACTTATGGTGTTAAAAAAGATTTCTATTTAAAATAAATGAGTCCTTTGAATGTTATAATAATCATAGATTCTTGAAGACTTTGCCATGACACGAATACAAGAACATTAAACATCTTACGAAGCCCAAATATGTGAACGGTAACAGTTTGTTATTCCTGTAGACCTAATTGTGAATTGAGTATACCTAGTTCAAAAACCAGACAGAAGGCCAAGTTCTAGTTATAGGCCTATATTACAATAAAACAATAGCATTTGTCAAGTACCCAGAATTAAATTGTGCTAAGTTGGACTATTCCTACAGCTAATACTTAGGTTAGGCAGCTAAACAAACCCCAGCACCTGTTGGGTTACCAATTTGAACAATCTTTTAAATAATACTGCTTGTTGAGTGGTGTGCCATTTTAAGACCTAGGCCAGACTTGGGTCACATCTTGATCATTTAACAACCACCTAGAAACTACACAGAAGTTTAGCAACTAAAACAGCCTAGAAACGGCATTAAACATGTTCCAACACATTTTAAAAAGCCGTAGCAATGCTTTGGAAACCAACCTGACTGCACAAGCATCAGAGCGGTGTGTCAAGCACACATTAACACATCAACTGCGGTGCTGTTGAAAAAGGTCAAAACAGACATAAACCTACACGCAGGACAATTGCTTTCAATTGCCTATTTAAAAGTGACTGGAAGGCCTCCTCCACAGGGAACTCTACACATGTGGGCAACTTCTGTTAGAGGGTTTAACTGGAACAGGCACACATACAGCAAATAACACACTTGAAACGGGTTGCTGGACTCAGTAAACAAAATGCCATAAACCACTAGGCATCGGTGAGTTATCTATCCTGCAACACATGCACAAACACATTCATGAAAAGACTCCAACCTTATCAACATCACATCTTCAGGAATTCATGTTGGGACGTGAAGCGTAATATTTAAAAGAGAAAGAGTGCTCTTTTTTCAGCCGTGTAACCAACACAGTCTGCTCTCCAAAATAGAAAGACTGTAAACAACAGCATGTGGTTGAGTCACAGCGTCAAAATATACACAAGAATGTACTTGCCATACAGTTATTACCATAACTGAGCTATGTTACTGAGTTATAGAAAATATCCACAGTAAAAAAAAAGAAGATATACAGTAAGGTTATAAGCATATGAGGGATCATAAACTTGAATGGATGGATGAATTGCGAAATGATCTGAACATTTCTTAAATATTGAGTGCAGATTGTTGACAGAGTAAAACATTAGCATCATTCTAGCACCTAGTGAGATGTTAATATATATCAATAAAAGATATCAAGAAAAGGCTTTACTAAATGAAATTATTTTTTTTTTAAAAATGGCCAAGATGGTTTACAGAGATTAAAGAAATGATTTTATATTTTTTCATTTATTTATTTGATCAAAAATACTGTCAAATATTACACTTTAAAAAAAACTTGTATTATCAATGTTGAAAACAAGTACCGTAATATTTTGCTTTACATGTTTGCTTTTTTCCGTATATTATGCATCTATATCAAATACAAGTTTTTTGTAAAACTGTGAATTTTTATGTTATTAGAATATGGCATAATTAGCATCAAAACGTAGTCTATTGGAAACAAAGTCAAAATATCACAGGAAGTCCCTCACAAATTACTATGTTTATATGACCTTTTATATGACACATTTGACCAAGTTTGAGTGCATTACACATAATTTGACCAAAATAAAATAAAATTGGGACATTTATGAGTTTTTAATAATATTTAGTTAATATTTAGCTGTTTTGTTTAAGTTACAGTCAAGTGCACATTGTCTGCTCCACCTCATGTAATACTATGACATCTATAGCGGTGATGTCACAGAGCCCAAGTGCCATGCAGGCTGACTGCTTGAGATGTCATTATCTGTGCTTATGTCACACAGCTGTAAGTGAAGTGTTAAGCTGAGCTTTCTTCTGTTTCTGCTAAGTCACAGCTTGAACTATCGGGCCAATGCTGTCCCGTACCCACAGAGGCACAGAGCAGCTCTTGTTCCCATCAGTGACCAGTGATTCCACCCTGCTCTGAACAGCCTGGCACTGAACGAATGAGCCAACGAGGTCAAAGGGAGAACAAAACTGTTGATTTAACAACTGTGGACTCAGTGTGGGTGTGAGAGCATGTAGATGTTTAGTCGGCTGGAGATAATGGGAACATTTGTGAACATCAGGCTGGAAAAACAGATCAATTAAGCATGACCAGTTCGAGCTAAAGATGATGTAAACATATGATTCATTTATTCCAAAACGTGAATCAAAAACCAAGTACGCTATGAAAAAAAAAAAATTGTGTAGGGTTTATATCGAAAAGATATTCAGCTAGAAATTGCTAGTTAATAATTACGAAGTAACAATAATTATACATTAAACTTTAAAACTAGAAAGACCCAGAGCTGCATGGTTCCGAAAAAACTGTGCATAGCAATTTTTGCTTAAAATGATTCGGAATACAGTGAACATGGAATTTACGACTAATTCTGATTTATGACTGGTTCGTCTCATTTGGAATGCTGTGTCCTCCAGAAGTCATCAAGGAAGTCTTATTTAAGAAAAGTAACCATTAATAGATCTTATAGTATTTTACACCACACAAAGAATAACAATGATTTTTCTTGTGGTTACTTTTCTTAAATGTGACATCCTTAAAGGGGTCATCCGGTGCTACATGCACTTTTACAAGCTGTTTGGACTGAAATGTGTGTTGGGAGTGTGTGTGCACCACCACCTTACAATGATAAAGATCCACCGGTAGTTTTCTTTTAATTTAATAAAAATAAGTCGCCCCTTCTGAAATCAAGCCATTCTCAAATGCATGTTGGCGTCCCACAATAGTTGATTGGCAGCAGCGTGTCACACAGACTGAACTGGTGTCTTACCTCAGACCCGTGCTGAGTGAGCCGTCATCAGACCGAGACGCAGACACAAGCAAGACTCCTCAGAGATTGAGGTGTTTTGTTGTTGAATGTATTAATGAACAGAGCAGTTGTCATTTACCCCCGACATCTGAGTGATTGAAGCCACAGAACATTAAGGGGCAGTCGTGGCCTAAAGGATATGGAGTTGGACTTGTAACCCAAAGGTCACGGGTTTAAGTCCCAGGTCCGGCAGGGATTGTGGGTGGGGTTAGTGAATAACCAGCACCTTCAATACCACGACTGAGGCGAGACCCTTGAGAAAGGCACTGTTCCCCCAACTGCTCCCCAGGCGCTGCAGCAATGGCTGCCCACTGTCTTTTAATGAGTCTTTGCAAATAGCCTTTCCTAATAATCTGCTAATTAGCAAGTTTCACTATGAATACGGCTAAAAAAAGATCCTCCGGAAAAGAGGGGCACAGAACAGCTGTTTTTGACAGGGTAAAAAGAGCATTTTTTTACACTATCTTTGAGAAATTTTAAAGCAAACTATATTACAAACTTTCCATTGAGACCCTAAAGAATCATATAAGCTAGTGGCAAATTGGCTTTGTATGACTCCTTTAATGACGTGTGCAGCCTTCAAATGCGGCGTCTGAAGGAAGCAGCCTCCAAAACGAGATGCAACTAAAGACTTCACTTCCTTCATTACTGGATGAATCAGTGTTTTTGAATGAATCTTAAATAAACAATTCAAAAACTCACTCAAAGAGATCACTTCATTACTGGATAAATCAGTGTTTTGCATGAATCTTTTGATTGGTCGATTCAATGACAAATACTGTTTAACAGTAGCTTGTAGCCACCGACTAACTTAATATAGGCTAATCAATACAATCTTTATCCGAAGCATCAAGTTACCTTCAACAGGTCAATGCATAATCAACAGTGTTTTATATCTTATAATCTTTGTTTAGCAAAATTATTGTTAACAACATACTCATTCAGAGTATGTGCAATAAAAAGCTTTGGTGCCTGTTATATCAACATTTTAATCTTCCAACAGGAACTCCAATAAAGCTGAAAAACAATGAGATCCAGCAGAAGGGTTTGATTAGACCGAAAACTCCAAAAAACCTGGTGCCACGTGCCCTCCCTGCAGCGCAGAGGATATTGCCACATGTGTTCCTCCAGCAGAAGGCCCTGGGGAGAGCAGTGGTCAGGAGGATCGCCTGCTCCGGCAGGATGCAGAATAGGAATGTGAGGGTCAGGGTCAAAGGGATACATGCTAATCTTCTAGACTGTAAACACAACAGCCATTTCTGAAACCAATGGGAAGGCAGTTTTACGCAAGGACAAAAATGCCCTGCTGTGGACGAACGGCTCTGAAAGGAGCATCAAATAAACACAGCATTAGGGGCCATTAAGTGCAGGGCAAAGAGTGTTTAAAGGAAACTATCCCAAGTGAGAAACATTTGATAAAACACCAGAATCAATCATTCAGACTGGCTAAATCATCCTCGTGAGCTTTATAAGTCTCGGTTTGCCCATGCATGTGACAGCTGAAAACATGCGACTCTGAAGTAGTATCGTCTCCACCGGTCACTTTAGAGCATATTGATCTCTTCTCAGCTGTTGTCTCTCAAAGAGCTCTGAATTTAAGCTCTGATTCCTGAAATACCACAGTGTCTGTGCTCTTACATTCCTCACTCATGTCCAGCTAAGATCTCAAACTCTTACAACTCTCTTAAAAACTCTTACATTGCATGGCATGCATAATAAACAGTTTTTGGCAACATAACTTTAATTAAGAAGTACTCAAAGATTAAAAGTCTTAACAGATTAGTAGTTCACATCCAAATAATTTTAGCACATTTTCTAAGTGTTTATTTACAATATGCCTGGTATACTAAATGCTAGAATGACGAAAAAACAGCACACTGTAACAATGAGTGTAAGATCATTCATAAAGCATGATAGACAGAGGAGTATTTGAATACGCATATTCTTTATAATACATAACACTTATAATATTTTACATATAATGTCAATATTGAAAATGAACATATATTTTTAAGTAAAATTAAATATTTAGTGTATTTGGTATGGCAACAGTAAAACATTAAACAGTTTACTGTATAATTCTAATCTTGTTTAATGTTAAAATAATGTATACAGTGTTACTGCGTTTAGAATTTCAGCAAACAGTCTGTTACATTGTAACATTATTTTACAAATAAACTTTGTAAACGTTTTTTTTCACGTCTAGGACAGAAAAGACATCAGTAGGAGAACTTTTCAAACAGGTAAATAGTCCTAAAGAGCTAACTACATTCCTCATTAGATAAAAACACAAACAACACGAGACACGAGTGTTCAGCGTCACCGGTGCACAATGAAGCTCGTTTATAATATAACGACACTTTATTAGTTTACTTTACATAAACATGCTGTTACCTGTCTGGCGTTTGATCCTGGAGGCGTCTGTCAGAGACCAAAACAAAGTTTGGAGTTGGTGAAACTCTTTCCTTCGCGTTCACTTTAACTCTGCATTCCGACTGAGCGCTGCTACAGACTTTTAGGGTCACTTACAGAAGGCATAAATGTGATTCTGACAGACATCGAATCCTCTCGTGCTTCTCTTTTCGCAGGGACTCTTGAGTCCAGTGGAAGCGGAAATGCGGTGCAGCGGCTGGAAGAGGTTTACTGACTCCTACAGGCGTGACTGCTGCTCTCTTTATGGATGGAGTTTAACAGGGTCACGTTCTCCGCTTTCACTAAATATCATTAACAGAAATGAAACCGTGTTATGCTTGATGGCATTTGAACATTTGAAGCTTAAATGAAATCGCTATTAAAATAGTTCTCAAGCATTCCTCAGGGGAATATTAACTAAAGCTACCAGGGAATGTTCTCAGAAACTGTGGAACGTTCTCTCAAAGTCATGAACGTTCTTCCAGTAACGTTTAAAGAAAGTTGAAAGGGCCAAAAACCTAGCCTCCATGTTAAAACAGTGTCTTAAGAGCTAGTCTGAGCAACTATAGCGGTGATTAAAAAAAGTTAAAGCCAGTCTTAAAGAAAAAAATAGCTGACTAACTTTTAAGACTAGTCTAAAACCGACCCCTGGTCTTTAATAGTGTTCTCAGAATGCTAGCACAATGTCTTCTCTGACTGTTTAAGTTGGATATACATTTTTATATTTAAATGTTACAAATTCGTCTCAGTTTGTTCAATGAACTTTCAAAAGTAACATTCCCATGTTTACAAAAAATTCTAAATGCCCAAAAAAAGCTGATTAAATATCTGTATATACTAAAATATGTTAAGCCATATTTTATAACTTTACCAGCCACTGGCCTCAATTAATGTTATGTACTGTCAGTTTATCTTCCACTTCCATCCAGATCCAGAAAGCTGTCTGGGTTATATTAATAGCACAATGTACTAAAAACGCAGCACAGTAGCTTGTACAAATGAATCATCCAATGTTTTTGCAACTCAGACTTAAACATTATAATTACAAATTGTTTCCCTCCCGCTGTGCATTGTTTACATCATTGCATTGTTTTTCATCTGTTTAGGATTTTCCCTACAGATAGCATTAAAAAAGTATTTGCTCGTGTTATTTGCAGTTTTGTCCCGTGCAGCGTTGAGCTGTAATGTATTGCATACTCAATCAGCAAGACATTTATTGCTGAACTGCATGTACTATATGCCTGAATTGTACATTTCATTCTCTCCCTATTAGTTTCTAGTGGAAGTAACTCTGATTGGTGTTGTCCATAGTTGAAACAGCCTTTTCATGTTCATCAGTGTCCCTAAAGGACATTCACACATGTGTATTGGATTCCACTGCATTAGCCTGATAGTCAGTGTCCAAATGTAATCATCCCTGTTGGTTTTCTTTATAAATGGCCCTGTAAAGGAGCACTGGCAGAGAACGACTGTAATGATCCCGGTGAAGTATCTCTCCTTAATCATGAGGAGACATGGGACATTGGTGAAGTTTACAAATAGAGTCATTAGAAGTGCACATGGTGAAGAGATTTAGATTTTTTAGTTTCCTTTAAGTTCTTTTAGATTAAAAAACAAATTGCACTTAAAAAAAATTATATTTTTATTTAGCAAATATGCATTAAATGTACAAAAATTACAGTAATACAAAAAAAATCCATTCTAATAATAAGCAGAACAACCATTTTACTAAACATTACTAAAGGTTTCTTAAGCACCAAATCAGCATATTAGATTGATTTCTGAAGGAAAATGTTACATTGAAGACTAGAGTAAGGATATTCAAAATTTTGCTTTGCCATCACTGAAATAAATTACATTTGAAAATATATTATTATAGAAAACATTTATTTTAAATTATAATATTCCACATTATTACTGGTTTTACTGTATTTGAGATAAATACATAATAATATATAAGGAAAAAAAAAATATATATATATATACACAAAACATATATAATCAAATATACACAAAAAAAAGTGCAGAAATAATTTTCAATTAGAAAATGCTTGTAAATTTCACAAATAATTACAAATAAAAGGCAAGTAACACCCTCATTATTTTATTTTACAGTTGGGAACATAAGACATAAAATGTATTTTCCAGTAACAATTTCATAAATTCCATCTAACTTTACTCGTCGATAACAACATAATGTTAAACATTTACCATACAGCTAAAGTGGGACATAAGGGTGTATGATGAGTTCACTGAGCAGTCAGTCATAGTTAAATATTATGTTATTAATATAAATACATTTAGCAAACACTTTTATCCAAAGCAACATACTGTGCACTCAAGAACATGCGTTTCCTGAGATTTCCTGGACGGTGTAATCAGTTAACATGCGGTGGGTCTCTGTTCAGGTACATTAAACTAATGACTTAATTGACTTCCACAGAGGGTTCACACCTGGAAGAGAGGCTGGAAACAAATCTCAATTCCTCGCTTCATTTCAGAGCCATTACTGTAAACACACTTGTGCTGCCCTCCAAAAGAAACTTACTGCACTTATAATGTCCACATACCACCTCTGTGAATTTAAAGCCAGTGTTTTCCTCTTGACCTATTGCGCCTGTGAGGAATGAGACTGGACAGGCCAGATAATGATAAGCGTAATCATTAGATTAGTCAAAAGCAAGCTAATTGAGCTAAGCTCTTATGGGACCTTACATACTATGAGTGTGTGTACACTTTGCTTGGTGCTAGATGAAGTAGGCTCAAAGGAAATTGAAGGAAGTTCAATTTAGATCAATATCAGTCATATTCTTAACACTTTAAAGTTCGTTATTGCCCTTATAGGGGTCATTTCACACATTATTTGAACATTTCCTTACATCAAGACTTAAGTTTTACTGATCAAAAATTATAAGGTGTCATTTGTTAACATTAGTTAATGTATTAACTAACATAAACAAACTATAAACAATACATTTATTGTACTATTTAGTAATCTTTTTTTTTTTTTTAAATAACTAATATCAATAAATGATGCAGAAGTATAGTTCCTTCTTATTTCCTGTATGTTAATGTAGTTAAGTAATGAACCTTATTCTAAACTTACCATTTTTCCGTTATTTTCTGCTAAAAAGTAATAAGATTTATTTGAAAAATGTTTATACAATATAAATGCCACTTTTGAAGAATTTAATGCATTCTAGTTTAATAAAACTATTAACATATTGAGGAGAACATGTAGAGCAGCCGGTGTTCAACACCCATAAACATCTAGGAACAGCAAAGATTTGGCGGTCTTTCCCACATTTGTCTCTTTATTGTATCCTTGTGTTTGGGGAAAATAGCATATATTTTCTCATTACCCTTCCATGATTGAGCTGACCAAGTTTCTCAACACCAAACAGGCATCGCTCACGTGTAAATTATGCACAGACCTGCACCTGCTTGCTGTCAGAAAGTTGCAGAAGTAATTTTTTACATTTTAATTTTAGCAATAAACTGTGCTTTTGAACATTCTGAGTTCCGAAAATTACTAAATGTTTTCATAATACATCAAAATCTTTTCAAATGCTCATTGTAAAAGTGATTTCTCGTTCATTTGATTTCTCACAGCTGCCCGATGAAGAATTAGTTACAAGATCAGCTGCAGTTCTTGGGTCTAAGATCATGGGCAATAAATAAATGTGTTTTATGGTGCATTCAGTCTGCTCAGGTATATGGATTCATCACGCTTAGGGCATCCATGACATACACTCCCTCTCTACATACATGAGAATCGAAAGCACGTCTTCACCTATATCACAGTGTCTCTGTGCACATTAAAATCAGATGGGGTGTGATTGGTTTAATCAGCAACAATCAGGAAAATTGCATCAATCTGAATCCCATCGCTATCCCGTCGTGGTGTGTTTGTTGTTGTAGAAGCTGGGCCTCCATTTCAGATGGTGTGGCTCAGGTGGAAGGTGTCTTCTGTCTCTGTGTCTGCCAACAGATAGAACTAGAGACCTTACGTAAACTCCATTCACTTAGCATCCTATTACTCACCCAACTCAGGAAAATGCACATGAGGCCTTAAAAGCAATCTATGGATTGAGAGATATGAAAAACATAATAGTCAGTTAATGCACTTTTTGTGATATTGAGCAGACTGGGATTTAGTGGCGCCATAGATTTTCAGTTTTTTATTACATTTCAGTCTATTAAAACATTGTGTCGTGTGCAAGGGCAATTTAATGCTATGTAATGCATGTATTTTACTGCTATGGCTACACAGTATTTGATTGATCTGATCGTTATACCATGTAACATGGGGTGCTTTCTGTGTTCAATGTGAAAAAAAAGTTAGCTACTGTAATACCATTACCACAACATGGCAACCCTATTTTACAGAGCTGGTGAATGGAGGCAATTTCATGAAGCGATTTAATACTTTATCCATCATCAGATGGCCTTTAAATTAACATTTTAAAGCTTGGTATATAGTAAGATTCTTGCAGGTATACTTACAAAAAGTCTCACTTGAGTCTCATTTTTATCTCAGAAGAAGTCTGTCTTTTTCTTGCAATTGCGAGTTAATATCTAACAATTCTGACATTATTTTGAGCTCCAAATCTCAAAAATGCTTCTTTCAACCATAAAATAAAAAATAAACAAGGTAATTTTATCTCACAATTCTGACCTTTCACTTTGAGAATTTGCAGTTCAGATTTTTATCAAATGATCTACCATAAAATTGATCTTGGGGAAATTGATCTTCTCAATTGCAAGTTCTAAACTCTGTCTTTATCTCACAACTGTGAGTTCATATCTCACAATTCAAACATTTTTCTCTGAAATCTAAATATCCGTAACTGTGTTTTTACCATAGGAAAATTTTGACTTTTTATCTTACAATTCTGACTTTTCCTCGCAATTGCTGATTTGTGAGTTTATATCTCGGAATTCTGATTTTTCTTATTAATCTAGAATTTATTTTAGAATTTGTATTTGTTTGTTAACATTTTGCAGCTTAAGTGCAAGTTTAAATTTCTTGTAATTTCGAGTTTTATTTTGACTTTTTTTTTCTTACAGTTTTTAACAAAAAAATGATTTCTATGTCGCAATTCTGACTTTTCTTCTCATAACCACAAAATATTATATAACATAATATATAATGTTTAAAGGTTTTTTTACATTAACAAGATTTTATGCATTACAGTAATAAAATAAAGGAAATTTGGTCTCAGAATCGAATAAAAACTTTTTTAAATTTTGTGATCAAGTATGAGTGGGTAAAATGACACACCTCGAAAACATTATGGTGAACATTATATTATCTGTGATCATATCCAAACATTGTAAGTGTGTTTAGTTGCTCTACAAACAGTCAAATCCTTCATATTAAAACATAACTTGTCATTTACCACTTCCACAGCATAACTCGTGATTTACTTGGATCACATCTATGACCTCAGTCAAAGCCCTCAGTGTCTCCTACAGCAGTACTGGTGAGCATTTACCTAATCCTCTGACCGCACATCAGCCCTGTGTTTGGGCTGGAGTAATCTTGTGGTTCCACACCAAGCCTTGGTTTTATTCCCTGCTTAAGACGTGCTAAAATCTGCAGCAGCAACTGTTGATTTCGAAGCCGTTCAAACACCCGCAGGGATTCATTTCAGGCTGGTCAAACGGTTCCTTAAATCAGTTTGGTCATATTAAATTACATGGTTAGATTGCTCAATTTTCCTGGTTTTAACATTGAGCTGTTTGTGAACAACGGCTGCCTGTTCGGTTGACGCCTGCGCTGTTACGCTGCTGTTAAAAGCATTAGACTAATACTCAAGTCACACATTAACATTCGATTGAATGGTTTTTGTGGCGCTGTTGCTGATATTGCGCATGGCAAAAAGTGTGCTGAAAGAAAACCAGAGCAAGATACAAAAGGAAGCACAGCAGGGCATTATAGTGCTTATAAATGCACAAATCAGTCATTCCATGATATATAATCAGACACGATGCCTTTATCTCAAAGCTTGTAGGCCTATTACATCACTTTTGACCTCACCCTACAAACCTATCTTTATTGAGACTGAGCCCCAGTGTGGATCATTAATGCTCAACATGCAAAAGGTTTAAGGCTGAACGAGGTGACAGGGTTCTGAGGTGAGATCGAACAATGGCCGTTCTGGAGGGGGATTGATCTGGAGGTCACACTCGCACCTGCTTTAGGTGGGCAACACTGGTGTTTCACAGACCCCGGAGTGTGAAAATAGTCTCATTTCAAGCTTATCTCACAGCAAAGCTGACTTTATTAGCAGTATAAGCACAGCCTGTGAGAGCTCGAGCTGGAAGACCATTAGCATGACAAATGCCCTCGTAAGATGCCAAAGCATTTTCTCTAAGGTAATAAAATATCACTGTTTTTACTTCAGACTTGAATGGCTGAGATTCAGATAGTTAGAATTTATGAGCTCATTCCAAAAATCTTTATATGGCACAATGCACAACAAACTATTAAAAATGAAAGATTTCAAAGATGAAAGTTATTTTTTCTTTATTTTTATTTTTTTTATAAAGCCCACTCTTTTTGAGGGGGTGTTATGCCATTTTTTATTACATAGTACAGTTGAGAGTAGGCAGGAAAGTATTGGGTGGAGAGAGAAGGGCAGGATCAGCAAAGGACCTAGAGACATAAAATCAAAACTCGAGCACAGTTGTGCTACATGCATTGCTAAGGGCTTCATTTCATTAGTTAACGATTTTCTCAATAGTTAGATTTTTGCAACCTGTTAAACAGTTGTATCTCAGTCAAATATTGTCCTGTTCTAAATAAACATATATCAATTGAAAGCTTACTGAAAAATTTCAACTTATTGAAATTTCGACCGGTTTTATGCTCCAGGCATGATGCTGTGATCATGTAGGAAATACTTCTGATGCACATAACGTAATGAAATAACCCCCATATATACAGTAACATACATGAAATCACCCCATCATTTTACTTAAAAACATCACATTATTGACTACCTTACAGTCTGCCCTTTTAATTACTGTGTTACAATATATTGTATTTTATTCAGAATAACAAGGAAATAAGTAGAAATTCATTGTTGCCATATGGCAACTCCATACCACAGAGGGTTAAAACTGTATTATCTATTTAAAAATACACTTTTAGATATAAAGTATACAACCAACAGATATAAAGTGTACTTTTCTACTGGGGTTACAGTTTCTTTGCCATAATAGTCACTAATAAATTCCACCCTTGTGTTTTTTTGATTAAATCCACTCAAGCTTTCCTTTTGAAGTTTTATATCATTTATAAAAAAGAAACATAACACAAACAAAAAGCTGGTGGGGACACATTGCCATACTATCAAAGACAAATCATAATGAACAGTGCGTAAGTACACATTTTATCAATTACACTTTGAGTACGGCACAAAGGCACTGTAAACACATATGGTGATTAAAAACAAATAAACACATTTGATGGTCTTGCTACGACCGGTTGTACATATAAACAAACCTCGCCTCTTCTCCATCATTTTGTCAAGTAACTGAAATGTCAAAGGTCTGCTGTGTTTAGAAGGGGTTCTAAATGTTAAACACTTTGTGTTTGCATATGACGGAGAACCTATGGCCAGAAGGGATTTAATTAATAATTAGAGAATTCGTTTGAAAACATTTGATTTAGGAGTTCGTGGAAGTCCATAGATCTGGAGAAAGCATTTTTGTCACTTGTGTTTTGTCTTTAGAGAACAAAAATGTGTAGTTCCGGACAAGAAATCTAATGCCCAGTAAAAGTGAGTCCCCATATCTGCAGGCACGCATTAGCAGTGTAGCGTTAAATATAATCTGCACCACAGAGCTGTGAAAAATCTGAGACCCCGTAAAAACGAGGAGGGTTGGTCACTAAAATGGCTGTTAACAACCTGCAAGCTTGCATGTTATGGCTACCATGGGAACAGGGACGGAGTTATTCCTGTACTGGTGCAGTAATTTGGTAAGTTTGGGAAAGAAAACGTTGTGCGTGAGTTTAATAAAGCAAGAAATGAAGTGTAAACGGAAAAGAGAGGTAAACTGACTCCTTATAGGAGTTTAAAGATTTGTGCGGTATGTCACTATTTTTAAGTTTATTGTAGGAGCAGGTGTGTCTAGTCATAATTTCTGACCTGTATGAATACATTTTGAGAGGCTGTTGGCTTGGAGGGGTCTACAATCAAATCCCATTGTATGATTTTTTAACAATTTATATGGGAATTACTGTGTCAAATAAGTATTTGATCACTTGAGTCAATTATTTTTTATATTTGGTACAGAAGCCTTTGTTAACAATTACAGAGGTCAAACGGTTCCTGTAGATCTTCACCAGGTTTGCACACACTGCAGGAGGGATTTTGGCCCACTCCTCCATGCAGATCTTCTCTAGATCTGTCAGGTTTCAGGGCTGTCGCTGAGCAACACAGAGTTTCAGCTCCCTCTAAAGATTTTCAATTGGATTTAGGTCTGGAGACTGGCTAGGCCACTCCAGAACCATGCTATGCTTCTTACGGAGCCATTCCTTGGTTTTTCTGGCTGTGTGCTTTGGGTCATTGTCATGTTGGAAGACCCAGCCACGACCCATCTTTAATGCTCTGACTGAGGGAAGGAGGTTTTTGCCCAATATGTCACAATACATGGCCCTGTTCATCCTCTCCTTAATACAGTGCAGTGGTCCTGTCCCCTGTGCAGAAAAACACCCCCAGAGCATGATGCTTCCAGCCCCATGCTTTACTGTAGGTATGGTATTATTGAGATGATACTCATCATTCTTCTTCCTCCAAACACGGCGAATGGAGATAAGAACAAAAAATTCTACTTTGGTCTCATCTGACCACAGGACTTTCTCCAATAGCTTCTCTGGATTATCCATATGGTTGAACCAAAATACGAACCTTTCATAACTCATAATAGGGGCACTTTAAATATTACTGCAATGCTATTTTGACACATAGGCTAGAGAGAAAACAGTCAACTGCTAGATTAAATCCTCCTGCTAAACTATTCACTATACAGTATCATCATAAAATCATCAAAATAAAGCTTAAACTGTCTAAATATCAGCCTTTCCCTTCAGAAAAAGAAAAAAACAAGCACCCCTCAGTTTCACACATGGCGTATGACAGTCAGTCTGCTCGAATAAGACAACGAACATCTGAGTCTGAGCCATCTGGACATCACTGCTGTACCTTGGCAGCTGTGCTTGATAATCACAGGCCGTAAACATACAGTAGCGTATATACAAACAATAATGAGCTGTGTTAGACAGCCAAAGGACAGCTCGGAGTGCTGTGCCTTGTCGTTACAGATGGCATCGTTAGATCATGATGCCTTGAATCTACTTTTAGCTCCATGAGCATCAAGCAGACAAATGGCTCACTTCATCCTACGCTTAATGGAAAGAGCCACAGTTCTCCAATGGAGAGGAAAATATAATATATAATTTTTCAAGTCCATGGTATGTAAGGTGTGGAATATATCAACATTTTATATTTAGAAACTCAGCGATCAGGCTGCTTCATGGAGAAATAACTGTATAATTACTAAGTAAAGGTATACTTTCAGCTAAACTATGTGCACTGTAGTATAAGGGTCAGCTGATAATAAACATTTTGGAATCGTTTACTCACCTTCCTGCCATCCAAATATTTTAGGTGGAACATAAAAGGAAATGTTTGAGAAATGCTCTCACTGCTAAAGCAACCAGGTCCTATCCAGCTCAAAAATGACAAAAGAACTTTTAAAAATGCAAAAATTGCTACCTCCACTTTTTTTCTGTAACATTCAAATCACATTCCATTTGCACAAATGAAAATCTCAAGCTTCTAGACACGCTGTGCGAGATTTTACGCCAATGTCATCAAAAACCAATGGCTTCCACATCTTGTCACAGATCACAACGCAATGTACTTTTTGCAATTGCAAATGAGATTTGAGAACTGGTGGAAGAAATGTTTTAACACATGCAAAATGTACGACCCCGCTCACATCATACAAATTGCATATTTATGGTCATCCCTGCATACTGAGCTGATAGAAAGTATTTTAATACTGACAAAATGACACAGAGTTAAAGTGACTGGTGTGAGACGGGAGACTTCTTATTGTACGTACCAATTCCATAATGAAGCACTGCAGGATAATTGGTCTCTCGTTACCAATGTAATGAGTTTTCTGAACTAACATCTGAGATACAGAAAGCCAAAGGTCACAAGGACAAAGCAATATGTTGTTTTTCATTTAGTTTCATTTCATTTACTTGTTACGTGTTGGTTATTGTGAACTTTTTGATGAGAAACTTGAGGTTTTTTTTGAGAAAAAGAAAGCTGCGGTGCCCAAAATAAATAAGATGGCATTAGCATCATCCACCAAACCAACTATTCACAACGTGAAATGAGTTTTGGAAACCAGATATGAAGTGAATAAAAGTTCTTTGGTCCATATGGAGCTCGACAACAAATCCAAATTGATGTTAACCACATATTCGCTCATTCCCCCAAAATACAATAGGTTAGAAAAGAAAGGTTTTACGAGATAGCTAGAACACACTGAATGAGGAATGAAAAATATAATTGCACTATGAATCAAAAGAAATCCGCTGCAATTCCTCATATATAGGAGACATTAGATAAGAAATGGTCTTGGGAACAAAGGACAGAGAGACTAATATATAATTTTTTTTCAGCTATCTCATGCATAACACAATCCACATGGCTTATGGTCTGACCTCTATAAGAAAAACACTTAACTAGTTGTAGCATTGTTTTTCTCATCGAAATGTTTCTCCAATATATAGCATACAGCAGTGCTAATG
Organism: Enteromius unitaeniatus; assembly: GCA_032359435.1. Classification (NCBI taxonomy): domain Eukaryota; kingdom Metazoa; phylum Chordata; class Actinopteri; order Cypriniformes; family Cyprinidae; genus Enteromius; species Enteromius unitaeniatus. The sequence continues at coordinate 15,034,862 of JAUMHI010000063.1, read as the reverse complement.
AGCTCCACAGATCATGTGCATGTAATTTTATACCAGAACTCACTTTTTACAGGTTCAGTTATTGCAAAAATGAAGAACAATTCACAAACCACTTAGTATTTTCAAATTCTAACTTTTTATTAGTTTGTAGCAGATCTTTCGCCTAATGACTGACCTGTTGGCAGTGAACAACCAGACTCCTCAACACCTCAAAACTATGAGTACTCAACTGCTCTCCAGCTTTACATGTAGTGTCAATTCAAACATGTTCAAACTAAGATTAGTCTGTTATGTTCTTTATATTTTTGAAAGTTTGAAACACCTTTAAGTCTCCATATACTATATTTGCATATACTGGATGTCAGATGTTTCTGCTGTTTTATGTATTTTTCATAAATATAATATATAATAATTTTTTATCAAATATAAATGTTAGTATAATACATGTGTATTTTAATTTAATATAGAAAGTAGAAAACAGCTATTTTACATTGGAATAATATTTCACAATTTTACTGTATTTTTAAACAAATTAATGCAACATTCACTAGCCTGAAAAATTACTTTCAATGCCATTAAAAATACAAATTAAGATCATTTATCAAGAAAAAAAACAACTAATAAATGAAACACTTCAAATGCACTCAGGAACATTAAAATCATTAATCCCATAATCTGTTTGTCTAATTAAAACGCTTGTGTCTGATGATGATCTAATTGTGTGAAAGAGACATTATTACATAATGCTATTATACACCATAAATTAATACTTGGAAACAAAAGATGGCTAAAAATGGCCTGTTTTTATTCCAGGTCCATAGTCTGTCTCCATCTGAAGGAAAATGATTGTGTGATTTGAACTCACAGATCAATTTCTTCCTACAATTTGCTTTTATCCCACTAAAGTGCTACAACTCTAGCCATGCAAGCCCATTCTTTGCACTTTAAACTGCAACCAATGGGAATAGAGTCATATTGAATTATTAAATATTTCAATTTCCTTTCTCAACCTGATGCTGACTGTAAAACAAAACCGATACGCTTAATTTTCTCGATGTGAGCACCAATGAGTCATAATTTAAGATCGTAATCAAAATCCTTGTGCCAAGGCAGGTTAATTTATTTAGACAAGTCCTACATGCCTCAGCTGCAAAGATTTCTCTCATTCAAGTCTCCAAATAAAGCAAGCTCATTCCTTCATCCCAGTAGGTCAAAACAGATGAAGCCACCAGACGTCCAAGCTGCCTGGGACATGGTGTGAGATTAATAGAGTCTCAGAGACCTCTCTTAATAGGCACATTCATATGTACACGCACACATTGAAAGCCTGCTCCCCATCGCTTCAGTCTGTGTGTGTTTAACGGCATGTGGAAGCAATCAGCAAACACTAGGATCTGCTCGTAGAGCATAAAGTCATAGAGAGACCTAGAGAATAGAGTTTTATTCCTCCTCTCCTTGTTCGGCTATGTGTCTCTTGGTTTAGTTTGTCCATCTTTTATTTTTCTACTTAAAGCTGTGGCTATTTAAAATCACCTTCTCATATTCTTAAAGAAAGAGGAACTCCCTGCACAATTCCCAACCTCTTAAAGCGTACAAATATAGGCACACATCGTTACAATTGTAATCACCCAGAACAACCATCAAAGTTTGGCTCTTTTGACTTAGACTAATAAAACAGGGTCCATCCTGAACAACGCAAGACACTGCTTGAACATTAGATCAATATTCCAAAATAACTTAGCAACCACCTAGAAACAACCTAGTAACCCCCCATAACACCTAAGAGTGTACACCTAAAAACATTTTTTGTTATGTTTAAATTATGCAATAATGCAGAATATTTGACAGCTAGAATTTGAAAAAGGTACTGCAGCTAAATTAAAAAAAAAAAAAACAGACTTGTGTGTTTACGTGGGCTACCATGTTTTTGGTGAGTTGGGACATCCTTCACACTATAAGAAAATGTACAGTTGAGCATGGCCGCAGGAGGGAAGCAGATTGGGACATGTCTGTCTATGAACCGATGGTGTTCAGGTGGTGCAGAATTCCGTTGCTGACTGATGCATGGTCGGCAACATTGGGGATCTCGCACGTCAAGAGCACGATGGCCCAAAACCACTTCCGGGACAACATGAGACGCCTACGCTTCGATCACAACCAAGTCTCTCTGTCCTTTCCAGCAGTACATTGCCACAAAACCTGACAAGTTTCTAATCAAGTTTTGGGTTGCATGTGACTTGAAGTCAAAATACATGTGCAACGCTATCCCTTATCTTGGAATCTTTGAATACATTTTTTCTACATCAATTGTACCCTTGGTATGGCCCCTTGCATATTGCTCGTAGATGACTGTGATCCCTGATTGTAAAGTCAGTAGCACCTAGTACCTCGCTCTAAATAATTGCCACATTTACAGAACAAAGACAACTGTTCACATGTGATTAAGGCTATTAGGTAAAAACAACCGGGCCAAATGGCCCCTCTCTGGTAGTGCTAGTGTTAAGAAAACACAACAGGAATAAGCGCAACTGACATAGGAAGGCAATGAGTCTTACACTCACAAGTTGATTAAATTATATTAATCATTGTTTTAATATACTTTAGGTCATACAGCTTTTTAGATGAATGCTGAAGGTTTTTAAGTCAGACTGCCCAAGTTTGTTTACTGGCCTTCATGGCTGCAATACGCTGTGTTTTCTTCCAACTGACAACCGGGGTAATTGAGATCCTATGGAGCCTTTATACAAGACTATGGTGACGCATTTCAAATCATGGACAAAGTAAATTCTCAAAATAATTTTATGTTTTGATTATATATTGTATGTATGTACATTTATTAACACTTTGTTCACCATTGCATCACATTATTTTTCACATTTTTACCCTTGAATGTTGTGAAAACACTATTATGGAGTGTTACTTTTGTTATTTGCACAAATCAGAATACAAAAATATATTTGTGGTGCTTTGCCATTTACTGTCCTCAAAGTTAACCAACTATGATGACTTCTGTAGCTGAGAAACCTGAAAATGGGAAAAAGGTGTATTGGGCAAATTGACAGAGGGCGGAATCACACAAGCAAACAAAAACAGACATTCTGACATGGAGACACATTTCAAAGTATTATATAGCATTGTTTTCGGAAAACACGTATGTGAAGCATGTTTCATGAATATGTGAAGACGTATTATGGTATTTTATGTTTTTGTGCAGTCAAAAAATGACATACAGCATCTTTAACTGTGTGAGAGATTTCTATACACTGGATAATAATTTTAAATCATGCCAAATCAAGCTGTTCATCAAACCAGAGAATCTAACAGAGAGAGTTACGCATCGGTCAGCCCTTGATGACAGGGTCATTGTTTAAACAGACACACATGTGAACCTTGGGTTGAATACTCAATAACAGCGATGAAACTTTACACCCTGCACCTAAAGCTACCCACCTTGCAACGATACGGCCACTGTGTCATATGGCAATGATTTGCTTGGAAAGTTGACCAACCAAGCCATTATAGTGGTTTAGGTAAGTGACACACAGAGCAACCTGAATTCCACATTGGGGAAATACTAGCACTAAATCTTCATGTGCTTATATATAAGGAGTTTTCAAGCAGAAATGATGTAATCAGGTGGCCAGGATCTCAAGAAACCAGAGTTATACGACATCAAATAAATGTACATGTAATTATAAAAGTTGAATATAATATGACTTCTTAAAAAATGAAGCAAATAAAATATGTACACATTTTTGCAGCTACTTTTAAGACGCATTAGAATATTTATGTAAATTAGTTAAAATAACATATTAAAAGGTTCAGACTGAGGCGAATGAATGCAAAGGTAAAAATTCAGTTTTGAGTTCATTTGCTGTCCTCATCTGATCTCAGGAGATTTCCAATCTTATTGAAACCCTATGACCAGACAGAGAGAACAAGGCACTTTCCAGGGGGTCTAAACTAAATTATAGTATAATATAGTACAAGTGCAGTTTATTAAAGCTGGTTTGAAAGGCAAATCTATAATTTTCATCACTGTATAACTGAAAGCTTCTTAAAGTTAATTTGATACAAAAGTTCTGCCATTTGTTTCACATCAGAGGCTGATTCATGACTCCCTGTAGTCACATCCCACTGGGATAAATCCAGATGTACAGTAATTGTATAGCTACTGTAAATCATAAGTACACCAAACAAAACCATCACTGGAATACATCTTAGTGTGTGAACATTATTCTGTGTTCAAAATACAACTGCTTTTACAATTTCTGCATTACTTGATATTTGTTGGTAATTGCACTGAAGTATTTAATCAAAGAGGTCACATTTTATTCCAGCTCAGATGGGATTGTAAAACTATACCATCTAACTTTTGGCTCTCTAGTAGTTGAAGTTGAAATTATAGCTTTTATATAAGATTATTATATATATTCTATATATATATATATATAGAAATTATTATATATATTCTACTTCACCATACACAAAACATGATGTAAGCATATACAGATCAAAGATGCAAGATCCCAGGAAATCCATGGCAACAGCTATAATATAAAAACCATTCTTATAAGCTTAATATAGGAAATCATAGGAAAGATTTTTCATTAATGAAATTTAGTTAATTCTACAGTCTAAAAAGTACACATTATATAGTTATAAGGAACAAATTTTTCCTCTTGCGTAATACATTCTTCATGAAAGTACAGTTAAATGACAAAAGATATGAATGAATAAATGAAAAAGAAGGCTCAAAAGCTAGCATAGATCACAGGAAATAAAATCTCTCTGTGATGAAATGGCTAATGGGCTACATCACATAACGCATGCTCTCGTCCTTTGCTGCTGTATGTCATTAATTTAGCCTTGCATCTGCTTTCCATCTGTTAATCAGGCCCAAAAAGTATGACAGTCAATTCTTTCCTCACTCACATTAGGCCTAGAGAGGTCATTTCTGCTCATTACACTCTTATGTGTCTGAAAAGGCTTCAAACTGCATCTAGCCGTCACTACCTTCTTTAAGACGTGTCTATATGTGTCTATGGATTTACGTATGTAAGAATAGTACGTCTGTATTTGTTTGGATTGCATTGTTGGGGCATGTGTGTGAATCATCTGTGTTCATGCTCTGTTCACATGTGTGTTTTAGTGTGGTCTAGCAGGAAGCTTTTATGTCTGTTTCAAAGGCTCACAAAGAACAAAAGTCACATGTAGACCGCATTCTGACATTATCATCATCTGACCTTGGCGACCTTATAGAAAACAGTGGAGAGTAAAGCCTCAGTGGAGAGTAAAGTAAAACTTTACCACAGCTCAGTTCACTTCCACCCGGATATCCCCCGGCTTAAAAGCCACACAGTGTTAAATGTTGTCACGGTTCGTTGTTTAATTGTTACATTCATTCGTGTTCCTGGTTCTCGTGATTCTGTTGGATAATCTGTTAACGACTCTGCCCGGATCTTGACTACCCCTCTGCCTCTCCCCAAGGACTCAGTTTGCCTGGTATTGTTACCCATTGCTTAGTTTCTCGTCTCCGTCTCTGTCACGTCTCCTATACCCCTGTCCGCCGGCGATCGACTATTGTTGTTCTGACCTCGAGCCTTTTAAATAAAATACACTGTTGCACTTGAACTCACACGCCTTACGCTTTAATTGTAACAATAGTAGTCCTATGAGAGTTGCAACTGTTCACTGTTCAACATTATTATAAAACAACCGTTTTATATATGAATATATTTTGAAAAGTCATTTATTCATGTGATGACAAAGCTGACCTTTCAGTGTCACATGATTCTTTAGAAATTATTCTAAAGTTCTGGTTTAGTGTTCAATTATTATAATTTATTAATTATAATTTCATTTATTTTTCTGTTGTTTATAACGGCTTTTATTATTATTAATGTTGAAAAATGCTTAATATTTCTGTGGAGACAAAATATACAGCACGTGTCTTGTATATACTAGTGCTGTCAAACGATTAATTGCAATTGTTTTAATTGATTAATCGCATGCAAAATAACAATTTTGTGTAATAAATGTATGTGTGTGTACTGTGTACATGTATAATGTATCTACTGTATATGGGGAAAAAAATTACATGTATATATTTATATTTGCATAATTTATTATATAGACTTAATAAGCATTTTTCTTAAAAAGCAACAGAAGGATAGATAGCTAGATAGATAGATAGCCTTTAATAGGCTGCTGAACAGCTGAGAGTAACATACAGTATGAAGTACACACACACACACCTTAATGATTTTGAGATCAAAGCACACAGCCCCTGTGTAAACCACAGTTAAAGCGCTACACAGTGCCTCACAGTGAAAGATTATTCCCTCTCTGGGCAGTCCGGTGTCAGTGGGTGCAGGAGAACAGGGAATACACGTATGGATGGTAAAATTAGTCTGAGGTCTGGACGGGTGTCCCACAGGCCTTTAACTGATGGGGCGTCCTGGGGGGACTGGAGACCTCTACAATACTTTCACCCCTTTGTCATTTATGATCTAGCTGTATTTCCTCTGTCTGTCTAGCTCTCTGTGTCTCCAATTCCCTAAGTGGTGATCCAAGATCAAATTTCAAAGGAGTACCGATGCTAGTTTAGCTAATTCAAACATTCTGCTATTCTAATATAATTAAGAGCCATCGTTGTGGTATAATTCGTATAATGTGGTATAATATTTTACTTTTATTTAATTCCAAGACAAGTTGTAAATGTTTATTTTTTGTAAATGTTTATTTATTTTGTGTAATAATTCTAATATCTGTACTAATACTAAATTAAATTAAAATAAAAAATTCAATAATCAATCATTTTGAATGATTTTGATATTTTGTATTTTTAACACCCATATCTAAGCCAGCCTCAAATTAATGATCATATTCTCTACCTCCCTTTTGTTTCTCTCTCATTAAGAATATTGTTTCATACTGTTTGATGTTCATCCCTGCCTCAATTTGATAAGTCCTTCGATGAATATCCTTGATTGCTCTCAAAACAGCAGCAAACCCAAAGCAATTAGCCAAAGCATTCACTGGAGCTTGCTTAACTACAAGAAGACAGTGCATTAAATTAAAGATACCAATCTTATGTTACATTGAAAAATCATTGCCCTCAAATGATCCTGGTTTTAATTTCCTGAACAGTAAATTTCGACCACTGCTCTGCTGTTTCTGGCCGATGAAAAATTTAAGTTGCACAAAGCTACTAAGGGGCTCCCAGGGTAGACGCAATAGGAAACTTCAAAATGATGGAATATTTTCTCACAACCATTAGTTTTAACAAAAATGCAATGAAATGTATCTATAACACAATGGCTATTACCTCAAGTTTTAAAGAGAGAACTTGCATCAGTCAAAAACATCTGGATGTTCATCAGAAAACAATGAAGATCTGCAGTCAATCAAAGGTTACTTTACATTTACTCATTTAGCAGACACTTTTATCCAAAACAACTACAACAACATGAATGATTCGTCCTAAAAGGATGGTAATACTAAAAAAGTGCTAAAAAAAAGCTTTTTTGAAGCTAAAACATGGTGTTGCTGCACCAATAAATCCTTACAATATTGAACTTCGGACAGCTTTAAAATGCTCCAATCCATCAAAATCAAAACAAGTTTAGCCCTAGAGAACCCTGTCTGTTACATTAGCAGATTGCATTCATTCAGCAATTTGAACAGGAGATATTGCAATTTGCAAACAAGATTCAAATTCAACACAAAACAAGCTGTTTCTGCTTCTTGGCATTTCCCTAAGAACGAGAGAACATCCTGTCCCCTACTTTATCAATGCTAAACAGCTTCAGCTGCCAGAATCGCTGGCATGTATGCATCATATTAGCGTAAAAGCCAGACCTTCTCTTTTTTGAGCATAAAGCTTGTTATGTCCCCCGAGTCTCTTTCATTCTCAACTAAAGCCCAGCCTCATTAAACCCTGCCTCATCTGGTGCACATATACCACCCTCCTCTAAAGATGCTGTTTACGTGTCTGAATCACTGAATAAAAGCTGATGAGGTGTGCGTTAATTAAATACTGGCAAAACCATTCAGACATTTCAATAGTCAAATATGTCTGCATGAAAGACCCAGGAGAGCTAAATAACAATGAGTGAAATGAACCATAAACATAAACAAAACAGCTTAATGGTTGCTATGTCAAATGAACTAGACCACTTCAGGAATAAAAAGTATCCCAAAGAGAATATGAAGAATAAACTGAATTCTGCTTAATCAGGGGCACACATGAGTTAAATACTAAAATAATGTCAATATCAATAAAACATTACATAACTTGTGTTATTTTATATGATATATATATAGGCTATATGTATATCTATCTATCTATTTAGTCATTAAAATATATTTGTATTAAAATAGGTATTTTAATTGACAAATAGCGCATATTTATATATATGTGCATGTTGATGCATTTTATTAGCTTTAAAAAGCTTTTAAAAAATTAAAATTGACAAATGTTGCATATATATCAAGTATAAAATAATTTTTTATATATATTCTGTATTAGCATAAAATAGATTAAAAGTAGAATATATAAACCCAGTTTTACTGAAATGGATTTAAAAACATTAATCTTTACATTTAGATACTGTATTTTAGTTATGTTATATATTACGATTAATATTAATAAATCATTGTTCTTGTCACGTTAAAGTTTACAAAAATAATAATTCAAATATTAAAATATATTTAGATATTTGTTTCATTATGATCAATGAAAATTGTACATTTATTTAAGTTGACTTCAGACGTAACTCGATGGGTTTTAAAACTGAACAATGTGAACGTAACACTCAAAGAGCAAACAAATCATTCTCAACATATGCAATAACCAGCATGCAATTTGTACAAATCTGCAAGTGACGTGCAGTCAGCCTCTTTGTGAAAAACTAAACACAGAAAACACAGAGACATTGACTGATGTAATCAAAGCAGGCATAATATGCACTTTCCATGACACTGCTTTGAGACCAACAGCACTTTTGTCTGGAGTGGAGACAAAAATGCACAGAGATGAAAGTGAACGGTAATCTTTGGGGACAACACAAGTAGAGGTGGAAATATGAGGAGGAGAAGACAGATTTAATTGAAATTGTGTTTTCGGTTGACTGTTGGCAGTGAGGGAATGAAAGTGAGATGATAACAGGAGTTTTGGGAAGAAGAACACTGGAAGTCTGGTTTTTAAAGGAGAATTAACTAGAGTTTGCTGAATGGGTCCACATGTGACTCTTACTCTTTTTCTTGCTCTCTGGGGCAATTTTTACAAATCTATTTTTTAACGGTTGATCTCTATTTTTGCGTTTTAAAGGTGGAGAATTATGTATCAACCAACATTTACTTTAGAAAATGGCAAAAGAATAATAATCAGTTCCAGTCAAGTTTTCTTATTTAATTTCTCTTATAATGGTACATATTGGGGGGGTTGTTCAGTAAGTTAATAAGCCAGTTTGTTTTCATGCATCCACTATGACTGGTTAACTCAAAAGTTCCACATAAATAAACAAATATATATATAATAATATAAATATATGTATATACATACATAAAAATGCTGTGATTTTCTATTCCAGAGTTGTATTTCTCAGTGACCTCATTGATTGATGGAGCAAGATTCACTCCATCCCAGATATTGTTCTCACAAACACAGCATCGACTCATCAGATACTGCTGATATTTCTTGAAAGATACACCAGCTGTGGTGAGAAAGGTCTGTTCAGGGTAAATGAAAGCAATCTGTAGCTGCCATGATAAACAAAAAACGTGGAGAGACTACATGGAAGAGGGTAAAAATAGAATCAAACAGATGGGAAGCCTATAGAGAGAGCTATAGAGTCAAACAGTCAATAATATAAAGCACACTCCAAGAAATATTTGAAGTCAGAGTTCAAAGACAGTGATCTAGAATCAATAAAGATACACACTACCATGAGGTTAGAAAAAAAGTGTGGTTAACGCATGAAGACATTTCTGACAGACATTAAATGCTAATGAAGAAATCATTCTTTATTTTTATTCTGTCATATCAGTACTCGCTTCATCACCTCTGTCTGTCCGAATCAGATGGTTATGCATCTGTCTTCAAGAGAGAAGTAAAACCAATAGAAATGAAAGTTTCTATCATTACATTGTCTTTAAATTAGGGGATTAACCATTTAGATAATAAAGATAACATGAAAAATTATTATTTAAATTATTATTTAACACACACACAATATTCTCTCAGAAATTGTTAGAAAACCTCACAATTAATTACAAAGAAATGCAACACATTGCATTAAATGTGAAATTTGGAATTAGAAGGACTAAAAGGTTTTTGTGTAAAACATACTCCAGTAATCCAGTAATTGTTTTATTTATTAATAATAAATATTATGGGAATCATCATCATAAACTGTGTTAATATACATCCCACTGAGGGCACATAAAAAAAGTAGGGGAAAAAATAACTAAATACATCACATGAATATGGACCTGATACATGAATCGTGATAAGGGTAACAAGCAACTAAATTATTATTTTAACAGGAACAAACACATTTGAGCATCACAAGAAAATATGCTACTAAACACGAAACCCAAATCAATAAAAATGTAAATTAAAGCAGCAAGCAGTCAAACTATGTAACTTCATTAATGATTCATGCCCTTGTGCGAGCCAAGAAGAGGCCAAATGTGAACCAATTTTGTGTAAACCTATCAAAACCAAAAGAGCTTTAATCCATCGCATCGACTGTTGTTGGTTAAAAAAAAAATCATTTTGAGCAAGCCTATTTTAATCTTCATCTGTGAATATAAAAAACATGCCAACTCAATTTTCTAACAATATAACTTGCAAAGCACTTTAGAACAAAGGAACCGAAACCGCATTTTGTTTGAAAAGAAATTCACTGAACATACAGTAGGTAATCATCTAGAAGACCCCAGCATAGTGCAAATTATTGAATGCAATCTTGACTAAGTGGACAGAGGTGGTAGAATCTTGTCATCATCTTGACAGGTTACTGACATATGGTTGGATACCAAACCCCAGCGTGTGGTAAACAATGATTAAATCTGAATGTTTGAATATAAATAGCTTTTGGTTATATAACCCCCTTTGGTTTGGTGTAAGGGAGCCCTTTGCTGTGGACTGCAATGGAAAAAAGTCATCAGGCTTTTGCTTAAACTAGATTAAGAGTTGAATATGATCAAAGAACGAGGGGAAATCAGTGACTGGCAGGCTCCTTATTCTTTTGTCTAGCAGCATGTACGCACGCCAATACGAATCACTTAATTGAAGATGCAGAAGCTTTCATTACATGCTGTAAAAGGCAAAGCCAAAGAAGCACTTCCACGTAGACTTTTCAGCATGTGCATAGGAAACTAGAAAAGCATTAGAAACATTTGATAGGTAACCTGAAGCAAAATGCACCCTGACTTCATCTTAGCTCTAAGAGACCACCTTTTAAACGAAGGGATAGATTTCTGTGATTGTGTAGTGGAGAAAAGGCTTACATTAAAAAGTCTTTTTAAATGACAGCATGGATAGAACATTACATTATTTACTGCACATCTAATGTTTGCCAGACTGACACAATGTGAAAACAGGAAGACCAACCCAGATCTCAGACCACACAGGTTGAAAGAAAAGTCATCGCCCTTTGTCAGTATTGCTACCGAGATGATTTGCCAAGACATACAACGCATTTAATCCAAACACAACTTCCTTTTTCTAAAACAAACACATGCAACTTCCCTACTAAGGGGAGATTATCAGAGTGTGCTTGAAGACACGTGTTTTCTCTTTACTTTTCTGAGAGCAGAGCAGATAAACACATCATTTTAATTCAGGTTCATTGACAAAGCATGTTACACTGATCTGAATAACAATATACTGTATAGTGCATCAATGCTGCATTACTCTGAGCCACCTGGTCTCATAAAAATATGTACCTCTGTGCACTTTTTGTGCAACACCGTTTTCACTCTTTATGACGTTCATATAGGTATGTGTTGCAGCGGTTCAGAAAAGCATTTGTTGATGCAACCGTGTCATTTCAACTTCCTTTTACACAGATTTGAACTGCTTGTTATACTGTAGTTACACAGGATTAAAACCAGAGCTCTTCACCCTTTTCACTAAGCTACTGAACAAACCTACCATCTATGAAAACCCATAGATATGAAGCTGGATATGTGTGATGCTAATGTTCAAAAGCATCAGTTTTCAAATATCCCAGTCTCACTCCAACTCGTTAGTTGGACGTTTGGTCAAAACACCTTTGCCTCACTTTTTGTGGCTCAAGGTACCCCTTTTCAGTCACTTGTGAGGGGTCCTCCATTCTTTTGAATAGGAAACCCTTAGTGTCAATATGCCGGTGGAATATTTTTAGTTTTGTTTTATCATCATAATTAAAAGATATATTTGGTAAAAACATTGGCATTATTGCATATATATGTAGGGGTGTGATTTTTCAATTTAAATAGTCGAAACAGTTTTATTTAAAATTATATTATTTACACATTTATGAGCATGTAATCCAAACCCTGCCCCTAAACATACCATCTGTCAATAAAACACAAGATATAGCAGGCAGATACAACAATTTATTTGAAAGATATATATATATTCCAAGTCTTTTAATTCAAAATGATTGATTTGTGAGAGGAATAGACCCGGTTGCGGTCAAAAAATGCCGCTTCAAGGATTAACGTCAACGTTGTTTGTGAAATGTCATTGGCCCTTGTCAAACACCTTAAAACAATGGAAGACCCCTAACGACGAAAGGTGACTGAAAAGGGGTACTTCGAGCCTCAAAAAGTGACGCAAAACTGTTTTGAAGTGTTAATATTCCAGCATATTAATATTGCTTTGAAGTCATAACATGATATTCTTCAAGTAATTGTGTGAAAATTACACTTACACATTAATCGAAACTGTGTAAATTTGTGTGAAAAGGAATAAAAGGTGTCAGAGTTTTACTCTATTGTTCATTTAATTTGGAAACTGCAGTGCACCAAGGTACATTTTTGCCATGAGACCAGGTAGCTTTTTATAGCTCTCTTCTTTGTTCCCTTTAGTTCTGCCCAGTTTAATTTAGGAACAGGAAGTTGGCATTAGCTGCGGATCCTAACCTCAGCCTCATCTCCATACATTGCTTCAGCAGCATGTGTCACATTTAGGTCCTTCTATATTTAGCCCATCGGCTGAGGTTGTTCTCTTTTCCTCTGCTTTTCTTTCCTACTTTTTCAGTTTTTCTTAGTTGTAAGTTCATTTAGCAAAACGAGGACGGCAAAAGGTTTGTCAGCTCATTTGTCTAAGAACAGGTGGAGCCCTACTGATTATGTAGGCTGATACATCAGGGCTTTGAGACTCAGGGAAAATGTGCTGTCCGTCACCAGAGGGTAATGCTTGGACTGCACTGGGCTTGTGGTCTGCAAACGCACACTGAACCTTTATATGCGGCTGTAAGATACAGATATAAATGGAAAGGAAGGCTTTTAGTATAGAATCTGTGCAGTAGAAGATTAACTGGGGCCAATGATGCCAAAGTAAATAAGCAAGTGAAAAACCATTTAGCTGCAAAAAAAAAAAGACGAATTGACAGCTTTTAAAAGGCTTTTTTTTTTTTCAAGAAACACTTACATCAGAAGTGAGCCTTCTAAATAAAATGAATAAATAATTTAATGGTTATCACCCAAAAAACGTTTACATTCCTAAAAGTAGGAATCATTTAAAAGTACATTTTACAAATCTCATATTCAGGATGTAAAGGGGTTTGTTTCCTCACCAAAACCAAAAGATTTTGAAGAAATTTAATGTTACATTACTTGCTTACCAATGGATTAGGGAATGGGTGCCGTCAGAATTCTCAGAAAAAGAGTATAAACAGCTGATAAAAACACCACAATAATACATAAGTAAATCCACAAGTCTCTGTTACTTTAATTAATGTCTTGCAAAGCAAAAAAGCTGCTTATCCACAGTAAACGAATTCATTATTAAAATATTTTTACCTTTAAAAACATGGCTCCAGTAAAAAAGGCATCTCGTCTGAATCAGGAGAGAAATATGCCATCCACAAGAGTTCTGAACAAACTTATTAGTGGATTTTAATGTGTGAGAACAACAGGGGATGGTTTTCTTTGGAGGAAGCATAAATATAGATGATTTTGTCCAAAAGAAATGATTTATTTTTACCAAGAGCATTTTGCTTTACAACTGATCAGAGTCTTGTGGATTATTGTGATGTTTTTGTATGAACTTTCATTCTGACGGCACCCATTCGATGCAGAGGATCCATTGGTGAACAAGTGATGTAAGGCTAAATTTCTTAAAATCTGTTTTGATGAAGAAACAAACTGCATGTATTCCCTGGAACAATTCATTTTTGTGTCAAATATTTATTTAAATGTAGGATGTGATAAATAAAGCGAAGTTGGTCTGAAAAAACACAATCCATTTGCTAAATGTTAGAGATCCTCAACTGTGCCCTCTAAATGAGATATAAAATGAAAATATGAAAATGAAATATGAGTGGATGATACAAACCATGAGATTGGTTCAGACAGCAGTGTTATTCTGTGCTTGCACTTTGCCTCAAAATTTAAAGCAATTTGATAGTGCAGACACTGGTGTCATGGCTAAAAGCCTGTCAAAATAAGGTGAGGAATAATATCGAATGAAAATTGATTTATACAAGAAGCAATAAGGCTTATGACAGTTTTACCGTTCATCACTGTGAAATGGGAGAAAAATAGTGGGAGGAGAACTGGAAAGTGATGAATAAGAGGTTAATTTGACTGCTTTTCATTAACAAGATTAATAAAGCGGCTTATAGAAGGAGATCGAAATGAAATAAAATTCAGTTCCACATGACTGCACATCTTGACAAAAAAAAAAACGCACTGACGCATTGAGACTTTTCAGATAAAAGAAAGAGTTTACTCAAGCTCTGTAGTTTTTAAGAGACGCATTCAGATGTTCTTCTGTACAATGCATCTCATTATAGCCACACATTTACAGTCTCTATATTTAACTTAGATCGGGATTCAGCTATTAATTACAATAATAAAGATTTGAAAAGATGTGGAAAAGACTGAGGGGCAGAGTGGAAATTAAATTTCCTCATTCCTACAGAAATGAGTATTAAAAGACACTCTCTCCTTAATAAGACCGAGATCACTATTGTCATAGAAAGACATAAGTTCTTTCATTACATTACACACACACACACACAAACTGAGAGACATTTTTAGATATCTCTATTGGAGTCAGTATCTCTCTGTGAATAGTGAAGTTTTTTAAGGATTTTAAGCTGTTGTCAAGTGATTACTGCATCTGATTTGGTCAAATGTTCTCATTTGCCTCTTTTAAAAACAAAGAGCAACACAGTCTAATTTTATGATTTCATTAAAAGAAATATAAAGCTTCAATTTGCATACATAAGAGTACCAATCAGCCTTTTCAAACTGCAAAACAAACCAAAGAAAAACAGAGTGTTCTGAACAAATTAAACTCAATTTGCATGGCTTAATGACTACTTTACTGTTATACTCCTCATTTGCCACATACACTTGAAACAGAGTTCACAGAGTTTGTGAATAGTTTTAGTAGACCAAGAATCATCCTTTGAAGTTAAAATACAATGCCGTGTGCAACATATTTTAGTTCCATAATCTGATTCGTCAAATTAAATGACTAGATGTAATTGTAAGACTTGGTACAATTAAGTAAAATTCTTTTGACATATAATTAATTTTACATGTATTTTATCAGTGTTGAAAACAGTGTGTGTGTGAGTTTTGCAAACACACACACACACACACACGTTGGTTTTTGTGATTTATGGAGACTCTCCATAGGCATAATGGTTTTTATATTGTACAAACTGTATGTGGTATTGTCCTACACCTAAACCTACCCCTTACAGGAAACTGTGTGCATTTTTAGATTTTCAAAAAAAACACCATTTAGTATGTTT
>JAUMHI010000063.1:14982797-15011289 GCA_032359435.1 Enteromius unitaeniatus | reverse complement strand
GCTTTCTGAGGAAAGAGCTTACCAATGATGGTCTTTTCTTGTGGCCCTGTTCATCTTTCAAGAATAGTAGATGCGGCGCTAGCTCCGTTGCGGATTCAGGGTATCCGTATTTTTAAAGAAGATTACTACAGCGGCTGGCTAGATCCTAGCCCCATCATACTATAAGACTATAAGTTCTCTTAAAAGCTGACGGGTTGGATGGCAGCAGCTTCTAGCGTGATTTCGCTAGGCGTGGTGTACACTAAACCTTTGCAGTGATCAGAGACAAGGTTTTTCTTCGAGGAGAATTCCCCTCACATGATCAAGATTTCCTGATGGAGTGTGCGAGTCTTGGTAATATAGAAGAACTTTGAGTTCCTAAATCGGCCTGGTCTTGAGGGACTTACACGGACGTCCCTCACCAGTTAGGGTGGTCATGAGTGGCCTCAACCCCTGTCTCGACAGGATATATACTTCCGTATTCAAGTACCCTGGAACATAGACTGCTTCATCGAGAGAAGTCTGCCCTTGGACCAAATCAGAGTCTGGCGCAGAGTCTGGGGGGGGGTATGACTGTGGGTGTGGCCCAACCGAGGTTGTTCAAACTTCCACAAAGCTCCTTCCACAAGCTGCATTGTTTGTGTCCTGGATGCCTGGATGCCTATATCTGCAGGACAGCTCATTGGAGGATGTCGGATCAGTTGCTGGTGTGCTTTGGTCCTCCTCGTAGGGGTTTGCCTCCTTCTAAGCAGACCCTGAGCAGATGGATTGGTGATACTATTTCCATGTCTTATGAGTCTTATGGTCTCCCCTTGCTGATGGGAGTCAGAGCTCACTCAACCAGAGGTATGGCGGCTTCTAAAGCCTATCTGGCAGGTGTCCCGGTTCCAGACATCTGCAGAGCCGCGGGTTGGTCGTCCCCTGTGACCTTTGCCAGGTTTTATGGGCTAGACCTACCGGCTACCCCGGGCTCGGTGGTCGTGCCTTAGTGTGCTGAATCCACACTGGCGAGGGCTTGGGAGTCTGGGGGTGTGGGTATCTCGTTCCCATAGCGTTTTCGGACGCAGTACATAACACTGAGATGAATGAGACATTTTCCATGAATATACTTTAGGTCAAATTCAGTCAACAGCCAAATTAAATTTTTATAGCTGATATAGGCAGTGCGCTGAGAATGGTACATCTGCAAAGGAGGTCCCATCTGCACAAGCATCCTTATAGCATCAAGATAACATAAGTGATACCACAATACATGGCCTGCCACGCGAGTAATGACACTGACATCTACAGCCAGATGAAGGCCTGCAATCTGCTCAGCCTCTGTAAAGGATCTAAACCCTCGCCAGATGAAAACAAACACAGCTGGCAGTCTATTATTTCACTGATAGGAATCCTCCCTCTCCTCAATCATGCTTTGCTGTTTCTTTGGATTAAATATGACAAACAAAAAATAAGGATACTGTGAAAATAGAACTGAATTATTATGAAAGTTCAATAGACTATGATGCATATTAATGAAGCAATTTATGTGCAAATAATCTTAATAGACGCTGTCAGCCTAGATATTTAACCCTGATTTATATTTTACACAGTTAACATATTTTAGACAAGAGTCGATAATAGAATTATATAAAAGAATTGTCTGATTTAAAAACATCTTAATTTCACATTGAATTTATATAAAATATGTAAATGCAAAAAATATAATCTATTAGAATAAGTAATATGGCAAATAATATGTTTTTCTTCTAATAAACTGCTTATTGATAAAGTTTTTTAGTGATGCATTTTTAGTTTTCCATTTTTATTTTGATTTCTGTTAACATTTTTGTAATGTTGTGTTGTTTAGATTTTTTTTTTATTTTTTTTGTTATATGTCTATACAATTACTTTTTACTTCAGTTTTAGTTATCAAATAAAGTTCAATTATTAACAAATAAGAAATGATGCCTTGGGAAATAGCTAAATTAAAATGTTTTTATAATTTATTTTATTTCAGTTTTTTGTTTTATGTCAAGTAACACTATGGTTTGAATTTTAGTTTTAGCATTAGTTCAAGCCCTGCTGAAAATAATATTAAAACTATATGGGAAAACCTTTTCAAATCATATATTATGTTATATAATACATAAATACGTCATAGTGACATTTATATTATATAGTGACATAAAAGTGAATTTATGACAGAATTTATAAAAAAAAAAAAAAAACTTTTAAGGTGACCCTGGTTAACGAATGGTATCAAAAACATTGACATAGCCATTCTTTTCTAAAATTCTTTGCCCTTTCCTCTCATTTTACACACACTGTGCCAAATGCAACTCACTTCTCTCCAAGTTATTCTACGCAATCCTTAAAATGTCTCAAGGACAAGAAACATTAGCCATCAGATGGACTTATTTTTAGCAGTTTCAGTTGGTATTCTTAGCCTTTTAGTTCCAGGTGTCCTTGCTAGTTTATGGCGGAGTCCCAGAGAGTGTTTGACAGCAGATTTGCAGAGTCGATTGAGGGTTTTATCAGTACGCTCCAGATAGGACTCCTCTCACCACAGGCTGAAGTTCAAAGGCTTCAACCATCAGGAAGTGTGCTATAATGCCACTCCAAGGATAATGGAATAGCAATAAATCACAAACGGCTGAGAGAAATCATGCGCATCTTAACTTACACAATCATCCAGGGGTGTTAATCCAGTTCAAGTCCAGAAGACAGTGAGGGGATACATTCACAGACTCAAAAAAAATCTACTGCAGTCTTGTTCAAAACATTCAGTTGTGTAACTGATTCTTTGACAAGCCTTTGATTGTTGGACAGCAAACCGAGCAGGAGAAATTAGGAGAAAAAGAAGTCACTTCTTATTGATCATGTCATAAAATCTATTGATTCTTATCACAGGACTAGAAGATGTCTAATCCTGATGTCTAGTTCTAATTTTTATCTTTTCGGACCATGATGGCAATTTGAAACGCTTTAATTAGATCAACCAAGATTCTTGAATTCCCTGAGAAAAAATACAAATCCCTTTAATCATTTTTGATCCAATTCAGCCAGACCTAGTTATCGGCCCTTCAATGTGGACTCTGGTTAATAACAGGGCTGTCAACACAAATCAGACACACGGTACCACTGTAATCTCTAATCTACAGATCAACATTGATTCAATCCTCTCCTCTGGACCTTATCCTCCCACTGAGAACCTTTTTAAAAATACTGGAACCAAATGATTTTCATGACATTTCAGACATGTTAATGACCAATGATATACCGATATACTCATTACAGTATTCCTGCACCGCAATTGATTTTACATCAGTATGGAAAAAGACATGATTTTAATTAAAATGGTTGCAAATGAGAAACGTGATGGCCAAGTATGATAACTCACACTTGGAATTTGCACCCTGCATTTCCCCCATCCAGATGTACACACACACACACTGTAAACACACACCCGCCAGTGTGCAGCCATTTGCTACAGCACACAGGGAACAATTGAAGGTTTGGTGACTTGCTAGGACATCTATGTATTGAAGGTGCTCAACATGCAACATTTGTGTTGGCCAACTCTCTTATGGGCAGGCTACACCTGCAAGTGGAAAAAAAAGAATCTTAATGCAACAGATAAAACCATCTAGATTTAAAATTGTCTTAACTCTAACATATTCTGCAAGGATCTCTACAATGACAGAATCAAATGAAATTTGAACCATCACTTAATTTTAGGAGCCAACTGCAAGATACTTGTTTTTTCCCTAATTTATTTGGGAGTCTGTGTAGATTGGAGGTGATGAAGGAGGTGTCATGAAACAGCAGTAAATAATAAATAGACAAACATTTCTTTCTAATATTTTTTTCCCCCTATCTCTTAGAGAACACACTGTACATACTGATTTACATTAAATGGAAAAAAACACTAAAACCTTTTTCAAATAAATAAAAAAAAATCATAATATTACTGCATATATATATATATATATATATATTCAATCAGATTTTTGATCCGATCTTGGGAGATGGCTGTGTGTGATCTGCCTCTGGTAGAATCAAACTATTTTTTGTTACAAGAACCCTTTGAAGGCAAGATATAGATACTTTTCCCCAAAATCAAAGAAAATTCTTTTGAACAGTGACACAGTGTTAGTTAAGTTCATTATGCCCTCTAAATAAAACACAAGAAAATTTTCATTTATGATTCTAGGGATGGGTTTCCAAATCTTCCAAACTATCCCTGGCAAGTAAATAACACTGTCAAGGGCCAGAAAAGTATGAAAGACATCGTCAAATAAGTCCATCTGCCTATTTTGACAATGTCTTTCATACTTTTCAGTCACAAGCCTCCTGGTTTCTATCCAAAATATCTTAAATTGTGTTCCGAACATGAACAAAACATTTATGGGTTTGGAACAATATGGGGGTGATTAATAACAAACCACACCCAGAAAACCATAACATAATCTATGTCTATGTCTCCAACCATTTTTACTGATTATCTAATGTTTATATGCAATAAATCTTAAGTTTTGTCTTAAGAACATGGAATCTGTGAAATATCTATCTCTGTCATCGACAGTTGGTGTTTGTCTGCCTGAGGCTGGGATGACAATTAATCATGTCTCATTCCAGTGCAGCTACACTATAGGACAGAAAGCTGGAAGAACACGAGACTTCAATTTACTTCAATCTTCAGCTTGTTCACTGTGCTGTCTCCCACAGCCAAGATGTGGGCGAGAACATCAGAAATGTCTGACAACCAGTAAGTCTACCTGCATCTGTGCCATCAAGACAAATATGGCTTTGCAGCTCATCTGTGCTCTCTGAATTATTTCCTACTTGTCACACTGTGGAAGAATATGGGCTCTGAGTCATTTGTGAATACGAAACTATCGAATGGTCAAAACAAACATAATAGTACAGGTACAAACACTATAAATGTAAACATGAGGGGAAGAAATTTCATATGTATGGAAGGATGTTTCATGGGAATGAACCTTTAACATGGTTCCTGTCAAGCACTATGACTCTAATAGTATGTGATAGTGTGGCTGTTACGGGTGGGTTCTAAATATAGAGCACCTTATAAAAAACATCACATGCCTCAGGACAAACTTGAACTCTGCTAAATTACTGTAAATGTCAAAAGGTGATAAAAGGCAGCATGGTGGGTGGCATGCCACAAGCGTTTTCATAAAAATGAATATACATTGATTTAAAAAGTACATGTTGGTTGTGAGCCGACCAACAGTGGTTTCTGACTGGCTTCAAAATAACAACTTTCCGAGAACTATGTGTTTTCTTTGAATTCATCAGTACACATTTAAGAGTTTTTTACCGTAGCATTTTTACCGTTAAAATCACTGTCATTTTTTTACAGTGTAAGATAGTAACACAATGCTATGAAAGTGTGTTTGACTTTACATAAAATGTAAAAAAAACAAAAAAAACACTAACTAATTAAAAACACTATTAATTAAAAAAAATAAACCTTTCTAAAATATTCTCATATCCACAGAAAAACTCTATGCACTACACTGCAATACAACTAAATTTGCTCAAAATAAAATAACATTAGAAGTGTTCAGGGCCATTCGAGAAGCTGAATTAACTTTTAATGTACTGGATGAATCCATTGTAAAAAAAATAATGAATTCTTCTGCCACATAAACTCTGCCGCATAATCCTCAGGAGAGACAATTCAATGTGATAAGATGAATGCAATAACATTAGAGAATTATTGATTGCATAATTAGATCACAGTCAGTCCCATTGATGCGACTAGACCATGGACAATTAGTTTTCCAATATATGTTCATGGAACAATTAAGTCAACAATAATCAGCTTCAGTGATCTCTGTTACCCAATAATCACTCCGTTTTTTTAATTACTTACAAGGTCAAAGGGTTAAGCTTTCGACCGTTTAGCATGAGTTGTAACTGTAGAACCAAAAGAACCAATCTAGAACCAAAAATACTATTGAATATCTACTATACTATACTATAATTAAACTAACTCAGATTTATTTAAAAACAAGCATTTTGTTTCTCTTCATGTGAATTTACGCTGTTATTACTTGAAGTTTCTGTGTCTGAGGTCATTTTAATAGAAAGACAGCCGTTTTGTTAAACAATATGTGGTTCTGTTGAAGACTAGAGCTGTTGTTTACTCAGTTAATGCTGTTGTGTTGTGCCCCCTGGAGCTATAATTTCAGCACGGCTGTGTTTTCTTAAAGAGATTGCATCTTACACTGATTGTTTTAGCTTTAATGGATAAGCAGGACCTAAAAATAGAGCATTCTGTATATATCCACATATCTAAACAGTACCACACACATCATTTTAAAGACTTCTTTTTGGAAAACCTTTTTTGTTCCCAGCGTGAACGAATGAACTCAGTGGATGGAAGTCCTTGTCTCGGAATAGCGAGCTGAGCATACAGGACTAATCTGTCCTCGCCTCATTTTCTCCCTAATGAGATGAAGATCAAAGATGATAGAGGTTCCAAAACAAACAGCTGGCTCTATATCAACACAGAACCCAATCAATTTCCACACATCCTGGGCCGAAAATGAAAACACTCAGATAAGCGATTTATTATAAGGAGAATCATAATTAGGAAAGGGGCATCGCAAATTCGGTGTGAACTTAGCTTGACAGTTTCGATCAGATCTTGGGAGATGGCTGTGTGTGATCTGCCTCTGTTTTTTTTGTTACCAGGGCCCTTTGAAGGCAAGATATAGATACTTTTCCCCAAAATCAAAGAACATTCTTCTGAACAGTGATACAGTGTCAGTTAAGTTCATTATGCTAAATAAAACACAAGAAAACTTTTCTTTATGATTCTAGGGATGCATTTATTAACATTCGCAGTCAGGTCATGTACTCTACTAGATGTTTTTCTTTAGTAGGCAGTTGTATTATGTCTCAGAAAGAACAGATTGTAAAGCAACTGATCCGTGCAATCTAAGGATCGGTGGAGAAATCTGCTGGCTCGGTAGGCGGACGCCAGAATGTGACACTTTTTTGTGAAAAACTCTCCTTGGCATTACATTCACTAGGGAAGTTTTCAAGTCCTAGTGACAACTAGGTCACTATGACAACCGCACTGGCAAACCAAAGTTGCGCTGATTTAAAACAGGCATGTAAAATGCATGGATTGTGGTGCGTTCAAGTAAAAGTTGTATCTATTTGAAACTTTAAAATGACCTGATTTCTGTATCTGTGAAAGAATGGTGCTAAATTAACTGTAGATATATTTAGCCTCAGATCATTTTTGATGTAAAACCCCCAAAGACTGGGGTTCAAAAGTTCAAATTTCATTTTGTGTGGTCAAGGAGATTTTTGAAAAAGTCTTATGTTCACCAAGGCTGCATTTATTTGATATTTTCTATAGTAATATATTTTATAATGCAATTTATTCTTGTGATAAAAAGCTGAATTTTCAGCAGCTATTCCTCTAGTCTTCAGTGCCACATGATCCTTGAGAAACTATTCTAATATGCTGATTTTGGTTCTCAAGAAACATTTCTTGTTGTTATCAATATAGCATACAGTTCCAGACATACACAAATGCCTTGAATGGAATGGATGGAATGAAAACAATGAATGGCAACCCAGCTGCAGTTACTGCAATATCATAACATTTTACATAAAAATAGCATAAAAAACAGTATGAAATGCTATTTTGTATGTGTCCTTGTATCTAAAGTCATTTAGGGTAAAGCCAAGCCCTGACTTTTCTTTTCATCTACAGCATACACTCACAGCCGTCAAACAGATTTAACTCAGAGATCTTCTGTGGCTGCGTTACCTCAGGATTCCTGCTTGACCAGGAAAGGCTAAAGGCAGACTGTATTATTGAAGAGAGTGCTGTTCTTTTCTCAGGTTAGCTCTGCAGTGGCCCATTTCTCATGGATCATTAAATATGAATCCCACCCCATCAAAGTGTAACGGGAGGAAAAGAGTCACATACCAAAATAGACAGACGGGGGGTGGAGAGAAAGAAAGTGAGAATAACCAAATGTCATATTCATTGCATCTCCTCCTTAGTCTTATGAGATCTCTGGTCATATTTTAAATCCAATATTCCGGCACACTCTCTGCATGTATATAAGGTTTGGATCAGCACCAGCACTGCAGGGTAACACCAGCTGCAGAGGTTTTTTTTGCACAATCCCCAGCCCTCTCTCTCTAACACCATTAACCAGGGCCAGATGCCTAGTGCTAAATATGTCAGATACATCACAATGTCAGTGCCACAAGGTAATACACTCCAATGTGGGCGCACACACACACTCACCCAACACGCACGCAAACTTGCACACTCACAAACCACTAAACATGACACAACAGCAGTCTAATTAACCTGAGAGTAACATGCCACCTGGACTCCTTCCATCACTGACACACACACAAAGCAGGATGTGCATTGAAGCAAATCCATATAGCACTTTTAACGATGAGCTTGCGTTTTGTCTATGGTTGTGTTCCAAATCCTAGTGAGCTACCTTGCTGTCTACTGCCTGCATAGGCAACTCTTTCCCAAAGCCCTATTAGCACTTACAGTGTTCCTGCAGCACGATGCCTGAACATTATTCTGCAATAAAAAAAATTGGCAGCAAAAATGTTATTCTGTTTTGACAACAAATCTGTTTCCTTGCTGCACACATTTCAAACTCACTCAGAACAGCAGCGTCAATTTCTGACAAGTATCATTTGTATTATATCCATTCATGTGTAACAAGGACTAAACTGACTTTGAATGGTATCTTAAAGAAGATCTCACACGAGCAAGTGTCTATGAAAGAAGAAACGTAAATAGTGTAAAACAGACAATAGACTCAACAACTGATTTTACTAGATCTTGACAATTTTGAGTTTTTCTCAAGACACAAATGTCTTGAGACCGTTAAAGATGTCCATCTAGCATGTTTTCAACAAAACATATTGAAAAAGTAGTGCAGTAGGGTAAAAGGTAAATGTTTTCTTTGTGAATGACTCCTCGGAAGATTTATACCTTTTGGAAGTCCTTTGCATGAAGGATGCACTTATGATGCCTTAAAACGCTGCCAGATCACTAGTTTTGGAGCAGAGGAAACGTCTATGGGTGAAAAATATAAGACATTACATCACACACACTCAGCTGGCTCTTCCTGCAGGGATTCAGATTAGTCAGTGTCAATGGGTCTCCTTGCTCTGTGCTAAATATATAAATATATGCTCGAGTCGGAGAGACAATGATATTTCTCAAAGTCACAGCTGGGCATGGGTTATGGGGCAAATGGATGCCATCCACTCTGCCAAGTGACAATTATCCTCTTGTACTGAGTGGATGTGCGCAATTGCTACTGCATTTGGAGTTTGCAATGTTTTTGAAAAGTTCAACTTCTGATCACACTGATATATTTGCCATATTGAAAACAAAGGCCCAAATGCTTTGACGATGATTCTTTACTCTGTAAGACACTGTACATTCCTGCTTGTCGAACAGGCAAATCATTAAAAAAATTCACAGTATAAAAGCACAGAGAAAGCAAATATGAAAGTGCAACGCCGCTGTAGCAGCTCAAAGAGAAGGGTGCGCAGAAGAGTCAATTACTGCAAACAAAAACAGCTTGTCCCTATTGGGAAAGTGTGTTCTTCGAAAGCACCAGACATTATTTCACCTTATTAACACCAAGCCATAGTGCTAATAAGCTGAATTTTTATTTGAGTTTTGTGACGGTCGATTGCATACAGTACAGATTCATAATAACAAAAGTACAGAGGATACAACATTTCTCCTCAGAACTTTCTTTCACCTCTTAATTACTATAGTCTCAACAACCTTGAAACCCGAAACTGTGAAAAATATGGAAATGTTCTTGTTTGTTACCACGCATGGAGTAGATTTGTCAAAATACAGAATGTTCTATGCCATTGCTTTTTCTAGTGAATCAGGAATATCAGAAGAGATATTAATATGCACAGATCAAGAACAAGTTAAAACAGATTCAGTCCAAAAAACAGTTTAAACCGATGCTGTTAACTGATGGACTGAAGTCAAGTGGATTGTTGTGATGTTTTTATCAGCTATTCTGATGGCACCCATTCACTGAAGGGTCTATTGGTTTGGAAGTGATGAAGAAACAAAGTGGTATGAGGTTGATTGATTTGTCAGCAAATTTTGATTTTTAGAGATTCAATTATTATTATTATTACTATAATATATTATTATTATTATTATTATAACCTGATATTCCTATATGTTGAACTCGCTACTAAGGCAGTATTTCGATGCATCCTGCTAAGAGGTTTTAGAACAGACCAGGGCTGCGTTCTCTGATTTTTTTGTGTTCGCTGAACTATACCTTAGGATGGTGCTTAAGGTAAACCTTCTTAAGTGCGACCTTAGCAGGTGCTGTCCATTGATATCGATGCTGCGTGTGTCCGCAACTTAAGAATGACGTAGCGTTAAGGTGGTTTCGGAGAACACAGCCCAGAACTTTAGGTTATAGTGACAATGCCTATTGTCTTGTAAAAGGTCAGAACAAATGCATTAGTGATCCCAAAGAACTAACTCCGCTGGCTAAACTATAGAGCCTTGATGTGATTCTTTAAATAGAAACACTTTGGGATCTTGTCTCCAACGCTATACATCAATATAGTTCCATGGTAACAAATGATAAAACTTACATTCATCATACTGGCCAAATGCAACAAGCTTAATGAGCTTTCACACTTGCCATATCCACATGCCAATCATCCAATTAAAAGAGGTCTCTTGGGCTTGGGCTTCTCTTGGGCATCAGAGTGATGGCTCAACTGTGGGTTAGCATGTGTCACTACTGGGTATGCATAAAAATGAACACCACTGTTAAATACTGATATGGCTATTTTGGTATATTCAAATTTCATGCCACACAGAATATTCTTTCTCCTGTATCTAACATCTAATGTTCTACCTTAATTCATACAGAAATATAATATAATATAATATTATTGAACAAATTTAGATTTAATTGATTCTTTGGGGGGGAATAAAAAAAAATATTTATAATAATAATAATAATAATAATATAAATAATGAAGCCTGCTACTATATGTGTCACAACTTATTACGCCTAAAGTTAGTAACCACTGGTAAATATTTATATGCCATTTTTGGTGTATGAACTGGTGTTAATAGAAAATAAAATATGTTGTTACAAACATATGACATATATTTTAAATATATTAAATATATATATTTGTTCCTCTTTTAACAATTAATTATATTTAGTAATCACCCTTAATATAATATAATATAATATAATATATTATAATAAAATATTTTTTTCCATTTAAATTTATATAATGAAATAAAAGTCTTTTTATCAGCAGCAACTGGTTTGGTTTGGTTTGCTCCATACATGCCAATTTGGTTACTAAACACCAGGGGGCGCTAATGAAAAGTGTGAGACGAACCCCATGAACCAGAATCATGACTTTGTACAAATCCTCCAAAAAATAAAAAATAAATAAATAAACCTATCAACCAACACCTTTTGAATTACCAATAAAACAACACATAGTCTGCCTCTTCACTAAAAGTTATGTAGACCAAGCTGAATTCCTCCTGCCTTTTTTACACTTATACACAAACTTACATTCTATCAGTCCACATGGCTGCAGTCAGCTTGATAAATTTTCTGTAAACTCTGAGATTGAGTAAAAACCTGGCATATCCACGCCTGTCCACCCACTTGGTGCACAGTTTGGCTTAATCTTCCTCAAACACCCACAAACCCGTGCTCCTGTTCTAGCACCACAACTCCCACAGCTCTCAAAAGAGTGCAGAATATTCCCTCACGCTCCACTCAAAATTCTTGGCTACCTCCAATCCTCATATTAATATGCAATTAAAAGCAAAGCCAGATTATTTTAAGTGACTTACAATAATCATTCTACTTTTATAATTTAAGGCTCAAAAACCCCCACACATTTCCACGCTTCATTTCTAGATTTAGTTCTCCTAAATGTTATAAATGCAATTTAATAGAAGTGTAAAATAGCATACAACAATAGCACGTTGCACAATAAAATCAATGCAATGACAAAATCAGCATCCTAGATATTCAGCAGTTGAAGAATGACATATCCATCTACTATGTCAAACATAAGGGATCTTTTGTCGAGACTATAGCATTATCGTTTGTTCCATCCTGTTGCTTTTTTCATACCACATATCTTTTGCTAGAAGATGAGAGGGCCATGTCTTAAATTACTGCACTTTGTAAGATGAGAGCCATCTGATAAGGCCAAGAGAGGTAATTCATAGAACATCACAGCTAACAGCAGCTCTTCAGCGCAGTACAAAGAGTGAGCGGATGTTACATCCACCCTGCTGTCATTAGCTCTTTGAACCACAAGCTCCATTAAACATCACGGGCAACAAGATTCAAAGAGGAGCCAAGCAGATTCAGAAGATATATGGTGTTAAAAAGGAATATGGGAGATATAATATAAGAGGGATACATAAAGAGGGATAATAGAGCAAAATTAGATAGAAATAATAAATAAATAATGATGAACATTATAAAAATAAAATAAAATACTAATGTCAACATGGCAGTACACAATAAAATATGAACTATAAAAATAAAAAGAGTGATGTTTTTTCAGCTAATTTGATTATAAACATTTTTAATAATACTATCTCTAAAAGTGTTTAACTAGAAAGAAAGAAAAATAGAAAAAGGTATGAATTAATGAATAATAATGACAAATGAATTATTATAAAATAAAAAAATAAAAACAATAATATCAATAGTAAAGAAAATATAAAAATGTTGTTTTTTTCAGCTAATTTCTTATAAATATTATTAATATGTCTTAATATAATTATATAATGAACTGTCTTTATATAATTATTTATATAACACTATTAAAGTCTTTATATAATTAATGATGACAAATTACAGATTACCAAGAGATAATTAATAATAATAACAAAAATAATAACAAATGGAAAAAAGCTGACGCCAAAATGGCTCGAAAAAATAAAATAAAAACTATTATAATTATTAAAATATTGACATGTCTGGAGTGTTCATCTTATGTGATTGTAAGCATTTTATCTTTTTAATGTCTTGAAAGTGCTAGCCCTTTACGTTTTAACTCAAATAAATGAGAAGAGAACGCAAACTGATCCTGGTGTTTGTTTTCCGCTCATTTAAGTAGATTTTTATTTGTGTACTAATTGAAGTTTATGGTGAGTGGGGGCAACAGCAGCAGCAGCACTGGGACCTGCTCAGCTCCTCATCACATTCAGCCCGTCAGAGGATGGAGGCGAGGTGGAAACACATCTCATTGGCTCCCGCTGCTCCATTTAAAAGAATCCAACTGGTTTGTCATTCAAGATCATTCAGCATCTCGTAAGAGGAACTTTAAGCGTACGCTATTACCTGAGAGGAGCATAAATTGTAGAAGATCCGATCTGGAGCGTGGAGCAACATCTTTGAGCCACTTTTCTATACAGCCTGCGTAAGAGAATATCCTCAATGATCGACGAACGATTTAAAAGCAATATTTCTTGCCTCACTGAAATACTAGCCTAAGAGAAAGATTTCTGTGGTGCACGAAGGATCTCCTTAAGATCTTTAAAGGGTTACTTAAATGGACTTTATTCCAGATCCAAAGGATGGAGATATGAATGATTAACACCTCTATCGACCGGCTGATCTAATAGCCTATTACTCAAGTCATGGAAGGATGGAGCGCTTTTTTATAAGTACATGATATTTTCCCACGTTATGGAGAGTTCGCCATGCGCTCCTCTGGGATCCGCTGCTGTTGGTAACTTTTATACCATGGATGCAGGAGGGCTGTCAACAAGTTTTAGGGCTCGTTTATCTTCTGGAACGTGCGTCGAATTGATTCTGAGATATTGTGAGGTAATTACGCGAAGGCTGCGGGATTTCTGAAGACTTTTGAATAGGTTTTTTCTCATCAGTTTATCGCACGATAAGGAGAAGATTTCGTCGGCTCTTATGGGAATTAAACACTCCTCCCGATGTTTGCTCCTCAGGAGAAAAATGGCGGATACGGAGAGCACCGAGGTAAGGATTAACAGATCAAATATAGCGAGACTTAAATATGTTGTGATCATTTTGAGTTACGAAGCCTCGGTAGATCATATTTTGCGTTTAAAAGCAGAGTTTCGTGTTTATAACAGTATACTAAACTCTGAAGTTAGTCAACGTGTTGACTGTAAAAATTACTATTATATATATATATCAAGCACTCAAGTAGCCTTCTGAAAAGCATGATCTTTCTTCAATGGTTGCTTCCTATGATGCTGCTTTGGGGTAAACAAATGGTTAAATATCTGGACTGGTAACCGACAGGTTGTAGGTTCAGTTTCTGCGAGGGTTAATGCATTGAGTAACACTAATAATAACCTCAGCTCCGCTCCAGGTACTGCTCTTGTAAAATGTATGAGACACTTTAAGTAACGCGTAAGGCAAGTGACTAATTAGTGATGGACTGCTAATTAGTGTCTTGAGCGATGCTGCTGATGTTCTGATCGTTGGTTTGGGTTTGCAGAGTCTGGTCGCTGTCCTTGGTGCTGCACCTGCGTCGGGGAGAGCAGCTGCTTTAGAAAGAACTTATTTACACTTATTTAAGAAGACTATGTTTTTGTCATCTTTCATATATATATGACATTTATTTCAGACTTAAATGGTAGGCTATAAATCGTGAAACATCTAAAGGTATAGCCTACTAACTTGACATAAATCTGGCCTTATTATATAGCAGAGCCTTGCTTGAACATATCCCAGTGTTGACTACTTATTGATGCACTGCTGCACCTAAGTGCCCATATCAGTGGTAGAGCAGTGTGAGTGTAAGAGTTTTAATGGAAGGCAGTGAGGGCATTTACAGCTGGGCAGACAGCTAAATATCTGAGTCATCATCCACATAGTTGGCTGGTGGCTTAAACCTCAGGACTACCAAGGAGTGGAAACAATGCAGGGAAGAGAAAGGTTACTTAGGTTGTAAGTTGCCGCTGCCTCTGAGCAATACACTTTGATGAATTCCACTTTCATTAGCGGCCTTGAACTTTGTGCAATACTCAGTGAGGGATCAGCCAGCTGGAATGCATTGACATAGTCACGAAAGCATGAAATCTAATCCTTGTTCATTAAAGTATGAATAAAGGGCGTATATAAGTAAGCTTTTGTTATAAGTTCCGCGAAGTTCAGCGCCGCAGTAGGTCAGCATATAACATCCAGGGATCTTTAAAACCCTGTGATAGATCCTTCCCAACCTCTGAAACCTCTCCTAAAAATAGCAAGTGCACTGAAGACTGCTTTGCACTATAAGGCTGTTAATCTGTCAAACAGGCATCCAGAGAAAGTAGATGGAACTATAATCTTAAAAATAAATGTTCCAAAAGGGGTTTTCACAGTAATGAGCAATAACACAGAATTATCACTTTTGGTTCCCCAAAGAACATTTCAGTGAATAGAAGTGAATTTTTGTGTGAAAAACCTTTTTTTAGGAACCTTTCTTCCTCCAACTCTAAAGGAGTCTTTTGTGTATCGGAAAGTGAAAAATGTTACAGGTTTATAAAGGGATACTTCACCGCAAAATGAAAATGTTGTCATATATCACTCACCCCCATGTGGTTCCTAACCCGTAAAAGCTTTGTTTGTCCTCGGAACACGATTTAAGATATTTTAGACTTTAGCTTTTGTTTATCCCTTTGACTACCAAGTAAATAACACTGTCAAGGCCCAGTAAAGTATGAAAAACATCATCAGAAAAGTCCCTCTGCCATCAGTGGTTTTCAAATTTTATGAAAGAAGGAGAATACTTTTTGTATACAAAGAAATATATATATATATAGAAAGAGAGAGAGAGAGAGAGAGAGAGAGAGAGAGAGAGACATATATATATATATGTATCGCGGCTTACAGAAAAGTGTATGTAGTTTGTGTCCAGTGGATATTCTCCAAAATTGTGCTATGATGATAAGGAGAAAATTAGGACACAAATTATTGAATAATAAGTTGTTATTTTTATCTTCTGTGTATTTTTTAATACTTTTTGTATGCAAAGAAAATAAAAAACAATGCCTTATTATTCAGTAATTCGTCTCTGTCTTTATTCATCATCTCATTGGTTTTCATCTAAAATATCTTAAACATTTCAGAGGACGAACAAACCTTTTACGAAGCTTTTTGATTAATGCCAAAATGTTCATTCCAGGTGGAGTATTCCTTTAATGGAACCATAATGCCAATAGGCTTTAAATTAAAAGCTTTTTTTTGTCATTTTCTTACTCCCATGACAGTCAGTAGGATTCAAAACAATATTGGACCCCACTAAGTTTTAAGGAATGGACAAAAGACACTTTTTCACAGAAGAAAGAAAATCATACAGGTTTCGAATGACAGAATTAGAATTGAGTAAACCATGACAGAACTTCCGTTTTTGGGTTAACTAAGCAATTAGGTATTTTTTGTGTCAAATGATAAAATGTTTGATTTTGTTTGACTTTATTTCCAAAGAAAGACAAACATGTATAGTGATGAAAGCCAAAAATTAAATACTATGGATGACTATTTACTGAGTAATCAAATATTTTGGTATGCTATGGTATAATAGGACTTATAATACAATACAGTATGCATGTCTTTAAAACATATAATACATAAAATATTTACATACAGTATACATGACGAGTTTCTAAACCCACTTGTGTGCAATATTAATCACAGTCAAGTCAGCTGCTGACAAGTATATGATCTTCCTGGAATGGTTGCATAATTAAATACTACTTTGGAGTGAACAAATAGTAAAAGATCTTGAAACCGAAAGGATGTAGGTTCAATTTCTACAAAGGTTAATCACAAACAACCTCCAGTCTGCTCCAGAACTACTGCTCCTGTAATCAGACATTTTGTATAAAGCATAAGGGAAATTACTAATTAGAAACTGATTGGCAATTAGTGTCTTGAGCAAAACAAAAAACAATCATTTTTATTGGACCTCTGGTTGAGTTGCCACTGAATGACCCAGTTGACAAAAGAACTGCTTCTAAATGTTTCCCAGTGCATATAAACCAAAAACCAATTGTTTGGATTTCAAAAGTGCAATGCTTACAGTAGTGGTTTCTGCTTGGGAAAACACCACTTAGCTCTGAAATGCACACTGGGAGTTGCAGCTTTATTAGACGATACCCAGCTTAAGCAGAGAGGGCTGCCCATAAATCTGCAAAATTCATAAGAGCTGTTCTGAACACATTAATGATTTAGATATGCAATGCAAAACAACTCTTAAACTCTTGAGTTGTTCCTTGTCATAAACCTACACTAGAAAATAAATAAATAATAAAAACTCTGGCAGTTCTATTTGTGAAAGGTTCCCAAGAGCACCTATTTTTCCTCTCACGCACATCAATCCAGTTATGTCACGAAAAAACTATTAGAGTTCTCAACGGCATAGTTGAAAGGTGGAGTGTTGCTGAAATATGCCATTTGTTGAGGTTAAAAATAGAATGTGAATGAGATTTGTTAGCTGACTGGAGGGGCAAGGACATGTGTTCCCCCTCCCATCATTCTAATAGATACATTCCAAACACCTTTATGCCTCTTGATTCAGCTGCTCTTCCCCTCTGCTGACACTCATTATTTTAAATCCCCTGAGCTGAGAGGCTACACACACATACACACCCACAGGCAAATATAGGTATGCTTATGCAAATACAAAAACAGCCACACATATCTTCACTATCACAATATTGCAAAACAGCAAATGAGATATGTAGGATATTAGACCCAAACATGAAGATTTTTTGTGGGACGAAAAAGATTGAAACTTTTGAAACTTTACACAGCCATGGTCTGTCTATTTAAGTAAACAAAAAAAATCTGTATATTGTTGTCTACAGTGTGGGATAATGGTTCATTGGTATTTTCTTTGTGAGGTAGAGGAGTGGCCAAGCTTCTCTGCAGGATGTAGATGTGCTAATCAGTTTCCGAGAGGCTCACCATATGTTATGCCTGTCTTAAGTCATTTCCACGGCAGTCCAACTGTCCTGTGCTACCTTTTCTCGTAGAGCACAAACTGCCTCTGTCAGATCTTGGAATTGCAAGACAATCTGGGAAGGCTCTCCTGGCTCGATATAGGACAGTTTTTAAACAGCACTGAATATTGTGTTGCTGTTAATTTAGCTTTTTGAAGGATCGAGCACCACATTATTCTGTCACAGTTTCTGTGATATCGTAAGAACCAGGTCATAAAATAAAAAAAAATAAAATAGTGGTAGATCTTTTTTTTTTGTTTCATATAAACTAAAAATGTTCTCAGAATTATATAAATATAAAAATATTAAAAAAATTAAATATTAAGGACATGGAAAAAAAAATCACACAATTACCTTTATATTTTTATATTCCATGGTAGAAAAAGGCTTCCATAAGAAATGAACTTTTTTTAAATATTTTTTTTATATTTATATATGTATCATGTACTGTATGTATTGCATTATAGGTGTCATATTTCTTAGTTCTTACTTTGATATTAAAATGTTTTAATGGATGATTTAAGCGTCAAAATATTTTTTTGTGCTTTTCAAATTACCACAGCAACAATGTTTTTTTTAATTTATTTTGGGATGAATAAATGAGCATTTCTTAGTCAGATTCACCTGTTGAGTCTTTTCCCACTTTTAGCAACAGCCCCTGAGTGCCGCCCCATCCCAGTCGGTCCAGCCATCTCCTCTGCCCAAACCAGTGTCATCGGTCCATCATGCCCAGCGTCCCACACACCCGTCCCATGTGCCTCACACCCCTCACTCAGCCAGCTTACCCAGCTGCCCCGGGAGAGGAAAGATGGCCAAGTTCCTCAACCCCGACGAGATGACCTCCAGGGATTACTATTTTGACTCGTATGCACACTTCGGCATTCATGAGGTATGAGCACATCAGAGCAGCAGATGCTTGCATTTAAAAGACATGCTGAGACGTGTGAGGTAGGATATAAGTACTCATGGTAATCGACATCAGTCATGTTGATTTATGCCCGGAGTTATGTATAATGCAGAGTATGCAGAGAAATGGAGCAGGAGAGAGACGGGTGGGGGTGTCATTGAATTATAGGATGCGAGAGCAGGGAGAACAGGAGATTCAGGCGAGACCTGCAAGATTAATTTTGTTCAGACTCATTTTTAGTATATAGGTCAGATCTTTTTCCCTTCCCTCATCTCAATGTGACAGAGGCATACACCCAAAAAGCAGCATAGATCTAAGCAGGCATGCTGTAATGGTGACAGCAAGTTTTTATGTTCTCACAGGTTGTCAGAGATACATGTAGTAGCCTTTTTTTGTTTTTTGTACAGTAATGCTAATAATAGACATAGTAGGGAATGATTACCTTGTTAATATGTTTTTTTTATGGCACCAACCCCCACCCCCCTGCATAGAATGAATAGAAATATCAGTTGTCACTCTATATCTCCTAATAATATATCTCAGTAGAATGATATTTAATGTTAATAATTTATAGGCCTAAGAAGTGTTTGTATGACATACAGTATATACAGATGTGTTTTGTGTTTTAAAACTGTAAGATGTACCAAGACACAGTACATCCATGCCCAAAAAATATCACCATCGTCCATTTCTGCTTAAGGGTGAAAACTGAATAATTCATTTAGTGTGTTTCAATACAAAGTGAGCTGCCTACCTAGACAGCATTTTATATGCCCTTTACAAAAAAAGAGCTAACCCACACTGCAGTGATGTATTAGTAATGCTATACTATGGTACTACCATACCATATAATACGCAATGAAAGAATTGTGTAGGATTAACAATTTCCACTTAGAAACAAGAAGATCATTAAAGCAAACAGAATATTTTGAAGTAGGAAAACTGAAATAATGTTTTGTTGTAAAACCTACTTCTATTGGTACTCAGAGTTACTATATACAGTATGTATATATATATATATATATATATACACTGTATATATATAAATTATTAGCATATTCACTGTTTTAAAGTTACTTTTAAAGCACATATTAATGCCTTTTTCTGCATGACTATATTTTAGATCCATTACCTAAAGACCACATACCTAAATTGAAAGGAATAGTTTACCCAAAAATACATATTCTGTTATTAATTACTCACCCTCATGTCATTTCAAATCTGTAAGACCTTCATCAGAACACAATTAAAGATATTTTTGATCAAATCTGACGGCTCTCTGACCCTGTATAGACAGCAACAAAACTGACAAATTCAAGGCCCCAAAAGTCTTAAGAGCATTGTTAAAGGGGTCATATGACATTGTGAAAAATAACATTATTTTGGGTATTTGGTGTAATGCAATGTTTTATGCAGTGTAAGGTACAAAAAACATGTTATTGTTTCTCCTCTAAGCCCCGCCTTCTGATTTATATCACGCCTCGTAAACATAACACCATGTCTGCATTCATGATGTAAGAAATGACAAACAACAAGCACCACACTTCTTTGCTCAAAACGTGCATTTGCAGAGTTAGGATTGCCTCACTTTATAGCCAGCATAGGCTGCTCTGCAGGTTTTAGGTTCTAATATTTGTGTTGAACTGTTCTGGAACAGTGTTGTGAATACAACTTGGCCATTGATTTCTAGTTATGTCCTCTTTTGGAAAATAAACATAGTTTTACTTTCACAACGATACAGAGCGTCTCCTGAACATGGCGCCCGCAGCAACACTACAGCAATAATAGTTCCACCTTCTTTCTCTGTGTAAACATTTAGGTGTTTGAAAATAAACCCATTCTGTGATGTAGAAAAGTGGGGGTGTGTTTAAACGAGCCGTTTTAGGAGGAATGGACAAGTAGGGGTGGGCGATATGACGATTTTTGATTGTGGACGATAAATATTTCTCTGCGATCTGCTTTGTAAGGAATTTCGTAGTATTGTGTTATTTTATCATCTCCGTCTCAATATGCTGTAATAAAAAAAGAACTAAACATGTCGCCGCTTGTCATTAAAGAGATAGTTCACTCAAAAATTATAATTGTGTCATTATTTACTCACTTACATGTTGCCCATATTCTTTCTTGTTCTAAACACAAAATTAGATATTTTGAGTAACCAAACAGTAGCTTGAACTCATTGAATTTAATACAATGTTCAATAAAGAATCGTGATAAAATCGTGATATTTTTGTAAAAAATCGTAGTATGAAATTTTTGCCATATCACCCACCCCTATGGACAAGTCATAACATTTATAAAGAATATCTCTTTGATTTTGAGACTTTAGTGTTTGCAACTTCAGTATCTTATCTACTCTGTATGTACTAACAGCTTGTAACATTCCAAAGAGAAAGGACATTTGAAAATCGCATCATATAACCCCTTTAAAATAGTCTATGTGACAAAAATTGTTCAACCATAATTTCTAAAGCTACAATAAAACCTTTGTATGCAACATTTTTTTTCAGTTTTGGCTGAGCATTCAGTAGAGTAGCATGATGTGTGTTCATTCTTTGGGTGAACTGTCCCCTTCTGCTTTAATATACTTAAATATTAAAATTAAACAAATACGAAGTTCATGAGACAAAGTTAATAACTAGTTAATGGTAAGAATTGTACTTTAAAATGTGACTGTGTATGTGTACATCTGTGCGTGAATGTACAGGAAATGCTAAAGGACGAAGTGAGGACGTTGACATACAGGAACTCCATGTACCATAACAAACACATCTTCAAGGACAAGATCGTGCTGGACGTGGGGAGTGGTACTGGCATCCTCTCTATGTTTGCTGCCAAGGCCGGAGCCAAGCACGTGTATGGGGTAAGAGGGCGGCCTTCCTTATGCCTAAAACTGCATGAGCCTATAGCCTCCTACCCCGCTGGAACCATTTGAACAGCTCAAAATAGCATCATGTGTGGCAGTCTCTTCCAAGAGCTTTTGAAGGTGTAAACGAATAATCCTCTTTTGTAGGGAAATATGATGTCATTACCACCTACTTATTTCATAATAAGAATCTATACTATATACTAAATATAAGTTCAAAGCAGTTAAACACAGGAAAATGGTCTGTTTAAAAGCCATAACATGTGACATTCTAGTTTGTTTATAGTATACATGTTTTTCATATCATTAAATAACTCTATTTTGGTATTTGTCACATATCAGCCAATGTAAGATAATTAATTTTGCATGCTTACTTCCTCATTTGTACATTTAGTTTACCTTTGCCATTATAATGTAATTCAATTAAAGTGATTCAAGTCAAGTTAGTCAGTTTTATTCTGTATATGTAGTTTTATTTACATTATTTTAAAATATTGTTTAATTTTTTTTTCTTTTATTCAGACGAAGTACTGTATTATTTTAAGACAAAACTGTCGAACTTAAGACAATATAATATATAATGCCCTACACTGACCCTACATCTAAACCTACCCCTTACAGGAAACTGTGTGCATTTTTTCTGATTTTTAAAACAACACATTTAGTATGTCTGTGTTTTAGTATGTGTTTTGCCTTTTGAATTACGGGGACACTGAAAATGTCCTCATAAATCACCTCATTATGCAAATTTGTGTCCTCATAAACCACATAAACATACACACACAATCAAGACACAACCAGACTCCTATGTTATATCAGCACTATACCATACCACCACCATATTTTTTTTTTCAGGGGCCACTTCTGTTTTTCTGTCTTGCAATAACTTCGATTTCATTCCATTTCTCTTTCTCACTTCCTGTCCTGTCTATTCAAAACTCTCCCCTTCAATGCATTCCTCCCCAGTGGTTAGTGAAGGTTCTTAGCGGGCAGCCTTTATTGGCCGTGCTGATAAATCAGGCTCTAACACACTACATAGTGAGGCTGTGGTAATTGGTTGTGTGGATAAATCTGAGAAAGAAACAGTGGAAAAAGCAGTAAAGGTCAGAAAGGCAGCATTAACCATGTGGTGCTTTTTTGCACTTTCGCTTAAGAACTGAAGCCAAAGCTTGTTAAGCAGAGCAGAGAGAGAAACTCTCGATTTTATATGTCCTGGAAACCTCTTGAGACAGAATGTTCTGAGAGCTTTTCTCAGTTTTCAGAGGAGAGCGAACTACCTCGGGAAGCTGAGCCGCGGTCTCTGCTGTAATTGAGCTGATCTGATTTGCACCTCGCTGCTCTTATCCAGTTGCACTGTGATAATGAACAATTCTCTGAATGGCTTCATCATATTTAAATGCCAGAGAGCTCAAACTCTTCTCAGTGTCTATTTTACGGCGCTCATCACAAATTATTACACACATATGTATAAATATATATATATATATATATATATAAACACACATATATACATATAAACACACATATATACATATAAATATACATATACAAATACTTATACATATACACATATACATATACTTATATATATACATATACTTTGTATGTATATATATATATATATATATATACTTTTTTTACACAATTATTTTAGTTTATTGTGCCAAACTGGTTGGCAACTGGTTAATAATTAATAATATATTTTGTATAACTTCTGTAAAAAGTAGAGCATAGTGTAAGAAAAGCCTAAATTAAATTAAAAATCCTAGGGAACCATATAAACTTATAAAATGTATTGCCTAAAATGCAATATAACCTGCTTTGGGTAACAGTGTCTGCCAGTTTGATAAATATAAATGCAAAATATTCATGACCTACTATAGCCCAGGACTTTGTGGAATTTTTAGGACATATAAAACTAGATAATTATTTGCTTTCAAATGTGACTTTCACCTATAACAAAGTCATTATCATTCATTTTGACTCATTCTTTAATTTGAAAAAAGTAATATATTTACACAAGAAGCGTATAGAACTTTTAATAGCTTAGTTTTTAATTCCTTTAGATATGTTGTACACATACCATGCAAAACTTTATTTTCTTAAATTTGTCATTATACAAGAATACAGGGAAAATTAACACAGCAAGTGAACTTGTTGAGCTATTGACTGCAACATGTTCTTTCTGAGTTAATCCAAATCGTGACTGTTTTTAAGTTTACAGTGAAGTATCCTGTTTAAATCAGAAGCCTGATACAGTGATGCTAAATCAAAATGGTGTTAAATTAAACTACATTTTTTAAATGAAATGAACATCAAAAATCAATTTGAGTATGTTAACATATAATTCTGCATTATTATGACTGTAAGTTTGATCAGTATCTATTTTAACATCTATACAAAGACATTTAACAATTAGTCATTTAGCAGATGCTTTTATCCAAAGCGGCTTACAAATGAGGACAATGGAAGCATTTGAAATCAACAAGAGCAACGAAATGCAAGAGCTATAACAAGTCTTTTTTAATAATACAATAAAAAAGAAAACAGATAGAATAGAAAAAGAGTTGCACAAGCTAGTGTTAGAAGACTCAAAGGCTTCCAATAAGTGCATTACTGTGAACAGTTTTCAAGCTGAAGTAAAAGTCAAATTAGTTTCTTGTATTGAACTAGTAAAAGTCCTTTAACACTTAGCAAAATATTTCTGAATGAACAGAGCACGCTAGTAGCGGTCGAGCTACTAAAATAGACATTTTCACCAAATAACTCAAACTGTGAATGAAAGAAAGAGATAAAATCATCATGTTTAAAGTTGTCTTGTTTGCAACATTTCGCCCTTGATCTCTGTTTACCGAAGCCCAGACCCCGGCACTTTCCTCTTGCCTTGATCATGTACATCAAGCACTTTTCTTCTGAGAGTGGAAATGTGCTGACTGTGTTATAGGCTTCTCTGATTACTTTTAAACTCAATGCTGACCCGCTGCAGTACGTGAAACTTTTCCAGAAACAGGTGGGCCTGCCATGTAGGTTGTGATTGTTTGTCAGTTGAAGCGATGCTGACTGACTGCGTTTTCTCCGCTGGAGTTGACGGCAATGGCTATAGACACTAACGAGGGCTGGGAAAACACAAGGGACGTCATGAGGCAGAGGGATCTGTGCTGTCTGAAATCAGCCTCTCCACTTAGACTGCTGAAGGCTTCCTACTTAATCTCTCCTCTTCCCTTTAGCCTCGGGCCACTGACAGCCCCGTTACTCTGTCTGCTCGTTTATGTATATTTCTGTCTGACAACGGGACAGGAATCTGGACTGTTTGTGAATGTTAAATAGTGGTCTTTGGGTGCCTGGAGGCTGATCAGAGGAACATGTCTAATAGGCAGGACTGCAACTTGCAGGAATCATAAGCTCTCAATGTTGAGAGACTGTAAGGGGAAGGACACTGTGTAAGCCATCAAAAACACGATACACTAGCTTTCAAAAGTTTGGGGTCTATATTTTTTGTTTTTTTCAGTTTCAGTCTGTTTAACTCTTCATATTGTTCTGTTTTTTTCCCCTTCCTCAGATTGAATGCTCAAGTATATCAGAATACTCGGAGAAAATCATCAAGGCCAATCATCTGGACAGTGGTAAGCAGATGTGATGTGCGTAGATGTTATATGAGTGTGTGTTGCTGTGTAGTTAGCGTGCTTGTGTGGGTGTGTGAGAAAAACAGAATGACAAATAGGATGAAACATCGACAGGGTAAAGAGTGGTTGTTGGCCGTTCTTCTATTCCACCTCCTAAATGTACATGATTAAAAACCTTTGCAGGATCTGAATATTAATCAACAAAAGAGCAACGGAATGCAAGAGCTATAACAAGTCTTTTTTAATTATACAATAAAAAGAAAACAGATAGAATAGAAAAAGAGTTGCACAAGCTAGTGTTAGAAGACTCAAAGGCTTCCAATAAGTGCATTACTGTGAACAGTTTTCAAGCTGAAGTAAAAGTCAAATTAGTTTCTTGTATTGAACTAGTAAAAGTCCTTTAACACTTAGCAAAATATTTCTGAATGAACAGAGCACGCTAGTAGCGGTCGAGCTACTAAAATAGACATTTTCACCAAATAACTC
This sequence comes from Enteromius unitaeniatus, assembly GCA_032359435.1. Lineage (NCBI taxonomy): Eukaryota > Metazoa > Chordata > Actinopteri > Cypriniformes > Cyprinidae > Enteromius > Enteromius unitaeniatus. Next base: position 14,985,385 of record JAUMHI010000063.1, on the reverse strand, counting down.
AAACTGTGAATGAAAGAAAGAGAGAATTTAAATTGTAAATGTTAAGTATGATTTATAATAAAAACAAATGATACAATTATTATCAAGGACACTGTCAAAAAATACATTAGTATGTATTCTTGTCTCATTTTCAAATTAAAAATAACACATTCACAAGTTTGGGGTCATGGGGATGTAGAACAAGGTCATATGGAATAATAGCATGATAATGAGCAATAACATGCATGATAATGAGCAACTAAGGGTTAAGATTGAGAAGGGTTAAGAAATCCTAAAATAAAGTTTATTTTTTGTATCTTTTATGCTTATCATGGTAACAAATACAACAGAAACGACTATTTTTAAATATTACTGTTGTCTATTTTAATACATTTAAAATTTCGATGTATACCTGTGATTACAATTACTCCAGTCTTCAGTGTCACATGATCCCTCAGAAATCATTCTAATGTGGTGATTCAATACGTAATGTCTTACAATTTTAAATGTGAAAACAGCTGCATAATATTTTGTGTGAAGCATTTAATGCATCCTTGCTGAATAGAAATATTAATTTCTTGCAATAAATAAATAAATAAATAAAAACTTTCCTGAACCTAAAACTAAATAGATTTACTGGCTTGCTTGGAAACAAGACAAAATCCCTCTCTCTCTTTATATTTAAATAAATTAAATGTAAACATCTTTGTACTCAATTGCTGCCGTGTGATTATTTGTAGTCATGAAAACGTCAAAGGTCAAATTAAACATGTCACTTTCTGTATGTTTTCCGTTAGCCATTTCTAATAGTTTAAGGCTTTTTGTATTAGCTAGAACAAGACATTGCTATAAAATGATGTTTAATTTTTGATCAGGTTTTATACCACTGCAGTATCTTTTCTTGAGAGCTCAACAAAAGCTGATGCTGCAATCTTAGCTGGAGTCTCTCTCACATGCACGCATGGTTTGACCCACATCTTTTCACTGGCCTTAAAAATTTAAAGAGTAGAAAGGATCTGTCAAGTGTCTCTGTGGCCTTATTTGTCTGTGTTCCAGTTATAACCATCTTTAAAGGGAAAGTGGAAGAGACAGAGCTGCCGGTAGATCAGGTGGACATCATCATCTCAGAGTGGATGGGTTATTGCCTTTTTTATGAGTCCATGCTCAACACAGTCATCTACGCCAGAGATAAATGGCTGGTCAGTGTTTATGTGTGTGTGTAGTACAGAATGTACATGTGAATGTGTGCACTGTATATACAGCCAGAGTCTCTACAGAATGAACAGGCACTCTCTGCTCTTCATCTTTAGAAACCTGGAGGACTGATGTTCCCAGACAGGGCTGCTCTGTATGTGGTGGCCATTGAAGACAGGCAGTACAAAGACTTCAAGATACACTGTGAGTCCCAAAACACGCACACACATCTTATTCTTAAAGGAGGGTTTTATCTAGCCAAACACAAATTGAATACAAGCTGTTATAATAAAAATGTCTATAATACTGCAAATAATGAATAAACACACACACACACACACATATATATATATATATATATAGACACAGTGGAGTGAAAAACTATTTGCCCCCTTCCTGATTTCTTATTCTTTTGCATGCTTGTTAAACAAAATGTTTCTGAAAAAAATCCAAACCTACATGGACCTGTGTGAAAAACTAATTGCCCCCTGAACCTAATAACTGGTTGGGCCACCCATAGCAGCAATAACTTCAATCCAACGTTTGCGATAACTTGCAACAAGTCTTTTACAGTGCTCTGGAGGAATTTTGGCCCACTCATCTTTGCAGAATTGTTGTAATTCAGCTTTATTTGAGGGTTTTCTAGCATGAACCGCCTTTTTAAGGTCATGCCACAGCATCTCAATAGGATTCAGGTCAGGACTTTGACTAGGCCACTCCAAAGTCTTCATTTTGTTTTTCTTCAGCCATTCAGAGGTGGATTTGCTGGTGTGTTTTGGGTCATTGTCCTGCTGCAGCACCCAAGATCGCTTCAGCTTGAGTTGACGAACAGATGGCCGGACATTCTCCTTCAGGATTTTTTGGTAGACAGTAGAATTCATGGTTCCATCTATCACAGCAAGCCTTCCAGGTCCTGAAGCAGCAAAACAACCCCAGACCATCACACTACCACCACCATATTTTACTGTTGGTATGATGTTCTTTTTCTGAAAAGCTGTGTTTCTTTTACGCCAGATGTAACGGGACACGCACCTTCCAAAAAGTTAAACTTTTGTCTCATCTGTCTACAAGGTATTTTCCCAAAAGTCTTGGCAATCATAGCGATGTTTTTTAGCAAAATTGAGACAAGCCTTAATGTTCTTTTTGCTTAACAGTGGTTTGCGTCTAGGAAATCTGCCATGCAGGCCGTTTTTGCCCAATCTCTTTCTTATGGTGGAGTCGTGAACACTGACCTTAATTGTGGCAAGTGAGGCCTGCTGTTCTTTAGATGTTGTCCTGGGGTCTTTTTTGACCTCTCGGATGAGTTGTCTCTTGCTCTTGGGGTAATTTTGGTCGGCCGGCCACTCCTGGGAAGGTTCACCACTGTTCCATGTTTTTGCCATTTGTGGATAATGGCTCTCACTGTGGTTCGCTGG
>JAUMHI010000063.1:14959359-14971268 GCA_032359435.1 Enteromius unitaeniatus | reverse complement strand
GCTGTGAGCATTTTAAGACCAAACAATGACAATAATGTATTTTAAAATATCTCAGTGCAAGCTTTTTCCAGTTTAAACAGCTCTTAACATTTACTTTAATCTAGGACTATGAATCCCTCACCTGCACACTGGCCAGCCAATGCCTCACTGCTGTGAAAGTCTGCTCATTAGTGATGTCATACACTACTACTACACCATCTGCCTTGCGAAAAAACTGCTTGGTGATGCTGCGATACCTGTTGGCGGATCCCCACAATAAGACATAATTAGCATTCACTTATTTTTGCAATTAAATTATGCAATGAAGCGAATAATAATAAATAATTAGGTCTCTGATAACATACTGATTGTAATTAAAACTGTTAATAAAAATAATCTAACAGAAAAATCAATATAACATCACATGCCTCTCTTGTCCTGCTGTGTCCCACATTTGCAATGCTACCTGGCTGTTGTCGACTGTAAGAGTCTTCACACTGTAGTCAATACCTGCACATGACAAGAGAAAAAAAGTCAGTTTGAAGAAGTAAAGCACTCGCACCATTTAATGTTTTCATTCTTTTGTTTCCATCCACACACACACATGCTCTGACCAAAGACCAGACAGAATTGATTTGCAGTTTTAATCAATACCAAGTTACTGATAAACAATTAACTAAATAGGAACCATGAAAGTGGACATACTTTATTTTTACTTAAGAAGTAGCTCGTTTCTCATTGGTTCCCATTTTTTGGGGAACGAAAATGCTCTAAAACGGCAGCTTTGCCAGACTAACTTTGCTCGCGAAATGAATGTAGCGTCACAGGAAGTATGGGCGGGCCCAGGCTACTAGTAAACATACGAAAGAAGGTAGTCTTGCATAGCCAGACCATCAGACTGACTGGAATAGTTTGGAAAATCCAGCGTTTAGTTAGTCCTGATAAGAGCTCATCATCACAGTTGTAAACAAGACAGCTTTCTTCTTTTGTGAGGGAGGTAGGTGTCACAGCATCTTTGTTTTTAGACAGAACTTAAAAAAAAAAACATGACACACACACACCTCCAGGAAATCCTATATAATTCAACCATATGATGTCTGAGGCTGAGACTAGAAAGAACGCCACTCACCTACAGTAGCACATGTACCAGTGTGGAAACAGTTGTCACAGAAGCGACGTAGAAGAGATGTTTTTCCCACACTAGAATTCCCCACCAGGACAATCTTAAACAGGCGATCTGGACCTGAATGGGCCCCTTCCTCCTGGAAAAGAAAAACACCACAATTAATGAAAAGGGGGGAAAAGCCAGGTTTAGCATTTTGATCTTAGTGAAAAGAACATGTAAATATTCTAAAAAAGAACTTTTTGTGTAATGGAAATGTTCCATGGACGTTAAAGGTATTTGAAGATATTTAACCTTTATTTTAAATAGTGTACTCATTTTAAAACCGGTTTTCTCACCGACTGGACTGTCTCTTTGCCCACAGGCTGTCCTCTGGGTGAGGTGGGTGCAGCTTCTGGAGGGGGTGAAACAGAAGTCGGTGTGCTGGTTGTGGGGTAAATATTGCTCATCTGGAGGTCCATGCCCTCCTCCAACTCCTCATCTTCACTCCATTCTCTGAGCTGGGCTTGATAACCCTGTTGAAGGAGCTGAGGAAGATGGTCCTCCTCGATGGAGATGATCCTCTGGAGCTGGTGTTTTGAAGGAGGTCGTCCATCTACCATGTCCTCCAGGTCTATACTGTGTCCATTAATGCCAATCATGTTTTTCCTTTTAGATTGTGGCAGAACCTCTTCATCCTCATCGCTGGAGAAGACAACATCCACATATATCCTTATATTTATTTACCAAAATGACATCAGCAAGATTAAGTTTTTTTTTTGATTACTCAAAGTAGAAAAATCTATATCACAATAAGCTTTGATTAAACACAAGTCTAAAATGACTAGCTCTTTTATCTCAGTAGAGTCAGATCCTTTTTGAGTTTGCAGATCCAATGTATATTTTCATCTTGAGTACCGTTGAATGTACAGATGGCATTTTCACCTCTTTAATGACTGCTTCCGCTCCGAGTGCTTCATAGTAATTGATCCAGATCTCTGTTTCCACGAGAGTTTTGCAGCAGATGTATTTGGTTTCTGAAAGATGGCAAACAAAGACTTGAAATTGTCAAAATGCAAGATCAGTACAATGTCTTATATAACATCTATAAGAACCTACTTGATAACACATGTCTCTTTCATCTCTTAAGTGTTTGTTCATTTCCCTAGGAAGAATGAAACAGAATGCATGAAATCTGGGCAAACATAAAGACCTGAATCTTCATTGATGGTTATTTCTTACCTTAGCAAATCAAGTTGCTTGAGAAGACTTGCCCTCTCTCTTTGCAAGCTTTCTGTAATCCTATAAATCTCCCTGAAAACAACAACACCTTTTTGATGAAAATATTTTTGGTTGTAGCACTGATAACTAATCAAACAAGGACAAAATCTACTAACTTAACAGGCATTAGATAACAGCTTTACTGTAAAAAAACAAAAAACATTAAAATATAAAAAGACAAATTTTAAAATGTAATGGATTTTAAATGTACTGTATAATAAACTTTATATATTATATATAACTGAATATATTTCTTAAACTATGTAAATTAATAAATATATCTATATATATATATATAAATATATATAATTACATAATTTTAGGGAATGACATTAGGAAAAACATACAATTTATAGAAAATTCTAAAATACTTATACATTTTTACTAAAACATTATTTTTATAAAGTGTATAGGCGAAGCAGGGTCAAATTTAACACCAATAGAAAAAATAATAATATAATATTTTAATAATAATGATAAGTGTAAATTTGACCCTGCTTCGCTTTGAAAACAGCATAAAATAAAATCTTGATTAAATTGCATATTTTATTATTGTATTGTATTATATTTGCAAAAAATGCATTTACTATAATTTATGTCTATATATATATATATATATACCATACACTAAATGTCATCCTCACATTGTGCAGTCATGAGGACTTGATTCTCTTTATACAAAATAATACTTTTTTTTATTTTTTTTAATAATTTTTTTTATCTGATATGTGACTTATATGCTTTGAACATAGTGTAATATTTTCATTGTTTTATCTTATCTTATCCTATATTATTATCTTTTGAAATTCATTTATTTATTTTCCTATATTTTATATATAATACACATCAGCATCTCATCCTCACATCTCTCTCTCCTCGTGCAGGCGTGAGGACTGTTCCTGCAGCAGCATGAGTTGCTCCTGGGCCAGATTGAGCTCCTGGGTGGTGGTCTCCAGCTCACGGCTCAAGTCCTCATTAAACTGCTTCAGTTTGACGTTCTCTACAGCCGTCTCCCGCTGCTCACTGTGCAGCTCTCGACACTGGTGCTCCAGCTGACGGACATTAAACAAACACACACGTACAAATGAAACAATTAACACATAAGCTACTGTATCTTAAACATAACCGAAGAACAAAAAGCTCTTTGAAACTAATTGCGCTGAAAAACAAGACACACCAGCCATTTATATTCACACCACTAAGAACTTGGAAGGATAACCTTGGACGTGTTAATGTGAATGTTTGGATGGGACATAGTGGGAGGAATGGAATGATAAGAAAGCTATGCTGCTAAATATAGACACAAAATTGGACACAATACCACATCTATAACCAAACATAAAGTACAATCCCTTAGCTCCTGACAGCAGAAAGGCACAAGGTTGTGTTGCTGCAAAGTGAACAATAAAGGAACTAATTTGCTTTAGCTGTTTGCCAGTGGGAAGAGAAGAAAATGAAGCTTGTAATGAGGGAGGCAAAAGAAGCATTATGACTTTGTTACGTTCTGTTCACTCATTAGCACTGAAAGGCTTTGCCTATTGTGTGTAGAGATCAGCATCTATTTTTGTGTGCGTCAGCTCTGTCAGATGTGGTTTTCTGAAAGTTGAACACAAATTCCCAGCAAATGATCTGCAACCCCTGATGCTTATGTTAATGAATCCGAGAGTAATACTTCTGAGCATTAAGACTCACGCAGTACCGAGTCTGTTCTTGAGTTCAAGTTACAGTCTTTCCTTAAACTTTCATCAGGATTAAACCCATTACAGGAAATGATACCACGCTTTGTAAAATTCTTTAAATACTAAAAATAATAATAACAAATAAAAAAAAACTGCAGTTGGTTATTTCCTGATGTATTATTCTACATGAAATTAATTATTCAAATCTGCAATGTCTACATACAGCAAATATTACTAGTTAAACTGGTTTAGTGACGAGCAAAGGAATTTGTTGTGACCCACCCGTTTCTGTTTGTTAGAAAGGATTTCCAGATCTTTCTCTTTAGTGGAAAGCTGATGCTCCATGTCCTGACTGCGAGACAAGAACCGCTCAGAATCCTAGAGAACATACAGATCACATGACCCATACCATTTACCATGGTACACAGTAACAGTTTCTACTGTAATCATAACTTAATATGAGATTGCTAGTCTAACATCCTTTCAAAATCTTATTTTTTCTTTTAATATGTTAACTAGTCCTTCGTTATGTTTCCTTGGTAACACATTTATTTATTTTTTTCAAATGACCAATTGAAACAAAAAGTAATAATTGCTTCACCTCTAAGAGTATCCTGTCTTTTTCATTCTTGATCTGTTGCTCCATTTCTTCATACAGCCTCTGGATTTCATCATCATGTGTCGCCGCTTTCCTATGAAAGACATAAGGATCACTCAAAAAGCTTTTAAGTCACTTAGCCATATGAAAGAATAAAACACTATTCACTGGGTACATGGAACAGACGTCATTCAAAAGGCGTTTATTCTGTTCCATTTAATTCAGAATCAATTTATCTTTTGTCAGTTCCCTTTGCTCTTTTGGTTTGCTAACAGATAATATTAAAGATAGATACAATTCAGGCAGCCAACAAAATCTTCTGGGAGAAAAAGCAGAGTGATTTTGCCATTCATGTCATATTCATGTATCGCTGGCAGGTCAGACTGAGATATTTCAAATATATATCTTTAAATGCCACAATAGACGTGACTATCAAGCCTCCATACAGGCTCTCCATTATGATAAAAAGACAATAAATGTGGTAAAAATCAATGGGGGATCAATACCATGTAATGCTTATAATAATATGAGTATGCATTACATATTATAAAATTTTTTTCATTAGAATGTTTTAAAAAATATATAGATTTTTGCTTGCTTCTAATATGCCCTTTAATGGTTAAAGTGCCCCTGTTATGGATTTTTGCAAATGACCTTTCATGCAGTGTGTAAAACAGCTCTAAATTAATGAAAATGTCCTACACGGTTTTAAATCTGAAAGTACCCCGTCTATAAAGTTATTGTGTCTCAAAAGAAAGGTTTTTTTTTGACCTTGCATGCATGTCAACTTGTTATTGGGGACTTCCAAAAACAATGAACCTAAAAAAATGAACCTTTTATAAAGAGGGGCACTTGAACAGAATACTGAAATTCACCTCTCAACACTAACATCTTATTCTTTGCTAATGCTTACAAAAACAACTTTTGGAGAATAGAAAAACACAAATCTGTTACCAGTCAGACAATCTCATGCAAAAGCCAACTTTCCTAGTCCTTGCATTACATCAGTCCCTTGACTCTTATTAGTAACAATATAATACTATGTCAAGTCAACCAACATGGGATTCATATAGTGGGCTGACACTCAAAATGTATGAATGTCACAGAGTAGATAACAAAAACAAACCAAGTCCTATATATTTTAGGGTAGAATTTTTTTTACAGTACTGTGCAACTATGTAACTAGTATTTTCACCAACAAAAAAATAGTTTTATGTTGGTTATTTCTATCTTTTGTGGTAGCATGTCAGCTGGAAATATCTGTTAACATTTCCAAACATTATTTTTGTCATTAACTGTAATAAAGCAGTGAGATTATTGTCTGCACAAGAAGTCTGACAGCCAGTGCTCCACACAGAGATCTGATCTGATCATCATCCAGTCTGTCTGGAATGACATGAAGTAACAGAACAAACTGAGACAGACTACATCCAGAAGAACTGTGCAATGTCTCCAAGATGAAGAAAAAAAACCTACCTGGAAAGCTACTTCAAAATGCATGTACAAATTCTGAAAGGTGCTTAATGGACATCTGACCTTTTGAGAGCCGTCTCCATCTCTTTCTTCTCCTGGTTGGCCTCTTTGATCTGATAAGTAACCCTGGCAAGGAACTCCTCAAAATTGGACAGAAGATGAGGCTCGTCTCTTCTGAGCTGTACCCAAAGACTCCGCACCTCTCCTGGCCTAAAACATCACAACATACTTACTGCATAATTTATCTCACCGAATTCTTAAACAAATTACAAAACTTGAGTTTTCAGTATATTGTATCTTTATATGACCAAGTTTGATCTATTATAGTATCTTATATCACACTCCACAAAAAAGTACACCATTGTTAAAATTAATAATAAATGTACAAAAGCCACAGTCAGATAAATTCTAAGCTATTTTTTGCAAAAATGTTTTCATTACAGTATGTTTTCATTTCTACAGTGTCGCAGAAAAAAGATTGTACTAGCAATAGGTCTCCTATAAAAATATCTAAATTACATCATGATTCTGTGGAACTACAGTGAAAAAAGCTCCCTTTATTGAACAGCACAATGCATCTGACTGTATATGAGATGCAATCAGAATCTAATCCAAACTGTCAGCTCCGCTTTAAAAAAAAGCAATAATCGTACACAAGGATTACATTCAGTCAGAAGGATAACCTTTTATAATTGATGTCTTCCACCATCACCGTTTGCTCTTTTAGGAGTGGCAGTTTGCTGAAAGTGCATCCGGTCATGTGTTACAAAAATGGTCTCAACGCACCATATGGTCAACATGAAGACAAGAATCGACCTTTATTTACAGTACATCCCTTGTTCTGATCAAAGGTGCCGTGTCTTCCTTTGGGAATGTGCTGTTTATTTCAATGGCAAACTCAAAGCTGATATTAAAAAAGCATAATAACAATTAAACTTTAATAATACTTGACAGAAAATCTAAATTTTTCTGAGGAGAAGAAGAAAAAAAGTTTACCGTCTCTTACTATTAACTGGTTTTGGAATCATTTGTGTATAGCCGATTAAATTTTGCTGTACAGTTGCTTTTTAAATGAAATCTAAATTATATTCGTATAGTAGTCAGAAATGCATTAACTATAGCTATAGAAAAAAATACATAACTAATGTGTTTTATAGCATGGAAGTAACATCTTAGCTTATGTAGTTGAATGCTGGAATACTTCCAAGAGTGTATAAATCCTATAAATGAAATATATAAGAACGTAAAAATGAATTATTAAGATTTATTTCAGGTTGTTCTCTATTTCAGTTATTTCTGAATGTATACATTAGTGGGAATTTTAACTACAATACAACAATAAATATTCATTTTAGGATCCATTTCAAATGGCGTGATTGACTGAAATGACTCTCACTCTTCAAAGATGTTGCTTGCCCCCAGGTTGTCCATTAGCATGCAGAAGTGTTCCTCCTCGTCATCCTCTCCTGTGCTGTGTTTCTCCTCCCATTGGCTCTCATAGAGTACTTCTGGAGTCTTTGCTGAAACTGGCTCCTCGCCTGTACGTGGATCTACTGAAACCACATCTGCACCAAACATAAATTCGCCTAAATTGGAGACATAAATACATTAGCAAACTTTAAAAGGATACAGACAACCCCCCAAAAATACATTATATAATATCAATCAGATGTTTCAATAACGCACATTCATACACATATACATACATAGATTTTTGTTTTTTACTGAATGTTATGTAGACTCAAATGCAAACGCACTAAAGCCAGAAGAGAACTCTTCAAAGGTTAGATATCCGTTGCCATCTGTGTCCAGAGTGTCAAAGACGTTCTCAAGTTCCTCAGCACTCAGTGGAAGCTCTCCATTTAATCTCTACACATGACAAATGATAAAGACATGTTATGAGTGAGTGAGAGAGAGAGACAGAGCGATGTAAATACACTTAAATAAATAACTGGTTTTATGAAGTAAATCACAACCATTTTTAGGCAACTGAATGTCCATACAAAACCAAACTGGATTCTCCAATCTTTAACCAGGTTATTTGTATGTCATGAGTAAGGCCTTAAACTACAGTAGCTTGACATTTGACACCTTTAAAAATCAGTCAGGCTGTCGATTTCAGTGATCAACCCAGTTAACACACAGTAAGAACGCTACTATTCTTAGAGAGCAAATAACACACCCAGTGTGGGAACCTGACACATGTTTGCTCAGATATGCTCTGAGATCAGATGTCCCATAAAACACTACATATAATTCTCTGTGTGACTTTAGCGTGGACTTTTGACTTTTTTTGTACTTGTAAAAGTCAAGTAACTTTTTATTTATATAGTTTCCATAGACAAAGTCAGTTGTAAACGCTGAACGTGTGAAAACAGTTGCGTAAAAATGAGTACAAACTGCGAGCCATCACCCAGTTCCTCTGGTAAACCGAAGTAACAGCTTCTAAAAACAGCAATAAAACTCATCCTGTGGCTTTTAAACGGCATGAAGGTTCAGAAAGTGCTGCTCTTTAAAACCCCAATAGTGTTGTCAGCGTTTTCTGACCAACACGTGGTGGAACCATGATGCAAGTTGCTTTGGCAAGCACGTAAATATTTTGTCACGTTCTTCACAATAGCATATACACAATGATTTAACAGAAAGATTTAAATACGTATGGATTTGTGGAATATATTTAATCCAAATGGGTTGAAATAACAAAAGGCATAATTTAAATAAAGATGAGGAACCAATGTTTATTAATGCTCTTTCCATAGACACTGGATCAAAGGTGTGATGCTTTTGAAAAAGGCTCTTCAGAGCAAGGCACGAGAGCCAGACTTCAAAGGAAACATATGCAATGAATGGAAAATCTAAGAGGTGATCGAATCTGCACAATAATACAACTGAAGCGGTGGTTTCAAAACACCCACTGCAATTTTAGGATGGTCTCCAAAGCTCTTATGATTCTGACAATCTGCATAAGCTGTACTGAAACGTCATTATTCATATAAATCAACCACACTGACGGGAGATTAATAGATCTCAAACACTATTGGTGGAACAGAAAATATAGGTAATAATACAATAATAAGTAAAAAAAAATTGGCGGTGGTACTGTGGTACAATGATCTGATGCCATATCTTGTTTTTTTTAAAGGGACTGAATGATACTGTAGTAATTTACCTTTACATTATAAGGGTTACCATGCCTTTTCCTGGACTTTTTTCAGTCATTTGTGATTCCTTAATAAGCCATTTAAAAAATAAAAACAATTATTTATTTATTTTTCCATAGAGAAAAAATAAAAATGTTTACCAAAAAAAGAGAGATTTTATATTTTATTATATATTAAAATCCTTTAAATACATATAATTTATAAATTTCTAAAAATTACCTACATAATGACAACATTTACTAAAATTATTTGAGCTTAAAATAAAACGTTTAATTTTCATATCAACATATTTTATTAATTTATATAAAATTGTTGGAAATGACCATTTTTGAATGTTCTGCTCTTTTCTGTGGGCATCATGGAAAAGACAAAGAAAGGTTTCAGTACAGAAGCATGTCATACTAACATTCCTTCTCACAGCAAATTGCCAATTAGATATTTAACAAACTGTGCCTTTAATTTGGGTTTCGTTGTAAGTTAATTACTTTATTCAAATTGCTGCTTGCCCTCTGTTGTAAGTAAACAATTTATAAGGGTGAGCAAACACAAATGAGCTCAATTAGCTCATGGTTCCCAGCTGAAACAGCGTCAGGGAAACCAGGTTTTCTATTCTTCTTTACTAATAAAACTCCAGGCCTTATCACAAATCATATGGACACCCTTCCCAACATCCTTACCTGCATGTCCCGTTGTGTAATGAAGCCTTTTCCCTCGATGTCACAAATCTGGAAGAACTCTCTGGTCTTTTCTAGCACAGCACTGCAGTCGCTGTCACTGGGTGTCCCCTGCCTGTTTTCTCCTCTATGATGGGACGCCCGGTCCACCTTGGAGCCACAGGTGCTGGAGAAAGATGCCATGCCGTCCATGTGTGTGTGTATGCTTTTGTGTGTGTGTGTGTGTGTGTGTGCAAACTCCACTCTCCTCACATGGGTCAGCCCTTGACAGAAGAGAAGAGTGAACAAAGCTTTTGAGTTACACCACATCACATCCTCTTAGAGAGCTGCCGAGCGCAATCTCTTAGCAACCACCTCTTTAATTAGACAACAAGAGCACTAAGATTGGTGCAGGAAAAGAAATAGTATAAAAAAAAGGCAGGAAGAAAGCATCAAGGTGAATATTCAGAAAGGGTTTTTAAATACAGATGGTAATAAACTGTCCATCTTCTGAATTCAGAGAAAGCATTATCCCAGCACATTATATGTGTCATAACTAAATTGCCATACATTGCTTCATTGACTTCATTGCACATTAAATTGATCAATAAAGAATTTTAAACATATTTCTGATAAATGATATTCTATAGAGCTGTCTATTGAGAAAAACGTGAAAAAGTTAAACAGCAAAAAATACTGAGCAGAGATTCTTTTTTTAATATATTTTTATTTATTTATTACATATATATCTTTTGAAATCAATATAACATAAGAACTTGTGAACAAGAAACTTCTTGCAAAAACAAAAATGCTGTATTTTGGGTGTTTCTATGTAGTTTGTTTAGAGTGGCTGTTAACATGTTTCCATACAGTTGTTTTTGGGCCAAGTCAAATAATTACACCTTGATATGATGTTCTTGGACTTGTACCATCATGGTGGATGAACAAAATCCAGATTACAGGATTCATTTTGAGTTGAAGAAACCAAACCAATCCAATCCAGCTTTATTATTACCATATCCGATCATTAACTTGTCAACTCAGGCTTTGATCCTGAGTTTACGGAGCGTGTGCACATTAAAGTTGGACATCAGTAGTGAACAGCCAATCACATACCTTGAAACGGTGGTTCACTTCTCATGAGAGAGTGAATGTGATTTACTGACAAAAGTCAAAAGATTGAAAAATAAAATAAGAATTTAATCAAATTTACAGAGCAAGTTGAAAAGAGCTGTCAGTGAAAGACGACGACTTAAAGAATACATCTTGCCATATCAGTGCAATTTAAACTAAAAATGAAAGCCTAATAATAATACTAAATTGTCTTGTGTAATGGGTTAAGAATGTAATAGTGCATAATAGTTAAAGTAGTGTCTTTGGAGCTGGGGGAGTGACTTTATTGTGTCACAGAAGCTGATTGGTTTTGCATCTATAAATCTTAGCAACTCTAGTGTGTTCTTTAAAGATTGGTATATGGTGTTTTGAGGCAAAATGAAGCAAGCAAATTAACAAGAAATAAAATAAATACATTTATGATCATGATTGCACCTTTGAGCTTCTTGGCAAACATGTGGATTCAAACTTTTATCATATGTCATAACTGCCTGAATACGTATATCATTGACTTCCTTTGCCTAACAAGAAAACTTACTTTGCATTTCTGTTGCACAAAAGTAATTTCAAAGTTTGTAAAGCTATTAGAACGCATAGCACCACAAACTTTCTGTGACAGCTTTTTGATTGCCTACAAATTGAGTTATTTGGATGTAAAATTGCATGTAAAGTAAGTGAAGGCACCCAGGCACATCTTACAATTATGTTTGTGTGTAAAAATATGCTTATAGCAAGCAAAAATGTTTCTATTCTTATCACACTTTAAAGGTGGTCAAAGACTCGTGATAAGTTATCTACGTTTCATACTGACTGACTTTGTTTTTCCTATACACCATTACACAAGCAGTGGAAGCATTACAGTATTTTTTG
>JAUMHI010000063.1:14933153-14959259 GCA_032359435.1 Enteromius unitaeniatus | reverse complement strand
TTAATCACAAACTCCATACTAACCCACTAAAGAAAGACCAAGATCATGTCATTGATGTCTATCTACAGCAAGGGTCTTAGCTACTTCACCTAATTAAAAAATCCCCAAAAAGATTAAGAAGCAATGTTTCATTGTCCCTCCCACTTCAAATAAATGTAAGTTACAAATGTACTGCCCAGCTACTAATTCAAAAGTTTGGGGATGGTAACATTTTTTGATGTTTTTGAAAAATATCATACAAACCTACAGACGGTAATTATATCTTAAAATAACTATTTTCAAATATTCATTAAAAACATTTTATTCCTGTGTTGGCAAAACTGATCATCAGTCAGTTCAGTCCTCAGAAACACAAATATGCTAATTTGTGGCACAGGAAACATTTCTTACAATTATTAATGTTTAAAACAGCCGTGCTGCTTAATATTTTTATGAAAACCATGATGTTTACACATTTTTTTTGTACATTATAAATATCTTCTTCATCTTTGCTGAATATAATTATTAACTCTTTCAAAAATAAATAAATAAACCCTGAAAAAAAACTTTTAGTAAATTCTACAAAACATTTAAAGAAAACACAAAAAGTAAATTGATCCTACCCTACCTAAGCCTCCCCCAGTGCCCTTTCTTCATGTGGAATATCACTACTGCTTTACATAAAAACTTTATCAACACCGCCGTGTCAATAAAGAGAACAACGTAGTGTGCCATGAGGTTCAAAATGTTTCCATGCACGAAAAGACTTACTAGCTTCACTTTAATATCTAAAATTGGACTGGGAAATTTTTACAAAATGATGCCATTTGCACTTTTAATACAGCCTTTGCTTTTCTACTAGACCATTAACAGTGTATTTGATCAGATGCAGATTTACATTTGGCAGATGCTTTTATGCAAAGCAACATACAGTACATCAGAAGTATGCATTCAGCAGTAGTCTCCGTCATTACAGTACACCTGCCATTATAAAGCTTAGAACATAAAGTACTACATCAACATAAAATAGTTTGTGTATCAATGTAGATTCAACAAGTTCTTACACTATGCAAACATTTTGTTGTATGAAACTCAAATTGAAAGCATTTCTTGTCAGTCCAGTTAGACTACACCAACAATAGCTGAAGACAACGCTGCATTGCTTAGTGAAGCAACTCTTGAATAGTTTCTACATTTAAAAGATAACAAAACAGGTGTAGTGTAACTAAATATACTGTTCACCTAAAATGTATTGTCATGAACACAGACAAGGCAATGTACTTTCAAAGACAGACCATGTGAAAAGAAAAGTCTTGTACTACATGAAAACAATACGCAATTCTACAAGCAGCTGATGAAAACAGGAACACTTGTTTCCTCCTCTCAGTAGGAGATTCCTTTACACACTTTCTTTCACACTTCCTGTTCTGTGTTGCCAAAGCACGAAACAGAAATGGTCAAGTTATACAGACAGATCAAGGTTAAAAAAAAAATTACTTTACTGTACCTTTAAACAGGCAGCCGCTGATGTTACTTCACGATGACTCCATCCATGGTGCAACGAATACTTGTTGAAAAGTACTGTTAAGTGTTAAACTTTCCACAATTTGACACTGAGTGGAGACTATTTCAGCAAGCAATAGCTGAGACTGGAGTTTAACTGAACGTCTAGAAGATTGTGAAACTGAAGCAGAACGCGTTATGGGTTCATGACTACAGAAAGCTGCCGACAAGTTTGAGCAAACACTCACTTCTGTGCGTTCACAGGGAGGGACTTGAGTCCACGTGGACCTGCATCCGTCTGTTTCTATAGCAACAGAAGAACGCACGCGGAAGTTCTGCCACTTATCTGAAACTGTTGCACTGCGTAATATTGGTTTTTTTGGAACCTGTGATACATTTTTATTTGATTCTTTGATGAATAAAAAGTTACAAAGAACTGCATTTATTCAAAACAGAAATCTTCTCTTGCAAAATGTATTTTTTTTTATTAATTAAACGCTAAAATATATAAATAAATCATGAAAAATCCTGGAAAAAGTATCACTGCAGGTCCCAAAAATATTGAATATTGATGCTAAAAATTCAGCTGTGCTTCACAGCAAAAAAAAAATACATTTTAAGTATATTAAAATAGACTGTGTAAACTGTAAAAAAACATTTAAAATAAAATTTTTAAATGTAAAAGTTAAACCTTTAAAAATAAAAGTTTTTTAAAATTGGAAAGATATTGCACGAAATTACAGTTTTTCTGTATTTTTAATAAGATTAAATATAATATATAATATAATAAATATAATAAGATTCCCCCTACATAATAAAACATTCTGAA
The DNA here is from genome assembly GCA_032359435.1 of Enteromius unitaeniatus. Classification (NCBI taxonomy): domain Eukaryota; kingdom Metazoa; phylum Chordata; class Actinopteri; order Cypriniformes; family Cyprinidae; genus Enteromius; species Enteromius unitaeniatus. The sequence goes on along the minus strand of JAUMHI010000063.1, from coordinate 14,956,948 downwards.
GTAAGGACATACATAATGTACAGTGCCACCTAGTGTTTTTTTTTTTTTTAAAGCGGATTCTCAAGGCAATCGTTTGACACGAATAATTAACACAAAAGGTAACGTCAAATACTAATACTTTTGGGCTGAGGTCATGTTTTTAATATTGGAATTGATAAATTAACCTATGCAATTATTTAGGTGTTACAGATGTTAGTAGTAGGCCCTAGTAGTTTGGACATTTAGTATTGGTGTTGATGTTTTGAAGTATTGCAAGCCTAGATTTTTGAATCATTGAAACCAGTGGTCTCTACCATCAGCTTAGCTCATGATGCTTTTAAAAGAACCAAGCCCATGTTGAGTTTCCTGTCTGTGACTATGAGACCGCCTTGTTTTCATGATGACAATGTGCAGAACTGCTTACATGCACTACAAAGTATACATGTGAACATCTCAGCATAACTCACCGTTTGTGTTTGCATGGTTTCTCTGAATTACTTTCTTGACAATAGAAATTACACAGTTGCATATGCACATGCATCTGTGGTCATGCATGCTTTATAGACACTGTGTGAACACTGGCTAGTGGGGTTTGTGGCTGTGCAAAGGGAAAAAAAAAACACCAGGAAGTGGTGATTAACTGAGCTGCAGAATTAATGAAATCCTCTGCTGACTTTGTGCCCACCATTGAAGTACTAAATGTGGGAGTTAAAAAATATGTATTGTATTTATTCTGCATTTTGTTTCATTTTTTTACTCATTTGATTTGCCACAATTATTGCCAGTAATTATTTTCTACTTTGTTTTAGAAGTTTGAGCTTGATTTCTTTCTTTAGTTTAAACACAAGTAGTTGGGATAATTGAAGTGATTTTAATAATGTACTATACTATGTTATAAGCATTCTTGAGATCCCAGCATTCACTGCGATCAGGATAAATTGCACAAATTATTGATTTATCTTTACTTGTTGACATCTGTTTGTGTCTCTTTATATTTTGATTTATAAGATTTAATTTAATATAATTAAAATGTAATAAACAATTTAATTTAATTTAATTTAATTTAATTTAATTTAATTTAATTTAATTTAATTCATTGTTAAGGCTTATTAATATTTGTATGCATTATAATATTTTAGGATCATTGGGATTTTTTAAATAACGTTTTTATTTTTTATTTTCAAATTTAATTAATTTATTATTCATTTATTTATTTATTATTTGTTTTGTTTTAAATATACAGTTATATTTCAGTTTGTACTACACATCAGGTCAATCTAAATAATTTTATATATTACATGTTTTCGTTAGTTTTATTTTATTTCAAGTAACATACGTTTAGTGGTCAAATTTTCTTTTGGACCGACTGACTTTTACTTTGTTAACATAAACCGTTCTTCTTCAAAAAAAAACTACAAAAAAAACCTAACAAATCATAATGATTATGACGACAAGCTGTTCATTCTTGAGTGAACTATCTCTTTAAGAAGTGCACGTGAGCTTACATTAACTCTCCACTAGGTGGCGCCAAATGAATAGATCATTTTTTTAAATGTGGATTTGCAAGAAAACTCGCAGAAAGTAGATATTTATTCAGCTCCTCAGATTTTATTGGTAACAATAAGATGAAAACCACTGATTTTGTTTGTCAGGAAGAAAAAGTTTAACTTTCATCAAAAAAATTGCAGTGTGCCAGTCAGGACTGAGACAGTTGATTCAGTGTAAACACACTTTAGCACTCACTTCACAGAACAGCATTTGTGTACTTTTATGAATCATATGTTGCTTTGTGAAATATACAAATGTAACGTAAAGCTTTATTCAGCATTTGTTTCATCTGTGCTTTCAAACAAGCTCAGTTGCTGTCTCTGTTTCCAGCACTAACACCTAACAGTAGAAAAGTGAAACGGTACCCACAGGAGCAATTTCCTCAAGCCTCTCAGTTCTGAAAGAGCATGGAAACAGTGAGAAGAAGAGAGAGTGAGAGCAATCACAGGCCAGACTGCATGGGAACAAAAGAGTCGTCTGTAACAAGCCTTTAATCTGTCCTTCTGAGAAAATAAATGTGTTTCTTTGCCTTTTCTCAGACAGGCCGCACATGTTTTATTCTTTTTGTTTATTCAGCTAAAGTCTGTTAAGTTGTTTGTTGTCTGATTCTGCAAAAACCACATAAAACACACAAATAGTTTGACATCCAGATTGAGAAATGCATTGAATGCCTTCTGAAGTCAGATTTCTAGTGTGATGAGCTAAGTGATGAGCATCAATAGAAGCAACATTTCTAGTTTTCTACTACATTTCCATGCATCTTTAAACATTTAAACTAGGGCTGTACGATTGTGACAAAAATCATAAATGTCGATTATTCACTTTTTGAGTGAAAAACAATTTACATCGAATTATGTTTATACCATTATTTGAAGCAACTTCATGTCATATTTTATATGAAAATAAATAAGCTGAAAACATTTAAAGGTACCGTATGTGAGAAATGTATTATAATAATCATAAAATATCTCTATCTTTAAATATCTTTAAAGTCTTGAGTTTTTATAGCAAGGAATAGGCAGCAGTAACTTTATTTGTTTAGTAAGTGATCAGTTTGGTTAAACCAGTATTTGATGTGAATACATCCGTCATATTCAATGACTATGCGTTATTCATTTATAATCACATTTTTGGTATTTGATAGATTCATTGAGTTAATAAAACATCTATATTTTAAAGTACCTAAGGCTATAAGCTAGGCCTCTGCAGTGTTATAGCTTACAGAATACCAAGTCTTATGCCAAGCCGTGTGTGTCCTTGAGTCTGCTCTGATTTCATGTCTGCAAAAGATGTTGAAATTTGTTCCATGAATGCAAATGATATCGAAGAAAAAGGAGCCCGACTTGAGTAATGCGTATGAAGTGTTATGCTGTAAAGTGAGAGAAGTGTCAACGTAAGAATTACCTGTAAATAGCCTGTAAGTGGAAAATGTGGGCAAGACCACATGAGTTGATGCTTACGCATTTGCCTGCAGTTGTAGACTTGAGTGTAGTTATAGATGCCATAAAATTATGAGGGAAGAAAATGTTGTTTTTTTCTATCTCTTTCTCTCTCTCTGGGTGACGCTGTCACTTGCTATCTGAGCGTGTCCTGCCTCACTGTGCTGGACAAGGTAATTATACGCCCCATTTTCAAGCAAGCTGGAGCTGGGGCGGGTTGCCAGATCTTTCTATGATAAGAAGTCTCAGTTGCCCCAACCAGCTGCCAGAGGTCCAAAACCTTGCCTCCTTCCAATTGAGATTAGCACAGGCTTTTTACTAGTAATTAATTAGCCTGCTTGTGAAAGCACCGCTGATTGAAAAGCGCTTGTTATTCAAAAGATTGCACAGTTTTTTGAGATGCTTGCAAATAAAAGTCACTTTCTATATTTGAATATAACATAAAAACATATGGTTTCCATTGCATCCTTAACAGTTCAAACACTGCACAAACCTGATAACCATTAGCTAACGAAACCACATATAATTTTCATTTTTATTCCTGGGGTAATGCACCACATGCATTATCTACAATTTTACAGATAATACAATTTTGCATTGCAATTGCCTTAATTTTAGTCATTTTTTGTTTCTAATGCAGTATATAGAGGATTACATTTGTTTATAAGAACACGTAAATTACATTTCTAGATGATGTAAATGCCAACTTAGGAATGCATTTATATTATAAAGGCTCCAAAAAGAGGGTTTTCACAGTGATGCCATAGAGGACATTTTGTTTCCCCAAAAAAGTATTCTAACTATGTGAAGAATATTTTAATAAGCCGAAGAGGATTTTTCCACTAAAAAGAACATTTTGTTGAATGGTAAAAAGTCTTCATAGAACCTTAATTTGTCATTTTTATTTGGAATGACACTTTGATTGGTGCCCTCTTTTTCAGACATTTTTTTTTGTTAATTGTTAAGATTAACAATCGAATTGTTAGATTAAAAGTATTTGATTTGATTTAATTTGATTTGTCTTAAGCGATCAAGAAAGCAGATAAAATATATATATATATATATATATATATATATATATAGATGTTTGTGAATTAAATAAACCCACATGTTTCCCACCAACTATGTTTCCTATTCTTTAGTAATGCATTGACATAATACCTATTACCGTATTTAACTTTTGGTAGAGTTGGAACCAAATAGCTCCTACATGAGGGCAACACAACACAATATGGCTTGGATTTAGTTTTATTTTTTTTCCATGGCTTCAACAGGCTTCCTTAAATTTCTTCTAAATTGTCAAACCTCATCTTATTTGAGAATATACAGTAGTTATGTGGCTGAAGAACTTTTCCCTTGTGTGGTGTTTTCACTTAATGTCAAAGGTGCATTAAAATTGATAGACATGTCTGTTTCGTTCAGTTAGTCACCTAGAGTCTAGTTTTAAACACCTGCCTTTTAATTACAGGTCCAATTCTAACCACAGCAAATTAAAATATTATCTTTATACCTTTTATTTGGCTTAGTTGCTCAAAAATCAATTTTTTTTACGGCCCACTGGAGTCTGAACCCTAGACGCCACAGAGGAAAGAGACTGAACGGTTTAAACTGCACTACATAAATATAAATGTTGCAAATAGAAATTAATAGCAGGTGTTATTTCAATGAATCCACAGTCTATATTTTAAGATAAATATTTAAAGCTTTTGCTGAACCATTCAGAATGCGGTCTATGTGTTTTGGCTCTCTAAATAAAGCGAATGACATCAGGTGAAACTCCAGATTTTACTCCAGATTAGTTTCTTTCATAGTTCAACACCACCAGGTCTATGTATGCTTACTTTTACTTTGCATATGCTCAAAATTCCTCCTCTAACACTTCCAAACTGCTTGTGAGTCACTGTCATCCCAAGACCACAAACATCTGAGACTGAAACCGCAAAACAGCTAACGGAAATACTTACACTGCTGGTTTTGGTGCTGTTCTACTAAATTATAAACCTATAAATATTACAGGCTTTGTAAGTGTAGATGGTGAGTCACTCAGAAATGTCACTCAGAAAACACCTTTCAAAATTCTTTGCAAATAAATGATTGTAATGTATTATTAACATGTTGTAATTTATTAAAATATTTTGAAACCATGAATACTACTTAAGTTTTTTTTTTTCATATGAATCCTTATAATTTAATACTGACCCATAGTATACATATGACAATATCTTTTAATTCAAAAACATGCAATACACAAACTTGAACAATCATCAAGAAATAAATTTAGTGTTGTTCTAAAGATTTTTCCTTAATATATGACATGTTTAGTTATGTTCCATGGTGTCATTTAACCTATACTGACCAGGAAAGCTAAAGATATTTAGTTAATCTGTCCTATAATTCTTTTAATCCCTCAGGATTCATCTTTTCCAACATGGAAATAAAATTCCAGACATAATATATGCCTTACAGACGCTGAAATAAATAATAGATTGATTAATCAACCTGTTTTAGTCAGCTTGGCCTTTAAATGTCATTTTAATTATATTTTTCTTCAGTTCATTACTTGGTCTGAGAGACAATATTTAACTTGGAGGGGAGCTGAAGATCATAGAATGAATTTATTAATCAATCTCAGCATTTTGTCTTTGAGTTTTTTATAGCTCTCTGTTATTAGTAAAAGAATATATGTGTCAGAAGACATTTTAAATAATTTAATGTACAATAAGTGTCATTTAGGTTCAAGACAAACTAGTTTGCATGATAATTCAATGTTTTTAACAGATTATTTTGCAGCTTATTTTGAACTGAACCTATATGAGAATAATATGAACTATATCTGAAATATAATATGAAGTTTTCCATCTCATATGATATGTTTTTTAATGGTTAAAATGGTTAAAAACAATTTATAATTTAATTTGTGTAAAAAATGTATTACATTTATTTTCACATAATAATTACATAATGATTACTTTTGAAAATAACATTTTCATGTTTTAAGCTGTGGCTGTCGAACGATTAATCGCAATTAATCACATCAAAAATATTTCTACATTTATTTTTTGACATAATATATGTGTGTGTTCTGCATATTTTTATTATGTATATATAAATACACACATGTATTGTGAAAATATTAACATGTATTTGCATATTTATATTAATATTAATAAAGTTATATTATAAAAAAAATATATATATATTAAAAATAACAGATTTCTTTGAAATACATACGTGTGTGTATTTATATATACATAATTAATATACACAGTATACATATATATATATATATATATATATATATATATAATGTACACAAATTTTAATTTGAATTAAAATTAATTAGAATTAATAGTTTGACAGCACTACTAGACAAAGAGCTGTTTGATAGCATTTAAAAAAATAGTAAAAAAATAAATGATGAAGGCACATTAAGACAGTTTTATGTAACATTCATAAAACAAAGAGAGAGGTTTCCTTTTCTTTTTCTGTAGTTTGAATAAGCTTGTCTCATAAAAGAAGACATAAAAGTGCCCTTAGCTGAAGAAACACCCAACCACAACTTTCTGAACATAAAAGAAACATTAAAATATCTAGAATTAATAAAAATGTAACACAACATTTTATTTCTTTTTTTTCTACTCGTTAAAAACACATCCTCAGCAAAATGGCATACTGTTTTTTAAACCTATTGTTATTGTAAATCATTTGGAATGACATTCTTAATTTGAATGTGTCAGACACTTCAGTCTTCTTTCATTTTGTAAAGGCATTCACCCATGGCAGCGCCATAATAGTGGGAGTGACTGTGCAAATTCAGCAGAAGTGAGAGTCAGTGCCATTATTACTTACCACAGAGAGTCAGATGACATTGTGAGGAGCAGCTAAAAGCAGTCACAGTGTGTCGTCTATCTGTCAAGCTGTGCTGCCAATCTTCAAAGTGTGAATGCCATATTTCCAATTCTTTCCAAATGATGCTATTTTTACGCAAAATTAAGCAGTTTCTTTTCAAAATCCATCATCGGTAGCACCTACAACAAAAGCCATTGCAGGTTTGAATTAACTGTTGGTTATTTGTATTATATTTTGCTGAAAATGAGAGCTTTTAGAAATTATACTAAAAACCACAAAAAGAGAGCATAACAATACAAGAGATATCTGCAATTGTATGGATTATTAAAATGACAAAAAAAGTATAAAGCAGTAAATCATCACATAGCAATTTATCATATCATTTTTTTTTTATCAATTTTAATGTCTGTGGGGACTTACAAAAGCCTCATTGTGTGTTTAAATAAGGCCAGAGTTTACTGCAGTGCTTTTCCTGATATTTGTTTGTGAATACTGTAGGTCAGATGCAAGTGCAGTTTGTTTTTCCAGCGGATTTGGTTCAACAATGCAAAAGTAATCACTACCTTGCATGTGCTTGTTACCGCCAATGTTAGACATCCAGATTTAGAACTCATTTCTCAGCAGAACCCAAGCCAATTAAAAGTCCTCGTGCCACTGCTGAATCTGGTTTTATGACTGAAATTCTACATTGAACAGTGTACTAATGCATTACTGTTGTTTTTTAATGGTAGCCGAGTCACCAAATGACATACACCGCTATGGTGTGATTACGTAGTTGATTGTGGAAAAATACTGCAGTCTAACCAAAAGGAGGATGGTTTTAATATAAAGATGTTCTTGACATGATAATTTGCTCTTTAAATGAATCATAATCACAGAGAAGAGGCGTATTTGAAACATCAACCTTAACTTGCTGTGTGATATCATGCTGACACTATAATTAGTTTTTAAATTAGTTCATGTCTTGGCTATAAAAATAATTGAATCCTCTAAATATAGTTGAAAGTTTAACTGATGTAACCTAGCAGCTTAATAAGTGCTTGAACAACTGCATGTGTTATGAAAGCCGACCCAACACAGCATGTAAGTATAATGTAAAGGTTTATTTACACAGCTGATCAGGTCACAACGGGTGGAGACAGTGATCAGGTTGAGTAATAGTGAACTTGAACAGAATGTCATAGATGAATGCAGAATAGTGAAAACTGTCTTTCTATTTACAGATCTGATGGAGTGTTGGAGACACACAGAGACGATGGAGACATGCTGGAGCAGGGAGACTACCACACCACATAGACTGGGGAATCCTGAAACTTTGGAGAGACACTAGAACAAAGGGAAACAAGGTAAATACAGGGTAAGTATTTCCAATATCGAAGAGCACAGGGTTTTCTCTTTGATCTGTGTAGGTGCTGGGGGCAGCCTGGCGGAGGGGCAGGAACTAGCTCGGAAGCGGCTTGGAACCTGAGCGGTAGGATATGGTGAACTGGAAGCGAGTGAAGAACAATGCCCATCGGGCCTGGCGGGGATTCAACCTCTTGGCATCCCAAAGGTATTGCAAGTTCTTATGGTCAGTAAGCACAATGAATGGATGCGCGTCCCCCTCAAGCCAGTGTCACCATTTTTCCAGAGCCAGCTTTATGGCTAGAAGTAAATAATGATAATTTATCTCCGCCAGGCAGAGCTTCTGGGTGCTGCTGCTGAGATAGGATGGCTCCCACCCTGGTGGTAGAGGCATCCACTGTGGAAGGAGTGGGCCAGGTGGTTACTGCTTCGACCTTCCCCTCATCCATATGACCTCTGGTTTGGTCAATAATGTAACCCAAGAACTGGACTTAAGATTATTGAAATGAACATTTATCTGCTTTGACATAAAGTTTGTGTTCTCTGAGATGGGGAGGACCTCCGTAACGTGCCTACGATATTCCTGCATGTTTTGTGAATAGATGAGGATGTCATCATTATAGATTATGATGAATTGGAGGGGGAAGTCTCTGAATATCTCATGCATAAAGTTTTGGAAGATCGAGGGAGCATTAACAAGGCCATAGGGCATGACCAAATATTCATAATGCCCTGCGGGCATGACATAGGCCGATCTTCCATTCATTGTCAAGGGGAATGGAGATACCGGAACAGCACCGCTGCCTTGTTGAGTGATCTGTAGTCTATACAGGGCCGCAAGCCTCCGTACCTTTTGGCCACGAAGAGGAAACTTCAAGCAGCAGGGTGGATTTAGCCTTGTCTTAACACCTCTTCTATGTACTGCTCCATGGCCTTTCACTCTGGAAGCGAGAGGGGAAAGATTTTGCCTTTGGGCACTGGCACACTGGCCAATGTAATATCTTTTGGGAGGACTTTAAACGGACGTGGTGCTAACAAACAGATGAAGTCTAGGACTGAGAGGGAGATTGGGGAAACAGACAGAGTAACATTGTTGGCCCCACCTCAGGACTTCCCCTGTCTGCCAGGAGAGGATGGGATCGTGCCTCACCAACCACGGGCGCCCTAAGCCTCTTATGTCCCCAGAATGTGTCTTTGATGTTTCAGCTCAAAATGCCAGACAGATCATGTATTATATCATTTTGAAAATGCTTATTTTGAGTGGAAGCTGAAACAGAGTGATTTTTGTGCTTGTCTTTTTAAATGCAAATGAGCTGCTACTCACCGCCCCATTTTCTAGAATAGATCCGAAGCAATACAGTTTGTACCTGCTAAAAACAGTTGGTTAATTATGTCTGTGAAGGTAAACTGCTGAGAAATAAACATTTATATTAGATCCATGTGGCAGCAGCAATAAAAATACAGAAAATAAATCAAAACTGCTCTCTTGTCTCTTGTCTGAAGCTCTGTTAGCATGTTTTGCTCAAACCTTTTAAATCGTTTTCATGTTTCCTTGTTTAGTAGACACCCGGGAACCTGATTTTAGCACTTAAAACCTGGAAAATTTAGTTCCCTGTCGACACTTCACTCGTACTGCATCTGCTAAGACGCTAGGGGAAAAACAAATTTTTTCCTTGTAACTGAAGCCTTTTTTATTCATGCAGTGAAAACTGTGTGATTAAACAAGTGGCTGTGGGACTTCAGATTTCTTCTCCTTCAGTGACGTGCAACTTTGCTGTCCTGACTAAAGAAGCCAACGCTGTTGAAGACGCCCTTGCAGCTAGATAATTCCCCTGCTGGCATCCAGCAAGAAAGAAAAGTCTCATCCAGAGCTTGCTTCTAACAGGTAAGATCTAAAACACTTCTACCTACTGCAAGTGAACTGCCAGTTGTTATTCAGAAGTAAATAAGCCCCTTTCGATTGGCTTATCCTCCTCGGCGGTCAGACCAAAAATTATGCAATATAAGCCGTTCTCCCTCTCAACGCTGCTCGGAGGCTGAACGGAAGAGTAATGAGATAAGCAGTCGGGTTGAGAGCTTGCACGCCAGCACAGGGCTCGCGTTCCCCCTTTCCTCTACAGCGCCGTCCTACGCCACGGCCTGACCACCACAATCGATACACATAACAGCAACTCACATCCCCGGCGAACTGAACCAGGGCGCTGACATGCTGTCATGGGGAGCAGTCCAGGAATAGACTCTTCACCCACGAACTACCCAGTTAATCTGGAAGACGTTTGGCAAGGCGGAAGTGGATCTTTCGCTTCAGACAGCAACACTCGTTGCCCTATATGTTTGGCAGCTTGACGGCTTGGCCGTAGCAGCCCACCACGACCTTATAGCAGGCCAGACTGTGGGCAAGGATATCCTTATTATCCGTTTTCTAAGAGGATCTAGATGGCTCAGGCCCTCTCCCCCTTGCACAATCCCTACGTGGGACCTGCCCACTGTGAAGCCCTCAGAGGTGCACCCCTTTGAACCCCTGCAAATGGATACAGTGAAAGCGCTGATGCTAAAGACTGTTCTGCTGCTGGCATTGGGCGCTTTTTTTCTAGCTTACTCTTCTCTGGGCCAGGACTAGCCCATAGGAGTAAAAAAGCCCATTTAACCCGCTCAATTCGCAAACTCAGACTCACAAACATTTTGTATATGTAAAATACATATAGAGGCGCGTGAGCCTGAATTCGCAGTTTGGGCGTGTGGTGGCCAAACACAGCGGGTTACACTGTCGTACATCAAATCATTCTTAACTTACAGCGCAGCGGGATTGACCTGAGTTCCCATGGCATCTTAGCAGACGAGTGAAGTGTCGACAGGGAACGAATAGGTTACTTCCGTAACCCAGGTTCCCTGAGACACGGGAATGAGTCCTGTGTTCCATGCCACGCTGTAAGTGCCGATCGCGGCCGCTTATATACACTTATATACATTTGTTTGGTTCTTTTTTTTATTTTTATTTTTTTTACATAAGTAAAACACCCAGAGAGCTGGTATGTTCATTTTGGATTACACCCACACCCACACATTGGACACCTGACATCTGTAAAAAAAAAACTTACAAACTGTCTCTCAGCTGAAGAACTTTGAGTCACAGAGGTAAAAATGAATCTCTCTCACTGTTCATTACTGTAAAAGTGAGCTCCGGCTTGCATTGTTTTTTTTTCATACTGTACACCATCTTGAAAATCACTTTTCTTTTGCTTTGAATGAGCATAACTGAGCTCACTTTTCCTCAGGAATGCACTTCTAACAGTTGAGTGCTGGATAATAAAGTGGCTCATATATCCGTATTCACCCATCAGGTGGTCATCATGAGGATTCTTTTGGAGCAGAGCAGCGTGACTGATCTAGTGTGCAGACATCATCAGGTAATTCTGTAATCGCCAAGCTAAATATAAACTATTTTAGTGTTCCGTAGAAGAAAGAAAGTCCGCTTTGGAACAACATGGGGCTAAGTGAATGATGACAGAATTTTCATTTTGGGTCAACTATTGCTTTAATACAAAAAAATTACACACTTCAACTTTAACTTCAACTTTAGCAAGATATTAAATTGGATTGGAACATTTTGTCTGTAGTGTGCAGACATGGTGATTGACAGCTTTGGTGGTAGGGAAAAAGGTTTTTTCCCCCTTTATTTTCTTCAGGAGCACAAAACATATTTTGGATTCTTGGTTGCTGCTGGAATGTGAGCCACTGTTTTGTTCCTATGTTTCTCTCTGTCTCCCCTCAAGCCTTAATCTTCGCAATGTTTTTATTTTCATTTGTCTTTTTCCCCTCTTGCTCTCTGAGGGCAATACCTGTTGGCCAGCATTTATGCTGTGGTTTATCTGTACTCCTGCGCCTTCTATTTTCCTTGCCAGAAGTGGTAAATCGTGCTTTCGTTCACCTCCTGGAGGTATTAAATTCAGTCGGATTCCTCTGTGTCACAAAAGGTTTTGTGTCTTGCTGAAACTTAACAAAGTGCAAGTGTGTTGAGAATCGTATCTCCCCAGAACCGTTTTGGGTGGATGATGGTTGTTTAAAGTCTAGGACTTTTTTTCCCTTCTCAGCTTGAAATAATTCTTTCCGTTTCAGACTTTAGATCCAAAACCATCTTGCCGTTTCATGCAATCCAGGCAGAGTTCAGACCTTTAAGTCTAGATCAAAATGCTCAGTTGTCTCATTATACCATGCATTTCCTCTAAATGTGGTGCTTGCTCCGAGGCTTCTTGGATACGACTTGATTCAAGCCTGTCCAGAGGATGGTGGACCACCCAGAGCTGTGCTGAGTGGACATTGCTGGTAACATGGGTGGCTTATTGGGTAAATTCCCAGGTTTTGCCGACAGATACCATTGAAATACATGTTTTGGTTCGAGGTTGGTGAACACCAGGCTGTCACTCCTGAAATACCCCTTGTAATACCAGGCTGAAATACCCCTTGTAATTTAGAGGCCAGCAGATCTGCAGTCTGTGAAGGACAGACTTCGTACAAGGTTGGAAAGATTATCACTGAAGTACAGTGACCTAATGTGGTGTTAGCACAGACTTTGCAGACATGCTCATTTAATTAGCTTGTGATGTCCTTGAAAAGCTGCAATGTCAGCCTATATTTCTGTGTATAGTTATTTTGGATTGTATTGTGTTACAGTACATGTCAAGTCAGCTGTCTTTTTAACGCATATCTCTGTCTCTCTATATAAAAGAAGAGTTCAAAAACAAATAACTCAATTTTTAGCAATTCTCAATCCTATCATGTTTTATTGTGCATTCCAATTAACCGCAATGGTAACACTACAATAAGGTTAATTAGTTAACTACAGTATTTAACATGAACTAATTATGAAAAATACTTATACAGCATTTATTAATCTTACAGTAGTTCATTTTAATTCCAGCATTTATTAATGCATTATTAAAATCACAAGTTTTGTTTGTTAACATTAGTTAAAACACTGCGAATAGCTGTTTTCTACATTAATAATAGGAAATATTTATTGAGCAGCAAATGCGCATTTTAGAATAAAGTTTAGAGTAATGGCTGCTAAAAATTCAGTTTTGCCGTTACAGAAATAAATATTTAAATACATATATATAATAAAATAGAAAAGGTTATTTTAAAGTGTAATAATATTTTATAGTAATGCAGTCTTGGTGACCATAAGAGAGTGCAGCTCAGACAAAAACATATGGCCGTATAATATTATTTGCTCTGTCACAAGTTAAATATTTTAAGAATAATATAAAAAAGAAGTGGTATAGCAGTCGAAGTGCGGCACAATAAACCCATCACACAACTTTTTCTGTTTCTGTCTCCATTCTTTTTCTTGCTTTTATGCCAGTCTTGATTTAGATCACTGGCCTTTTGTCTCATCTAAACTTTAAACATAATTTAAATCAATTGGACGTAGTAAATTGTGGCTTTAGGGGATGACTCTGTAAATGTCAAGACATGGGCTGTAACTCACACAGATTTCTGGAGAGAGTTGGATGTAGAATATGACGCTTAGAATGGAGGTGTTTTTTCACAGTTTCTGTCCACATTACTAATGGTATCTTGGAGATGCTTTTTGTGGTCTATAAATGACAAGAATATATATTCAGAGGATTGCAATTGAAAAAACTGGGTTCATTAAAATGTAAAAGTTCCTTTTTTTTTACTATTATTTCATAATTCATTTAATTAAGCCTGTTGTACAAGTACTGAGAACAAAATCTTTTGGCAGTATAATTGTTTTTTTTGTTTTTTTTTACTATACCGTTTTTGACAGTTTGACCATTAAAATGCATTTTTTTGCCTTTAAAATGACTTCTGCTGGTTTGGCATTGGGTTCATTATACTGCCAATGGGAAAAAATGGTTTCGAATTTTCTTTGAATTCATTTTCATGCAGACATTGCTAGTATTTTATAAGTCACAAACAAATGACACACAAACAAGTAACACACTGAAACGGACACAAATTTCTTAAGTAAAATTATTGAAATTGTATTTTCCTGTAACATGTGCTCCAACAATCTTTGTTTTATTTAAATAATAGTTTTATCTGTCACATCCTTCACTAACAGCTTTGCATTATTTTAATATGTGCACAAAACATTGTGAAATGACTTTTTCAGTGTGAAATCTTAAAAAAAATACACATTTCAACCTTTAAAAAGCAAAAGTACTACATAGCACAAGGTCTTTACATGCAATTTTACTCAACCTTAGAAACCAGAAATAGCAAAACATGTTCAACCTTTTTTAAAAACCTTCGTTTTTATTTAATTTTCTTGGTTTTTACAGTAGTGCATTTGGCATTGAGCTTTACTTACTGGAATATTTTTCTTCATTTTCTTCAGCAAAAATCAAAAGCAACTAAATGGATATTAAGGGAGAACTAATCATGAAACAGTATTTGCAACAAATTTTTCCTCCACACTTCAGAATTAAATGGACTAATTGCAGAAAAGTATGCATGCAAAATCAACCTGCAAATGCTTTATAGTTGACTCTGCATATGAAACTAGGGTAGAAGTTATTTTTACGCTGAAAAAACTAGACTCGAAAGCTAAAGTGAAAACAAATGTTTGGCTGAAAACCGTTTGCTTCCCACGCTTCAATTGACGTTTGTACTCAAGTTGAGCCGGGGACTCTGAGGAGCTTAGGATAGGATTCTCTCTCATTTACTGTAAAAAAACCCTACCACAATGATTCCATGACTTAGTTTAATGTTAAATTACAGAAAATTTAGCAAGAAGTCTGTGGATTCAGAGATCCAAACTCAAAGACATTTTAAAATTAAATTAATATTGTTATTCCCTATAATTCTTTATAGGAGCCAGTGAGATAATTGTAAGAATTAGATGGAACTCAGTGTGGTAGAAGTGGTTTGTGGGTTGGAGGTAAATTCAAGTCTATTCAAACAGAATTCACTATGGGAAATTCACACTTTATATTCACTATACTAAATTAGCCGTGAGCTGAATATTATGACATTTGCTGGGAAAGACAAAGTAGTATGTCGCAGACAGACCCTCGAACTAGAGTCTCCACACATATTATTGAATTTTAGTTGCTATGGATTGTGGCTTTTGAGCCGCAGCTCATTCAAAAACTATGTTGAAGGTGAACATTGTAATTCTGCCTGTGTGTTCATCAAAGGTCTTGTAAGGTCAAGAACAACATGGATATGCTTTAGATTAAGGATATGCTTTAGACAGCTGCTGAGAGCAGCCAAAAACGATGGAAAAAGCAATATTTTGGAAATATAAACTCTGGCATATTATGCATAAACTCTGAGGAAATAAATCTCTGATTGAAGATTCTTTATAGGTGTTGGTGGGGGATGTATCTTGGACTGCGGCAGCGTAAATTAATTGTATATAACTTTCTTATGCAATGCCAAAACTAAAATGAACTGCCAATCTGTTCACATGATACACCCTGCTGTTGCTGTGCTGTTACTCTGGATGGCTTATTGGAGTTGTCAGTGCGCAAGAGGTTCCTAATTTTGTACTTCTTGGATGCTATAGCTCTACTTTCTTTGTCAGTAAATGTTTTTTTATATGTATATATATATATATATATATATATAAAAATCTAAATCAAATGCTGCCTGATTGCCTACAGAGAATCTTTTGTTGAGTTGATTATTTCCTTGTGTTAAAGTTCTGCTGAGGTATGTTTATGACAAGTAAGCATTTGTAAGTAAGGCTTTGAAATAGTTTCTCACCAAGAATAAATGTATTTTTTGCAAATATTTGTTGCAGGGTTAAAATAGTTTCCTAAGGTAAAACTGAAACTAAAACTAAAATCCAAAACAACACAACTTGAAAAATATATTAACTGAATTAAAATAAAATACAGTATAAAAATATATATATTTCAGGAGTTCAGGCTTGAAGGCATAAAATAAGCGAAGCTGGTTTGGAGTGCTGCTAAGAAAGGAGACTCAGGACTAAGAGGGCTGCCGAGCCCTAGGGTGGAGCGTGCAGCGAGCAATCTAGGGGAGCGAAGGGAGTGTGCAGCGAGTGTATGAAGGGAACGTGCGGCGAGTGTTCAAGGGGAGCGAAGGGAGCGTGGGGCGAGCGATCTAGGGGAGCGTGCGGCGAGCGTATGAAGGAAGCGTGCGGCGAGCGATCTAGGGGAGCGAAGGGAGCTTTCGGCGAGCGATCTAGGGGAGCGAAGGGAGCTTACGGCGAACGTTCGAGGGGAGCGAGGGGAGTGTATTAGGGGGGCGAAGGGAGTGTGCGGCAAGCCTTCAAGGGGAGCAAAGGGAGTGAAGCGGGCAAGCTGTGGGAAAGAGGCGCGCATATTAAGGGAGTGAAGTGAGCTATCTTGGGTTGAAGGCAGCGAGCTGGGGGAAATGAAGCGAGCATACTAGAGGAGTTAAGTGAGCAGGGAGCGGCCGGGGACTGGGGTTGCTATGGGGGACAGAATCTGGTGGGGAAGCTTGTTGGTGTGGTGGCGGGTGGGTAGCCGGGGGCTGGGGGAGGGAGCTGCTAGGCACTTGGGCATCGGGAGGTGGAAAGGCAGCGAGGTTGGTGGGCAGAGGGAGAGGATAGGAAAAGGAAGCTGGCGGCCAGAATGAGGGGATATTTTGGGCTGGGAAATAGCATGTTGCGCTGGTTGAGGGAACTGGCTGGGGAATGGGTGAAATTCTAGCTGGCTGGCAGGGGGCTGGGGAGGCTAGCACTTGGAGGGCATTTTTAATGGTGTTTTTATCTGATCGGATATAACTTTTAAATGCGTTGGAGGACCAGCGCCCGTGGGTTTGAATCTGGAGCTGGGACAGACCTTTTTCTGCTGCGGTGGTAGCGGCTCCGATTCTGAAGGAGTGGGATGAAAAATTGTCTGTGGGGATACCGGCTAGGCGCAGTATGATTCTGAGATGTTTCTGGAACCAGAAGCGGGAGACTGGTTTTCCGAGCTCGTCTAGAAACAAGGGGTCTGATGGGGAGGCGGGGCTGGCGTTTCTAAATTGCAGGTAGGCGGACAGGGTTTGGAAGGGCTTGATTTTGCACAGGAGCCTGAAAATATAAATGAAGTGGCCTTTTTAAAATTGGTCGGTTTTACTCTTTTTTTAGGAGGAAAGTGATGGTTTCGTTATCTAAGATGCGGAGGTCGGAGATGGTGGGGTTTATGTATATAATGGTGGGGTGTATGCATGTAATGGGGGGGTGGGGGGGTGGTTACCGATTTCCGAGCATCTTAGGAATCCAAAAAATGCCAGGGAAAACATGGCATCCAGGGGATCAATATGGGGAGAAAGATAGCCTAGGCGGAGAACAGAAATGCATTTGGTTAGGATCTGGGTAGATTGGATGAGACCTTTTAATGCCCTTAAGCAGCAGATTAATCTGAATGATGGCTAAGCTGTCTATCGAAGCCGAATATTAATTTATGAAAAAAATGGATACCGCTCAAATAGCCTTTAATGGAGCTAACCTGAATACTACTGAGGTTTAAAAAGGAAATGAAAGAGGTAACTGCTAGGAGGGAAAGCCGTAATGTGAATGAAAGATTTGTAACTTTTTCCAGGCCGTAAGGTAAGACTGGAGGGTTTGCTGGGAGACTGCTTGAAGGATGGTGTCCATAGAAGCTTCTTGAAGGGGCCTCAAGGGATGGCTTAGGGGAAGATCAGCTGTGAATACAGAGGAACTGGGTATCTGCTTCTGGTGTCAATGTTCTGAATTTCTGAAAATCAAAGCGAGAGAGAGTCAGCGATTAGATTGAGGTGCCCGGGAAAGTGTTTTGCGACTAAAACAAATTGATTTCTAGCGGAAATACAAATAAGGCATGTGAGGAGAGGCATGATGGCAGGTGAGTGTGAGCTTTGTTGATTAATGCATTGTACAGAGGTTTCGTTATCGCAGTGAACGGTGATGCAGAGGCAGGACCATTCGGAACCCCAAAGGAAGGCTGCTATGACTATGGGGTAAATTTCAAAGAGGGCGGTGGAGGAAAGTGCTGGGAGCAATCTAAGATATTTGATTGGCCAAGTGGAGGTGAACCAACGATTTTGGAGGATCCCTCCGAAGCCGGTGGAGGGGGCGGCGTCGGTAAAAAGTTGATAGCTTCCGAACAGATAGCTTCCAAGAGTGTGTCGAAAATTTTAGGGGTGCTTTTGCAGCCGAAGGTAAGGCGGACTGAAAAATAAAAAGCGTCCTTCCACTTAATACCAAAAAGATGGCAAAAATCAGGGTGAATTGGTTTGACTCTGAAAGCTGACGTAATGCCTGCCAGGCGCTGAGACCTACTTTTTTAATCATTGCGGCGGTTTGGTCAATGTCTTGGTAGTGGAGAGAATATTATATAGAATAGCAGAATCAAACTGTTAATGCTGGGGGTGGCCGAATTGTGGGGAGAAGAAAGGTCGATGATCAGGCGTTTTTTCCCGGAGAATTTGTGGGTAGCGATGCCGATGGGGCTGACTCGAAAGATATTAAAAGGAGGGTTGCTAAATGTGCCGATCATAAAGCCGGAGTCTAGTTCTTTTTTTACTAGGAGGTCTACAGCTAGGGGATCCGTGTTGGCCGACTGGAGGTTTGGGCAGATGTGGGTTTGGGAGGACAGGCAGCAAACCCCTGGGTGGAACCCGTATTTTAAGCCTGTCAACAGATAATCAGATAATCAGCAATTCATGAGACAGCTGCAAGACATTGACAGGAGTCGAGAGATACTTTCGCTGTTTTTATTCAAAGATTTCTCCACGGAACAGATAAATTTCGCGTGAGCTCCACCACAGAAGCTACAGACGTGCAAAAATTTACATCTGGAGCAGTTACATCTTCCGTCATTGAAATCTAAGCACGGAGGAGTGCGGGAGAAAGGATGTGGCTGAAGGGGGGGGGGACAGGAGAGAGGGGATATTAGGGACATAGCTTGTAGTATTAAACGAAGAGAACTCAGGACAGGATAGGATGGAGGGGTTAACGTATGGGCATGTGACGGAAGAGTGAGACACAAGAGGTCTACAGACCGCGCAGGTGATATTGCGGCAACCAGTAAAGACTGGGTTATGAAGCTTGTGGTCAATGGCTCCCCAGTAAGGACATTGATTCCACTGGGCAACCCTGATGGCACATTTAGCAGAGAAGAGGCGATGGTAGGTGTAGAAATGCGAGCCTCCATATGACAGGGCGAGCTCAGCGATTATGGCCATATAGTCGCTAAGCTTTTCGGTAAACCTGTTAAATGTGACTATAAACTCGGGGAGTGACAAAATACGGGATGGGTTGGATGGAGAGTTTTTGAGCGTGACGCTGAACTCACCGCAATCCACCTGGCGGTCTGCAGAGGGCGAAGTGATAGGAGAAAGGAGAGTAAAAAGATGTCCGCACCTGAAAGGATTTGAGCATGGAGAGTAGGAGACACTGGGGTGGGTTCTAAGGCCAAAGCATTTGGCGGCATAGGTAGGGAGCCAACGGTTTGAAGGGTGAACAGGGGGCGGGAGGTGGGAAAGGAAGAATGGGTTAGCGGGGAGTGCATGAAAGGTTTGGGCTGAGGTGGAAGGGACAGTGGGGAAGGAAAAGCCAGAGGGATTAATGGTAGCGGAGGAGCCGGTCGAGAGAAAGTGCATTGTCCCATGCTGCGTAGCTTGATCCTGGCCGAAGTTGAGGGAAGCTCCGGCTGGAGCAGCTGCCCAGGTGCTGCTGGGTAGGGCAGGCGGGGCAGAGCGGGACGCGGCCTGGAGGTCCATCAGCGGAGCGGGAGAGGGGGAGATGAGATCCATGGCCGTGGCGGCATCCGGGGCTTTCCCTTGGCTGGCAGAGGGAGTGTTGCGGGCAGAGGATCGAAGACGTGCTAATTTGGACACGACAGAAAGGTGAGTGACAAATTGGTTCATTTTACCTTTCCTTTTCCCCTGGGGAGTGATATTTGAAGGCTTACTACCTGTGAAAGCTGCGGCGTGAAGCACTAGCAATTCGGCCTTAGTGGCCTTTCGAGAAAAGTGTATGCTGGCTTTGGCGAGGGCTTGCTTGAGTATTGGCATAGTGATTTTATCCGTCGTGGATAAATCCTGGCTGCTGGCGGGTAGGCTTGCGGCCTCTTGAGGGAGCCACGGACTCCCTTGGCGAGCGGGCCGGGGAAGCGACCGGGGAATCGGCGGGAGTAGTTGGAGGAATGGCGTCCTCATAGGCAGACTCAGACTCGGAGCCGGAAGAGCTGCGTTGTTCAAACATGTTGTGCCTTGAGATACTGCGATCAAGGTTCGAAGTGGAAGGAACTATGGGTGTTTATAGATTGATTTAGGGCTTCTGATAGGATAATGAGATAATAGGAAGATTAAGGAGGTGGAGATCAAAACTGCCTTTGACACCTCCTCCCGAAATATGTTTGATAAACAATATTTTTGTTTTAAATTTCAGTTAAGGTAACATATCTATCCATTAATTATTTGTTTTTAATTGATTTAAATTATTTATTTTTCAGTTTAAAAAACTATATGTTATATATATATATATATATATAACAAACTAGATTTAAAATGCAATATTAAAATAAAAATTTAAATTTCTCAGTCATTGTAAAATCACACTAGTTTGTCTGAACAATATTTATTTTAACAACAGTGTATTTACAGGTTAATTTTCTTTTTCTAATTATTATTAATTTATCTATTTTCTTTATTTTATTTTATACAATTATTATATATATATATATATATATGTGTGTAATTAAATGTTATGTGGTTTATATTTTTGCTTCACATTTGGTGCGAATGGGCCTTTGGTTGCTGTACAAGTCTTAGTTTCCCTTTAGTGTGTTGTGGTTCCCACCACTTTCTTGCAGGAACATTATGAAGTTCAGCCAGTTTCTCCTAAGTGCTTTCAATATGTTCTGCTTTTCTGCTGGCTATTTGTATGGATGATGTCACTCCACCTGTAATGTCCTGTGGGAGTCTGTGGTCATTGCACCATGCTGCACTACAGTCCAATTTCCTGCCTCATCAGTGCTGTGATGGCTCAGCCCTGGAAATAATCCACACTGAAATGTGTTGGCACTGAAATTCAGCACTAAACAGAGTTCCTCTGGCAGTTACCAGTAAGATGCATGTACTGTAGATGTTGCATGTTCTCATTCTTCTTTCATGTTTTTTCCTGGCACAGTAATAGTTGCTGAATTGATTAATGAGTAGTTAATCAGATAGAAAAGCTGCTTCTAAAGGCACTATGTAATATATTATTAATCTGTACAGTATATTATTTATTTATTATTCACCCATCTATCCATTTGTTAATCTATCCATGCATGTGTGCATCTTTCCATCTATCAGTCTGTCTGTCCATCCATCCATTCGTCCGTTCCTCCATCCATCCATCCATCCATGCATCCATCTGTTAATCTATCCATGCATGCACCCATTCATCCATCCATCTATCTGTCCACCCATCCATCCATCTGTTAATCTATCCATGCATCTATCCTTGCATCCATCCATCCATGCTTCCATCTGTTAACCTACCCATCATCATAACCTTCCATTCATCCATCCATTCCTCCATCCATCGATTCGTCCGATCCTTCATCCATGCATCCATCTGTTAATCTATCCATGCATGCACCCATTCATCCGTCCATCTATCTGTCCACCCATCCATCCATCTGTTAACCTATCCATGCATGCATGCATTCTTCCTTCTTTCCATCCATCCATCTATCCATCCATCCATCCATGCATCCATCTGTTAACCTATCCATGCATGCATGCATGCATCCTTCTATCCATCCATCCATCCATCCATTTGTCCGTTCCTCCATCCATCCATCCATCCATGCATCCATCTGTTTATCTATCCATGCATGCACCCATTCATCCATCTATCTATCTGCCTATCCATCCACCCATCTGTTAATCTATCCATCCATCCTTGCATTCATCCATCCATCCATGCATCTGTTAATCAATCCGTGCGTGCATTCAACTGTCTGTCCATCCGTCCATTCTGTCCATCCATTTATCCATCTTTTAATCTATCCATGCATGCCAGCCATTCATTTGCCCATCTATCCATCCATCCATCCATCCAGCCATTTATCTATTCATGCATCCATCCATCCATCTGTTAATCTACCCATGTATGCATCCATCTGTCCGTCCATGCATCTATCCATCCATCCATCCACATACCCACAACACACACACACACACACTTATGCAATTTTTATTTAATGTTTTGGAATTACCTTTACCTTTTTAAATTTGTTTACATTATTATCAGCATATAAGTATACATTATTTATTGTGTTGTGATTAATAGCGATTAATTTGATTAATCAATCTGTGCATTGTGGTTAATCTCTTTTTTTTCTTTTTTTTTTAATGGATTGACAGCAGTACTAATAAATAATGGAACTAAACCCTCAAACAGTCACACCAGGTTATCTTGAGTATATTCCAGTTCACCCATGTGTTTTTAGGTCATTTTTTTCACCTATTTTATGAAATGAAGAAAGCTGCCGAAGCAGATAAAGCCCATCAGACTGAGTGAACAAGCATGAATCAAGTGTCCTCCTCTGAAAGGTAGACATGTGGTCACCACATGGGTTATAAATCCTGTAATACCTGGCTCAAATGACACAACACTGCACTCTCACACATCTTTCTCTCTATTACGCTGCTTTTCTCTGTTTCAGAGCCAAGGAGTGTGGGAGGGAAGATCTCTTTAGCTAAAATATGCAGTTGTACAGAGAATGATTTCTTTTCTGAGGCTACATTGATGAAGCATCAGATAGGACAGTGTAATAATCTATCTTATAAGGGCTAGTGTGAATTTTAAAGTTGCACAACAGTTCTGAATTAAAAGTGCAAAAGGTTTCGGGCGGATAACAAGTTTCTATGCTTGTTTCAAGTGGTGACAACATTATGACAAGTGCACATCTGGTTTTGCACAATTCACTGGTGTTGCTTGCTTTTAATCATGCTGTTGTGAAGGAAGCCAGCTTCATGGACAATATAGATAAGTGTTTCCAATCCTCTGTGGTTTCAGCCGAAAACAAAAACTTTACTGTATGATGAGAAAATATGCTTTTCACAAACAAATAAAGAGTCAGCAACTTCGGTTTGCCACCATATTTTAGGAGCATATGTGCACACAGAGGTGGTCGAATTTTCACTTCCACTTTTTCAACATTGAGAGGGCATGGAACTGCCAAACAAACACTTTCTAATGAAATGCACACCAGGATGAACTGCATCCTTTATAGTGTGGATTTCCCATGATATTTTGACTCCAAGAAGAAACTACATATTCATATTAAGGATATTAACTCTAAGGTTAAAGGTAAATGTATAAATTGCACTAGCATACAGAATACACGGGCATTCAAAAGTTTGGGATCAGTAAGATGTTTTTTTCGTGTCTTATGCTCATCAAGGCTCCATATATTTGACCTGAAATACAGTAAAAATAGTAATACTGTAAAATATTATTGTGATTTAAAATGACAGTTTCTATTCTAACATACTTTAAAATATAAATTATTTCTGTGATGCAATAATATGTGGAGACACATGAAATCATAAATCCATAAATATTGGGACATCAACACTGTTCCATGGCCAGGTGTGTGTTATTCCCTCATTATCCCAATTACAATGAGCAGATAAAAGGTCCAGAGTTAATTT
>JAUMHI010000063.1:14917275-14931080 GCA_032359435.1 Enteromius unitaeniatus | reverse complement strand
TGATTATCATTCTGTCCCATTACTTTTGGTCTCTTAACAAGTGGGAGGCACATATGCAAACTGTTGTAATTCCTACATCGTTCACCTGATTTGGATGTAAATACCCTTAAATTGAAGTTCACAGTCTGCAGTTAAATCACATCTTGTTTGTTTCATTTCAAATCCATTGTGGTGGTGTATACAGCCAACATTAAACATTAGATGTCCCAATAATTATGGACCTGACTGTATATATATATATATATATATCAATGTTAGAAACAGTTTTTGCTGCTTAATATTATTATTGGAACCTGTGATTATCTTTTGTGACAATATATACTACTGTTTAAAAGTTTGGGGTCAGTTTACTTTTATTCAGCAAAGATACATTGATAAAATGTCACTTATATTATTAGAAAAGAATTCAATTCCAAATAAATGCTTTTCTTTTTACTTTTCATTCATCAAAGAATGATAACAATGTTTCATAACCCACAAACCTAATAGTCAAATGCAACTGCGAACATACATGTCCTTAAAGCCGCAGCATTACTGATCAATTTGACACTTTTGTGTTTTGAGCTGAGCAATTTAATGTGAACCTGACCCAAGGTACTTTAAACTTGTCAATGTTGTCATTCATCTCAATTCACGAGAATGCTTTAATCATAAACGCTGAGCAACACTCAAAACATAATCACAATGCTAAATATTTTCAAACCGAACTGCATTGAACCCTTATTATACCTTTAGATAAACTACAGATGTGGGTGGCATGTATTCTATGTAGTAAGTATGAAACTATGCATTAATGTGAAAAAAAGCCAGATTGTACACATCCATCAACAGTTATATTATAAGGAGGGGATGGAATGTTTTTGTCCGCCTTCTTGTGACCTATGGAAAGCCCTGACCCGTTTTTACTGGATGCTGGGCCGTATAGCATTGGCCATCCGAGAGCAAGTAAAGTTGAATTTGAATCGTTTCCAGAGAGAATATATGATAAATGAGTGCTGAAAACATCAGCTCTAGTCATCTTAAACAAATGCCCCTGACAACACAGGTTCAGCTCACAAAGTCAAAGATGGTGTTTGCTTTTCCACATGCCAAATGTCTTTTAAGATGTTATTAATGAACCAAATGTTACATTGAAAAGATAAACAGGAAATCTCTCTTTTTTTCTTTCAGAAAAAAAAAACTTCAGTTTTAAATACAGCTTTGCAGTGCTTGCTGAACAATGAAGCTGCTTCATTTATAACATTTGTATTAAAGTTTTAGCAGAAACAGTGTGGATTAAGTTGCATGCCAAAGTTTAATACTACTAATAACTAATAAAGGAGCTTTATTGTAAAAGATTGCACAAGGCAAACCACATCACAGCTTAATAGCGTAAAATGCTTTAAATCTGAAGGGTTTTTAAATCGACATTTCACAAAATATGTTTTTAAATGTGGCTTAATATTTTAAATATTTTTCTGGGTTCACAGTAAAAATGTATTCAGTTGGCCCTAAGAAAATATTCAGCGTATATATCATTGATTTTCTGATTTTTTTTGACTTTGCATAAATGCTTAAAATGCAATTAATTTTATGGATTTGACTTCTAGGCAAATATTTCATTATCTGTCAGCGTTTAGTGTGTGCTTAAAATCTTATTGACATTCTGTTTTGAAAGTTAAGGGTGTCCACAGTTTTTCTTTTCAAGTTGTGCTTGTGGACATTTATTTTAGTCCTGCACATGATGGATTAAAGATCATTTTTTGGGTAATAAATTTTCTCTGTTGTCATTTTGATAGGACCAGAGGGCATATGCATTACACATCTTTTTTTGTTCTATGACAGCTCTGTTCAAACACAAGCGCAGAAGATGAAAGACCCTGGTAAGGTGGGCTTTCTTTGCCCTCTCTGATATGAAATCATTTCCCTGGGGAGATCCTTGTGGCGCTGTGGTTAAATGAACAGCTCTTTGGTGAGTAGATCCATTCAGAATGAGGAAACAGAAATTAGCATGTTGTGTGTTAGTTCTTGGTGTATAGTTTCTTTTAACAACAACAAAAGAAGAATCACAAATAAGTTCACTTCAATATCTTTCGATCTTCTTGTATAATTTCACAAGCGATAGCACACACTAAAGTTGTAATATGAGCTCAAATTCTGTTATGCCAAAAGTATCCATGCTATGTTATTAACATTAATATATCTATATTTGTATTATCTGTCAAAAAAACATTTTTCCCCTTTTAGGATACACTGCTGTTCAAAGGTTTGAGGTCAGTAATATTTATTTATTAAAGAAGTTAATAGATTTATTAAATGAGGATGCATGAATGTATATATAAAATATATAATAAACTCTTGAACTCTGTTAAATTACTGTTTTACTCTATATTTTTAAATATGAAAACATTAACAAATCTTTCTGACAACATACTTTGAACATTGTATGTGCCCAAAAATGTCATTTTTAACATAAACATTATCTATGAATAATTTCATATCCCCCCCAATGGGGCTCACTCAGGGCGGGTCTGAGGTCCAGTCTGTGTGAAACGCTGCTGTCAATCGATTGAGGCAGGGGCCTCCAACTGTTTGACATCACATGGTCAGATGGCTTGATTTGAGAAACCGTGTGAACCTTTAAGGAGATTACAAAAAAGCACTGGGTGGATTTTTAAAACAACTGGTAAAAGTGCATCTAGCATTATATGAGTCCTTTAAACTATGTAACTAAAAAATTAAATACATTTGAATTGCTTTAAAGATCTATCACTATACTTTAACCCTCGGTTTCACAGACAAGGCTTAAGCCTAGTCCTAGACTAAATATAAATCTGAGCTGTTCCAACTGAAAGAAACTTGCATTAACTGTTCTTAAAACATGTCAGTGCCTTTCGTTTTGTTCTAAGATGCACACCAGTAATGCTTTTTTCAAAGGCATGTTTATAAAATTACTTAAATGTCCTAACTGAACTATGGCCTAATCCTGGCTTAGGCTAAGCCCTGTCTGTGAAACTGGGCCTATGTATACTATTATACTATAAGTTATGTAAAAGCAAACTCCAAGCAGTTAATTTTTCCTTTGGTAAGATAGAGCGCTTCATTGTACAAACAAACATGGATTTATTTCTCCTTGTAAGATATATTCCTACATTAAATTCTGTAACGCAAATCTGTCAGGCATTACCAAGAAACCATCACAGCATTTGAGAGCGAGATGGATCGGGTGATAATACTGAATTGGCAAGACAAACAGCCTCATTCAAGTCCTCTACCATATGAAGTTCTATAGAACCGGCGTTCGTCACTGTACCTATCAACAAACCTGTTTTTTCCCCCACAGTTGTTCCCTGATTGATCACACATATCCGTTTCGCTGTGTGTGCCGGCCAGTGTTTATAGTTACTGGAGTGTGTTGGGTAAATACTGGGATTAACATGAAGGATCGATCCATTTTACATCAGCACGGAAATTTTGGAAACCCACCGTGTTTCCTTCATAAGCTCTAATCCTGCGGCGGAGATTTCTCAGCTGTTCCTTTCACTTGTAGAAATACATTCCCAGGCTTCTTTGCTTCATAAAGATGGGCAGGCGATGTCAGAGCGGACACACGCGTAGAAACGGACACTGAGTCACATAAACACTCATACACAGACCCAGATCAGTCAACATCAAGCCGTGTCAGTTTGACACACATGCTCGAGGCTCAATGTAAATACGCTATGATCTGTCCTCTGATTTATTTACTACTGACATGCTTTTCCACACACTCATTTATAGACTGTCAAGGGTGTACGCTGGGAAGTGGTGTAACTGTGGAAAAAGAGACAAATCTATGCATTTGTATTGGATGATTTAGGAAACAGTTCGGCGTAGTCGTCATATATCAACATGTATCCTTTTTGATTGAGAAAAAAAATTAAAATTCTGTCAGCATTTCCTCACTTTCATGTCATTCCAAACCTGTATGATTTCCTTTCTTTTATGGAAAACAAAATGATAAATTATGTGGCATGTTTTGTCATATAAGAAAGTCCTACAGCGGCCAAAAAGGTCTCCTTTAGTGTTTTATTGAAGAAAAAAGTACAACTTGAGGTTGAGTAAATAATGGCATGAGTTGAACTATTCCTTTAATGACAGAATGCGAATTTTTAAACGCATGTTTAAGTCAGATTCTTGCATTTTCATCACCCGTATTATTTTAGTGCTACCCTAGCTTTAGCTGATTTCATGCGACTTTAGTGCAGGTCCAATTTTACAGCCCTGAGGTTCCAGTGATACTTGAGCTGCTGTTTTATTGTTTTTATCTAGACCACAATCTTAGCCATTTTTAAAGTGTTTTATATTTTCATCTTTGAGTAATTCATAAAACCATACAGTGAACCCAAAAAGTATTTGGATATTTAGGACACACTTTAAAAATGTACGAATGTCATTCCACTCTGATGAAATGAAATGGAAACGATAAAAAAGGAAACAATAAGAAAAAGAAAATCACATAGAGATGTTTTAAGGGTAAAAATTATACTGTATACAGTACTATTGAAAAGTTTGTGGTCAGTAAGATTGCATAATTTTCCATTGTTTAAAGAGAAGTCTCTTATGCTCACAAAGGCATCTATGTGATAAAAAAATACAATAATTAGTTGATATTGTGAAATATTTAAAATAATTATGTTTCTATATTAATGCATTTTAAAATTTCATTTTTCCCTGAGATTGCAAATCTGGATTTCTAGACGTCGTTACTCCAGTCTTTTGCAGGATCCATCAGAAATCATTATAATACGCTGATTTAATGTTCAAGAAACACTTCTTAATATTATTAAGATTTTGCTGCTTTAGAAAAAACATACTTTTTTAGGATTCCTTACTGATTAGAAAGGGTGTCAGAGAAGAGATAGGAAACATCCATACTTAGAGTCGTTCAGGCGGAGTTGGTAACAGTAAACAGAGTCGACAGAGGAAAAGGCGAAGATGTGGTCAGAAGTCCGTAGCAAGGGTTGATATCAGTAAATCCGAACGAAGAAACACAAGTGACAAACACACGGGAAAACCGCTTACAAGGGGGCAGGAAAAAAAAAACCGTACACTCACAATGATCAACGAATAACAAACAAACAAACAAACCGGAACTTAAATGCAAGTGAGAACTAGGTCAGTGGGTGGAGTTACATCAGTGGCCATGACAATAGACAAGGTGGGCGGAGACAACATATTAGTTCCCATGGAGACACACAAGGTGGGTGGAGACAAGTGTACACAGGTGACAGTTCATACATGGAATGGAAAAACACAGACACAGTACAATAGGGGACTGGAGTGCCATATAATCTGGACTGGCACATCCAGCTGATCATTACAGTTCAAAAGAAAACTTATTTTAACATAGGAATCTTTTGCAACATTATAAAAGACTTTGTCACTTTTGGTCAAATGTAATGCGTCTAGGCTAAATGAAATGATTGATTTCTTTCAAATGTTAGTTGGTTCAGTGTTAGTCCTGTAAGGGATTATTTGCAGATGTCGTTTGGTTTTTTATTTTCTAATGCAATGCCTTTCCAATGAACAAGTCAAAACGTATTTCATTGTTATCATTCATAACCATTAATTCCCTTTAGGCATTTCTATACGAGCAGAACATCCGCCATGTCCTATGTGACAGACTATGCCCCTTCTAAACATATGCAGCACAGATGTGTGGTTTCACATGTTTAAGCCACAGACACACAACCTGATGTGTCTTTAATTTCTCCATATAATTACAAGTGTCTGCCTTTCACCCGAGAACTCCAGAATGAAGAAAGTATTCACATATGAACACCGAATCCATGTGGCATGCCAGTCAGTTGATTTCAGTGATGCTGGTCGAAACTCTAAAGCTTCACACATCCCACCAACCTGACATCTAACAGAGAGCTCACCCTGAAGCTGTTTTTAATGGATCAAATTGATACATTGTGTATTTGTTGCCATTTTTTGGTTTTCTATGTAATGTCTGTCTGACAAAGAAGATAAAGCATGTTTGGGTAATTTTCTCTTTGCTGGTCTCTTATCTCGGTCTCATTCATTAAAGTGGAAGTCATGATGGATTCAATTTAGTCTGAGAAGGCTCAATGATCACAATTACACTGTGATTTATTTTTTTCTGAATGTGAGAGTGAGTGTGTTACTTGCGTATAAAAAGGCATCAAAGGGAAAGTGCAATGTATATATGTTTATATATATACAGTACATATCTTAGTATAAACAAAAACAACTTGATTTTTCAGCAGTACTGGTCTGCAAATGTTCCTATGCTCATGTGGCCCTCTAAAATGTGAAATAATTTTTTGTGTCATAACAAATGTGAAAAAAATGTCTGTTTTTCCATATTTTTACCCCTCTAGTCAACACAGCTTTCATAAAAGTTAGATTGTCCCGATGACAGACACGCAAGCAAGCTCCAATGAGGGGAATTTGAGCAGACATCATGGAAGTTTATAATTCGCCATCTGCACGGTAAGGCTTTTGTGTTCATTTGCATATTTTGACATGGTGAAAGATGAGCCAATGAAGCTTTGGGTTGCAAATTTGGTGAGGTTTTAGAAAAGACAGACTGCATTGTTTGTGGTTTAAGTGGAGTTAAGTTAGCTTTAGCTGATTATGGCATGGACGCCATGCCACTTATTTGAAGTCATGTAATGTTATCCTTATGGAGTCTTTCATGATTGAAAACACAGTCTGAGTCTTTTGACAGATCCTGCAGAACCCAGTCTACTTTGTGCAGTGACCCCAAAAAGTTGGACATTTCCAGCCAAATTAACGTATATCTGTGTTTGTGCATTAATCTAAGTTAAAAACTCATCAAGTGTCATTTAGTTTTTCCAGAAGTAAATCATACAACTCCAGTCCATCTGTTAACATCTTGTAAATTGATATTATGGATAGTGGAATCATATTTTAGCTAGAAACCAGAAAGTTGATGTTAAAAATGTAGTTAGAGATTTTTACTTCCTAAGACATTCATTGATGGACTGAATTGTGTGGATTACTGTGATTATTGTGATTTCTTTGTCAGCTGTATGAACTCTCATTCCGTTCTGATAAAGAAATAAATTAATCTACACTAGGATGACCTGAGGGTGGATACATTTTAAGCATTTTTTTTTTTTCAAATTTGAGTGAGCTATTATTTTAACTGAGCAATAATATATTGATTGTATTCAATAGTTATATAAGGTTGTTATGATAAATGTACATCTTAGTCACAATATTGCAATTTATATTGTCTAAATATGGTTATAAATAGTTACAAAAGTGTCCATAATGTGTCACTATACAAGAATTAATTGTATTTTGAACAAAACATTGGAGTGAATGAATCAGTAACTTGCATATGAATGCAATTACTTTTTTCCGGAAAAATTTCGTGAATTTTTAATTAACTCCCTTCTAAAATATTGCTTGTCCAACCTGATCTCATGGCAATTCGTATATATTTTACAAGGTGGCTAATTCATACAAATTCGTATGAACTCATAGTTGCCAATTCGTATGAATTTGTACGAATGACCTAAACCTTACCCCGCCCCTAAACCTACCCGTCACGGGTTTTAGACAAAACGTACAAAATCGTATGAGTGAGATCGTATGAATTAGCACAAATTTGGGACCTCGTACGAATACGTAAGAATTGGTCATTAGACTGTGTTGGCTTGGCTCATTCCCAAATTAATCTATATTTTGAGCAAATTGTTTGAATGAATGATTTATTGACTTACTCGCTCATAAACACAATCACTTGTCACATAACAATATTACCTGCAGAAAAAGTCTACCTGGTCTCATGGTATAAATGTACCTTTACTTTTTAGCGAGGTACAAAATATGTACCATGAGGTTTCCAAAAGAAATGAACACTAGAGGCAGTAAAACTCTGACATCTTTTATTTCCTTTCACAAATTTACAGAGTAATTCTCACAAAGTTACTTGAAGAATATCATGTTATCACTTCAAAACAATATGATTATCATGGATGATTATCATATCTATTGTGCTCGCGGCACGGGGGAGTGGTCACATTAAGGGATAATGAAGGAGACGCGAAAGACTGGACTTTGCGCTTGTTTCATATGAATTACTTTATCACAGAATATTTGTTTTATATTCTTAGTGTAATAGTAGACATGTCAAGCTTTCTACAGATTTAACTCTCATGTCTCTTTGTGGAGTTTTTGCTGAGTTTCAGTTCATTGTAGTGACGCATTGCTTTCTGAAGATCACACAGACCAACGCAGCAGGCAGCGCACTCTGTTTGTTGCACAAAGTTCTTATTGGCGTCATCAGAAGAAGACGCCTCAAACCGCATATATGTGGGAGCCGACCCCAGGGGGTTAATATGCTGGAGTATACTGAAAACCAATGCTTGTGAACGTTGGCATCACACATATCCAGCTTCATATCTATGGGTTTTCAAAGATGGTAAGTTCAGTAGCTCAAAGAGTAAAGAGATGTAATCTACAGTTCGACAAAACAGTTCAGATCTTGATAAAAAAAGGTGAAATGACACGGTTGCATCAACTAATGTATTTAAATAACAGTTTTACATTTGTTAACACTATCGAATAGGTTTAGGGTTGGATTTGGTGTAGAGCATATTTCTAACATGATAGAACATTAACTTTAAGCAACAGTCCATGTATATTTTAATTCTGAACCTCCACAATACATATCTATATCAACATAATAAACATATTCACATATTAAACCTGTCTTTTAGCACAACTCCTTGGACATTTCTCTGTGAAACTGCAGTGAAATGTGCAGTAAGGCACATAAAAATGGTGTTGTACACAAAGTGCACAGAGGTACATATTTTTTTATGAGACCAGGTTGAAAAAAGTCATGATAACAGCTGTTGTAGAAAGCAAATACATAAATCAGTGTGTTAAAAAACAGTTGGTTAAAGAATTGTTGCCCTGGAAATATGAAAGTACTGAAGAATTTCTTGGCTTTTACCACAAAAGGGCTGCCATTGACTTCTTGTCACCCTAGAGGTGCAGTATGAGAAATTTAACACTAACTACCTATTGACGTAACAAGAGTCTTGTGTTGTTTTATTACGATGATACAAGAAGGTTGCCATAGTGTTAAAATGATATGACCACAGAGTTACTCAAAACACATGGCAAGGAAACCACAGTGTTACAGTAGAGGTTAGACATGGCTATGACAGAGCTGAAAAGAATGAAACAGATATGTGCTTCACTGTTACATCTGATTTTCTGCAGATGTGCAGTACATCACTGCCAGAGATGACACATTTTACTTTTGTAATCGGTTAGTATTACAATAACGCACAGTAAGTTAGCGATACGTAGAAAAACTGTTGTCTTGATGATACCACATTGTTGTCAAAGTCACTTAGACCTTTTTCAAAATATTTCTCAGATATGTAATCTGTTATAATCATTTCTCACCTAAAATTATCTAAAACTCTGACACATAAAGAGTCTAAATTTAGGGCTTCTAACTAAGAAAGCTTTGAAATTCTCCTCACAAGGGATGATTTATCATTTGTAGTTATGCATGGAGCTCTATGGTTGTATTTAAGAGCTGAGCTCATCTAGACAGACCCTCTGGCCCTTAGTAAATTATGAAAAAAGCGGTGACGATAATTCACAGGGTTTCACGTAAAGATTATTCTTCTTGAATTGTACTTTTCCTTTGGCCTTTTAAACACTTTGGGTGAAAAATAGGGTAGTTCTGGATATTCGTTTGCTATGAATTATAATTTGGGACACCTTTATTATTAAAGTAAAAATGAAAAAGTGATGTACAAAAACTTGTTTACATCCTTACCTCGAGGTCATTTATGATTCACACTAGAAAGGTATTCTTAGTGCTGAAATTGCCTGTTTTACTTTTAAGGGCTGCATTTCGCTACACTAACCATAGCAAGATTACAGACTATGTGAAAGCCACATAATGCCTGTTATTTTATTCTTTTAATGGTGGAGGATCTCTGTTCTGTCTGAATGGAGTCTGTAACTACCAACACAAAAATCTGTGACATGAAAGAAGAGATTAACACAGATGTGCTGTTCTTTATGAGCTGTATAGCCAGCATCTTTACACAGATTAATGCAAAAAAAACATTAAAGCTAAATTCTGATCTACAGTATTTACTCATCCAAGAATGGAGAGAGAGAGAGAGCAAATGAATCACTTTTAAGGATCCAAATGTAGATTTGTTAAAGTTTCTCCAAGTTTTGTGACATTTAGAAAGGATTTGAAATGATTGTTGCAGTTTTTAATATAGCTGAAAAAAGGCCCTACTTTTTAAAATTGTGCTGTAATATTGTAATAATTTGCTTTTATTTGCATTTATTATTATAAATATTTTTTGTTAAAACATGTTTTGTTTACTCAGACATTACATGATCATAGGATGAAATAAGTAAATTAATTAATTAAGAAATAAATGCATATGTACATTAATACATACATACATTGAAAAAAGATAATTGTGGCTTTTAATATCACAATTCTAACTTATATTTACTTGCAATTCTGAGGGGGGAAAAGTAAGAATTAATGAAGTTTATGTTCTGATTTATGTCCTTTATGAGTTTACATCTTGCAATTAAATGTTTTCCACCATGGGAGGAAAAAAATTGAATTGTGGCTTTATATTTTACAATATGAATAGTTTACTTTTTAACTTGCTATTTTGTATTATTATTATTATTATTTTCCCCTCTCATAATTACAAGAAAAAAAGTCAAAATTGTGAGATTTGAGCAGATTTGTAGAAAGAAAAAAACTGAATTGTAAAATATATAATATTGCAATATATATAATTTATTTATCCTATGGCAGAATCATGTTTTAAGTTAAATATATGAGCTTGGGTTTATTGTGTTTAACAGTGATAAGACTTTGTATATGAGATTCAATAAAGGGTAAAAAAAAACTAAGTTTCTATGATAGCTGACTTGGTGAAACAGAACTGTGTACCTTCAGCCAAATCATGCAATATTTTTCCATTGAGGAGATACAAAAAAAAAGTATTTTTTTATTAATTAAACATTATAATGACTTTATGTATTGCTTAATTTATTTACGTTCTTAACTTGTCATACAGTTCAAAAAGAATGTTGCACAATAAAGTTTTCTGAGTATGT
The DNA here is from genome assembly GCA_032359435.1 of Enteromius unitaeniatus. Classification (NCBI taxonomy): domain Eukaryota; kingdom Metazoa; phylum Chordata; class Actinopteri; order Cypriniformes; family Cyprinidae; genus Enteromius; species Enteromius unitaeniatus. The sequence continues at coordinate 14,919,932 of JAUMHI010000063.1, read as the reverse complement.
TTTTGGCACCGCTGCAGATCTAATTTTGCACGTTTCTTTGGGAAAAGCTCAGATGTATTGATTGGTGATGGCAGTGTGCTGGAGTTAATTATATGTAATGTCCCCTGACAGTTCTCTGGGCTAGAGTGCAGAGCCTGCTTTGTATCTACAGACTCCCAAACGTGTTGTGATTTAGCAGCTTTTTCTGCTCTTTTTAATCCCTTCTGACAAATTTTAGACCTCTGAGAAATTCTATTTTATGAAGAAAGGAGGGTTTTCCATGTCTCTGTACATGCTTCATAAACACTTACTACCTGAGCTTTAGGTTTGCTCAGTCCTGCTGGGAGAAAATCATGACTCCCTTGGCTTATTAATGATGATCGTATATTCTCAATTCACCCTGTGAGAGGACAGGTGCTCGGCTCAAATGGAGTGAAAGGAACATTTTGGCAACATAGTGGTGAACTGCTCTAAATCAGAAAACAGCCGCGTATCTCTTGGGTTTTATTTTTAAGAGCTCTTATCAGCTGTGGAGTGCATGTTTTAAAATCATATGCAGGGTGTGTGGCTTTTCCTGTTTTAATGAAACTTTATGAAAGAAAGTGCAAAGGCTGCATTTATTTAATAAAAAAATAAGTAGAAACGGTAATATTGTGAAATAATTTAGACTTTTCAAAGATTTTTTTTGTGGTATAAAATTTATAATTTTATCTTTTTAATCTCATAATTAGATTTAGTATGTCATCATTTTGAGATATTTAAAAAATCATTAATTTGACTTGTTAGTAAAATTGTTGACTTTTTACCTGTATAATATTGATTTAGTATATCATAATTTTGACTCTTTATAATTTCATAAGTCATAATTTTAAACTTTGCAAGTCACCATTTTGACTTCATCATTTTTATGCTATGATTTGTCAGTCATCACTTTTAAAGTAATTTCAACTTTTTATATATACTTTTATACTTTTTATCTCATCATTTGGACTTTTTGAGTCAAAATCTGAACTTTTTATCTTATAATTATAACTTAAGTCCTCATTATAGCTTTTTATGTCAAATTTCCAACTTTATAAGTCATAATTTAAACTTTTCATCTCATAATTGCAACTTTTAATGTCATGTTTTGAAGTCATACTTTTTTCTTATGTGGCAGAAATATCACGTTTGGGGAAAAATATGATTTCTCATAACTATTGTAATGGCTGCCAAAAATGTAGCTTTGCCATCAAAATAGCAGTATTAAACTGTAACAACGTGACTTTAATTTCTAATATTTGATGAGGATATAAGACATTTTTCAAGTTGGATCACATGAAAAATGCATGTTTTATAAAAACTGCATACACACAAACTCACATAGAAGTACTGAATGTCTATTTGCAATGCAAGTTCTCATTGATTAATAAAGCATTGGGCATTAGACACACGCTTAAACTCCCAAACTCTCTTTGTGACCTCTATAAATGATTTATGATGTGATTTATTATATCTCTTCCACCGATAAAGCCTACTACAGGTAGTTTGCATGCAGAAGCGTGTAGTCCTAAAGGTGATAAGGATAGCTAATCTTTTTTCTTTGCTGAGGTTCATCATTCCCACAAGCCTGTACTTATTAGCAATGCACAGTTCCATCAGAAACAACCTTCAAATGGAGCAATATCCTGTACTGGCTAATTATCAAATTTCAGATCTTAATAGATCTTTTGTGAAAGTAAGAGCAAAATCAATCACAAATGTAGCCTGAGAGCATCCACTTTCAGAGGACCAATTTGTCCACCATTTCACATCAATCGCTATCTCACGGCCTCGTGTAAATTGAAAGCAGAGTAAAGCGAGTGAGCGAGGATGGATCTGGCCATTCTAGTGCCTGTCTTCCTCGAAAATATAACCCGAGGGTGAGAATGAATCAGGCTGAGGGCCCATTTTCCATGCAATGGCTTGCTATTGTCAGGCTGCACGTAGAACTTTGCTTTAATTCTTTCTATCATCGCATACATTTATCATCGGGCCTGAATTACCCAGGGTTGCAGGCTAATGCAGTTTTGAGAGGAGGGTCCCACTCACACAGATGTGAACGGATGTATTTGAGATTTGCTTGGGCCCCAGATGCATTCATTTTACATGCACACACGTTCTGTTTCCCAGCAGATATTCTGAATGGATACTTACACTGATCTCCCCCTGAAGATGTGAACAATTGGTCATTTAATGGCAGAAGGAATACCATTTAAGCTTGCATAGCTACCTCCCCAATGTTTTGGTCAAACCCATTCATCATTTTGTCTAAAGGTGGTCTAAAGTACCCAGAGAAAGCATATATCTGGAAGCTTTCACATTCATCTCAATGACAGTTGCTCAGCAGGTGCAGGATTTCCAAAACGTATGTATTTATAATTATTACAAATGTATTACATTATATATCTAAAAACATATTAAATATGTAAATGACACATACATGTTAAAAATTTCACAAAATGTGAATTTTTGTTATGCTTTTGAAAGAAGCCCCATTTTTAACCCCCCTTTATTTATATATTTATTATTATTATTTATTTACAATTCTTTTTTTTGAGCGAGGCGACGTGCGGGTTCATGTGCAGGCTGTTTATTGATGAACACAGAGCAAAACAGACAGGCTTAAGGTCGTTACCGGCAGACAAGAGTGGTGGAGG
>JAUMHI010000063.1:14898057-14917175 GCA_032359435.1 Enteromius unitaeniatus | reverse complement strand
AGAAAGTTCGCTGGGCACTGAAGTGCCATCCCCTGATCTGGGCTGGCACTTCCAGCTGACTGTGACATAGCCCCCCCCCAAAGGGGCGACTTCCAGACACCCAGACTTGGGAGCCGGAGGGACTGCCCACCAGGGCGGGGCAGACGGCGGGGAAGTCCACTTGAGAAGTGGCCACCAGGGCAGAGCAGATGGCGGAGACCTCCTCCTGGGCGGAGCAGGCGGCGGTGACGACCACCGGGGCGGAACAGGTGGCGGAGACGTCCTACTGGGAGGAGCAGCGGCTGAGATGCCCCCAGGTGGCACAGGCGGCGTAGACGTCCTCCTGGGTGGTGCTGATGGCGGGAACGCCTTCCAGGACGGCTCAGGTGGCGGGGACGCCCATCTGGGTGAAGTCCCTCTGGGCGGAGCAGGTGGTGGAGAAACCCATCGGGGGGGACACGTCCCTCTGGGCAGAGCAGGCGGTGGAGAAGCCCAACGGGACGGCACAGGTGGCGGAGACGTCCTACTGGGAGGAGCAGCGGCTGAGATGCCCCCGGGTGGCACAGGCGGCGTAGACGTCCTCCTGGGTGGTGCTGATGGCAGGAACGCCTTCCAGGACGGCTCAGGTGGCGGGAACGCCCATCTGGGTGAAACGGACAGCGAGGCCCTCATCCCGGGTGGAGTGGTTGGCAGCTGAGCCCTTCTGGTATGGCCAAACAGCGACCAAGGCCTCTTGGGGCCACTAGGCCGATATTGCGCCCTTGAACACCCTACTGACCGTGAATACGCCCTCCGAGACCAGACAGGAACTGAGTACGTCCTTCGAGACCAGAACGAGAATGAATGCGCACTTCGAGACCAGACAGGTAGTGGATATGCCCTTCGAGACCAGACAGGAACTGAGTACTCTCTTCGAGATCAGACAAGGAATGAATAAGCCCTACAAGACCAGACAGATGCTGACGTCACCCTTCGAGACTGAGCCGCCAGGGAAGACACCCTCCCTGACCGACTGGACCAGGATTCAGGGACCTCCATGGGCTGTGCAGCCACTGGGGATTCTACGGCTCAAACCAACATCCCTAGAGGTAGTAAAGCCTCAGGCGGACCCGATGGAGCCACTGTGCCACACACTGGTTCCGGAGGTTCAGGCCACGGGGCCTCAAAGGTCTCGTGGAGCTCGGGTGAGTTCAGTGAGTGCAGATGCGGATCACAGGCAGAGTCTGGCGGATCTGGCCACGATGAGTCCGGATCACAGACTGGGTTTGGCAGATCCGGACATGATGGTTCCGGATCACAGACTGGATCTGGCGGATCCGGCCATGATGGTTCCGGATCACAGACTGGATCTGGCGGATCTGGCCGCCATGAGTCAGGGTCACAGGTCTCAGGGAACTCAACTGGCGCTGAGTGATGGAGACAGCACCCTCTATGGGCAACTCAGGAATCACCGATGGGGAAGACAACTCTCTTGGCTGTCGTTCATCGGCTGGCTGGGTAGCCGGGCCAAACAGAACACCATCCAGCCCCTCTCGCTGGGTGATGTTGTCAGGGACCGTGGCAAACCCCTCAGGATTTTTTGAGACAGGGAACAGCTCTTCAAGCTGCAAAACCGGGACCAACTGGGTGTGGTACAGCACCCCTGGCTGTGTTGCTGGAGCTGACCAGACCAGAAACAGTCTCTTGGGCTGAGGAACCAGGACCAGTAGAGCTTTATCTCTACTGGTCCATCATGGGCTGCGCTTCCTCCTCGGCAGCCATCTTGAAGGCGAGCTGGAAGATGCTCTGAATCTTCCTTGCTGTGTCTGGCGAGGCGATCGCTGGGGGTGAATCCGGTACCGTTGAATTAAAACAGACATAAAACACAGAAAGTTCGCTGGGCACTGAAGTGCCATCCCCTGATCTGGGCTGGCACTTCCAGCTGACTGTGACAGACATTTACAATTTTATAATAGGTAAATAAATGAAAATAAATACAATTAAATCAAATGCTGTTCTTCTTTTGAATATTTTATAATTTTATTTGATTAAAGTAATTTTTAAATAATTTATCATGGTTTTTGTTTAGATTTTTATTTTTTATTATAATCTGTATACAAACTACAGATATATATATATATATATATATACATGAACACAAATAAATAAATTGATTAAAGTGACAGTAAAGACATTTACAAAACACAATACTAAGCAGCAAAAATACTAAGCAGTTTTCTTAACATTATTAATAATAAGAAATATTTAGTGAGTAATACATTTGCATATTAAAATGATTTCTAAAGGATCATTTGAAACTGGAGAATGGAGTAACTGCTGAAAATTATATATTTATATTTATTTCTTTTTTTTAGTTGTTTTTTTTCACATATGCTCATATACTGTATGTATAGTTTAATTATTTATATATATATTTACATATACAAAATAATATAGCATAAAATAATATAATTAGATAATTAGATTATTTGTTTACATTACATAAAATGTATAGATATTTGTCTATATGTACATCTATATCTACTTGCATGCTGCAGTTTTTAGCTGGAATGAGTTTTAATGGCAGCACACTGTAGTTAGAGCATCTACCAGTAGGGGCAAACTTGCTAGAATTCAAGCCAACATCATAGCTCTTTGGTTTGTCTAGGCATGCTAATGTGGCAATGCGGGTCTGTGCAAGTCATGCTTTTAAGTTAAAAACACAAGTCGTGGTCCCCTACCTCCTGTAAACCACCATAACTCAGTTTTGACATATTTGAGCTCGGCATCTCATTAAGGTACCAAAATCACTCCTTCAGGGAGAAGTGTCTCTTATCTCCAAAGCACGTTCCCCTCGAACATTCTGCCTCCACGCTAAATCTTTTCCTCTATGCATTAGGAGTGATATAAAACACAAAGGCTGAGTATACGGATGACAGTCAGGTCAGTGCCTGAGAGGGGCTCGTATGTCAGCATGGCAAGATTGGCTCCAGATGCCGTGAAATGTATTACAGACCAACAGTGGCTTTGTAATGTAAACGTGTGGGATGAGAGCCGCATGCTTCCCTCTTCATATGGGCGTCAGACGTATGCCTGGGCCCCATGGTAATTGTCTGCTCCGTACGCGCTCTGAAGAAGCTCTCCGAGCACAATAGGTAGGAGGACACGCTGTTGGCTGCAGGCTCTGTTCTAATAAACAGGTCTGCTGCAGAAGATGGAAGTTTTATTCTGGTGTTGGGCTCAAGCAGACAGACTTTTCACAGTCTGGTACTCATTGTAGCATATTCTGGCCAAGATCTGCACAATTACACTTTTGAAGTAGCAATTTTGCTTTGTTTTTAAATTTAATTTAAGGGAGGAGTTAACTTAAGTACAGAAGATTATAGCCTACAGAAAGCGCATTAACATAATACCAACATGTCTGCAATGTGCTGGTCTATAGGATGTGACAATATTGCAACTTTTGATAAAATGTCTTTATGATTAATCTATCCATTAACAAAAGTTATTTAATAAATACACATAATAGTGAATAGGAGAAATATGGGTAATATTGTTGATTTTTGTTTGTTTTTAACTAAATTTTGAATATTTTTATTTTTTGCCTTTTTTTATATCTTTAAATTCCTCTTCCATCAGTGTTGTAATATTGTTTTTTTTACCTAACAAATTTCACAAATTTCAATTGTATGAATATACACTTAAATACAAATGTATTTTGCACAACTGCAACATCTTGGCTCATTTACAGTATATTTGTATAGCATATGCTGTGCGTTTTACAGTACAATTGTAGTGATTCACTGTACTCTTACTGGCACCTAAAGATAGTGTAGTGATGACAACAATAAAACAATAATACTACTACTAATAAATTATTATTATTATTATTAAAGGAAGCTGCCACAATCTAGCTGGTGTGTCAGTTCTGGTCACTGGATGACACTCCAGCGACCGTGAGTTCTGTGTTTTGTTGTATCTTGTTCTGTGTGTTTATTTATTTACCTGTCAGCTTCCTCCTGTCTGCTCCTCGTTTGTAACCCCACCCTCTCATCAGTGTTTCACTCCCTTCCAGCCATGTTTTGTCCAGGTATGTTTGATTAGTCCTTGTATAAATTCCACGTCCCATGTCTTGTTCAATTGTCAGTTGATAATGTTGCATGTCAGTTTGTAGCTCTTTGCTTTGCTCCTCACACTTTCCTTTGTTTGTTCTTTGTTTTAATAAATGTTCACGTTTAGAATTCAAGTCCTGCCTCCGAGTCCTGCCCGTTCTGGAATCGAGAGCACGCAATTAGCAACAGCCGGCAGCCGTGACAGAAGCATTGGATGGACAGTGACATTTTGACAAGTTTTGCATTAATTATTTAAAAAAAAATACACAAATAAAATTTAACATTTTGAAATGTTATTACAATTTATAATAATAGTTTTCTGTTTTTTTAAATGTATTTTGTTTATTGTGATTCAAAGCTAAGTTTTTTTTGCATCATTACTCCAGTCTTCAGGATCACATGATCCTTCAGAAATATTTCTAATATTTGGTGATTAAGAAACATTTCTTCTTCTTTCTCAGGATTTTGTGATGAATTAGAAGGCATTATTTACTTTTTGTAACAGTCCTTACCATCACTATTGATCAATTTAATGCATATTTTATATAAGGAAAGCAATGTGTCAATCAAAATACCTTCAGTCCAATATCATGTCACTCAATATATGTGTTTTATGAAATGATATGGAGGCTGAGTAACTAGAGGCAGCTTTAGCTTTTGGAAAACATCTATCCGTTATTCCATGTTTGATTCCAGGGTTAAGTGGAAAGTCAAGCTTGGTGGTTGGTAGATATGGCTCTTAATCAGTAGTTAAGCACAGTGAGGGCCTCCAGATCAGCCATAATGAACAGCACGCTAATTGGACTCTGGCAACCTCTGTCCTCATCTGGCAGCCCTTTATTATATATGGGTGGAACAGGCAGGAGCCAGGAAGCCCACCACTTCAGAGCGCACCGCAACACAAATAAAACTGCACTGATGAGATTAAGCAATTCAAGATGTGTGCGTGTACTTTTTAAGGCAAACAGTGAGAGAGGGACCGCAGTTGTTGGGTCCTCACATGCACACCTCGCACAAAGACACATGCGCTCGGTTCCAGTCAGTAAACAGAGCTGCGTTGTTTTCATTGTGCCCTTATGTGTCACTCAGTAAATAAACATCGTTTCCCATAACTGTTGTATGGGAAAGATAAATACAAGAAGCTGATTAAAAATCTTTAGTCTTGGGAGGATGCTCAGACGACTCTCAGTGATTCATTGTTGGTGAAACCTGTTGTTGGCTAGGGGAACGTGTGGAATACATGAATACAAAGAGTGACCAGAATGTTACAGTGCAAATGAAACATAATTGAATTTGAATTGTTAGTTTTATGCACAGGCACATTTCACTGAACCAAGCAAGCATGAGATGTTTGTAAAACATTTCACGACGTGGCATTTTGGTTTGGAGTTAGGAAATTCCCTGTAGAACATGAGAAAAGGGTTCTAATATATGTAAAAAAAAAATCTCTCTCTCTCTCTCTCTCTCTCTCTCTATATATATATATATAAAATACATATAATTATAAATCTATCTGTTCGCTAGTTTATTTTAGTTAATAATATTTAAGTAAAGTTATTAAATAAATAAAATTTGTTAATGAAATAAAGTAATATTTAAATCAGCTTTTATTTTGTATTTTCAGTTTTGATTTACTGCACTGCTATGTGTTTTATATATATATATATATATATATATATATATTTCTAGCTGGCTTTAATGGATTTTTATTTTGGTTTTAGTTAATTTAATACTTTATTTACAAAAATGTGTAAATAAATTAAAGTAATTCAATAAAGTAATATATAATATTTTTATTTCTTCAGTTTTCATTTGCTTTAAATTTAAATGCTACGTGCTTATGAGATTTTGTTAAACTAAAATATTTGTATTTTTTCTAAAAGCATTCCTGCAATGTTATGAAAACATTATAACTATAGTTATTAAGGTTACAAATAAAACTAACATTATCACAACCTTTTAGCTAGCTGGGACTGGAGCCCAGAGTTCTGATGCCCAGGCCACCAAAGCTTTATTAGTTGGTTTTTATGTCGTTGTCTGGGATTTTGTTTTGCTACTGCTTAAACTGTCTCATTAGAAGACAATTCCTGAGTTTATGTTTGGTGTTTAGTGTGCATATGCCATTGTTTGTGGAAATTTTACCAGCATGTATAGAGAGAACAGTTTAGTTCTGTCAGTTTTTTTCACACTAGAACGCCGGCTTCATTTTAAACCTGTCTGTCAACAGGCAGACATGCTGACGGCACACTTTACCCACTGGAAATAAGGTACAGTAAGTGCTTAGAATTACCATCACTGAAACTACACCATCCATTCAGCTTTCACAGAAATCCATTTAGGAGTTTTTCGAGACTTCTCTTAGCTGTGTGATAAAGTGTGAGAATGGCTCAGCATGAAGTTGTCTACAGTACACTATAATCTTAAAAATAAAGGTGCTGAAAAGGTTCTTCACAAAGCCATTCAGTCAAAGTTTCTTTAAAGAACCATCTCTTTCTTACGTTTTTATATTCTGAAGAACCTTCTTTCGCCACCTTTTGTGGAATTTTAGTGGAAAACCATTTGTGGAAAATTGTATATTGTATGGCCTTGTATTGTAGTGAATCAGGGAAAATATCAAGATGAAATGAATGAAGATAATTTCTGAGTAATGCTATTTTATCACTTAGTCATGGGATTTTATTATTTTTTAATACTGAAAAAAAATAGTTCACCTTTAAATTCTGCAGTATTTCTCTAATTTTTCACAAATATATGTATACATTGTGGTTTTTTTTTATTTTTATTATTTTAACATTTAGCATATGTGGTCATTAGCTTAGCAACATTAGTCAATTTACTTTATTTTATTATTTATATGCTATTATTGTCTATATTTTATATTTTGAACTCAATTTTATTGTTACTTTTTGCTTTTAATTGTATGTATTTATTTATTTATGGTAATGTATCTATTTAGGGTTTAATTTATATATGCAGTATAAATATGTGTGTGTGTTTATGTTATTTATTTATTTATTTATTAATTGTGACTAATTGTAGTACTTCAGCTTAAACTTATTTTATTTCAGGTAGTTGCCTCTTTAACATTTCTAAATTGAGATTTTATTTCATTTTATTGTGAGGATCTAAAAAAGCCTGCTGTTTTCAGCATGTTGTATCCAGTCTTATCCACTTAGTCTAACATATACATACAGTATTTTTACATAAATATATAGGAATAGAACTATCAATACTCAAGTCAACACTTATTGAAAACAACAATGGGTTGTTACAAGTTGAACACCGCCATGGTCATGGGATTATTTGACCAATATGGATACTGTGCATAGAAAAACCGGTTTCAAAGCACTGTTCTTGGTGTAAATATGTTGAGTAAAACTTTATCTTCTTGTTTTACATGGTGTGACCTGTGGCCTGACAGTATGACGTTTTAATGGAAAAACCACTGCTGCTGTTTGTCCTTCTCACATACAGATCATTTTGCATCCTGTTTTTCGTTTTTCATCGCTAACAGATTGTATGTGAGCAAAAGATAACATTTGACGGTTGGTGTGTTATGTTTGTAAGTTCAGGGTATCATGTTCGACAGTGTGATGGTCAGCTTTGTTTATGGTTTCTTGGCTTTATTTTAGCAAGATTTGAAAATGATTTCTTATCAAAGGTGTGGTCAGACCAGGACAATATTTTTGTCTAAAGTAACCGGTGTAGTGTAATTTGTGGGGGACAGTGTGCATAGTTTGTGTGGCAATCCAAACACGATCTAACCTAAAAGCATATTTCAGCATTGTTTACCATATAGAATTCAAAGTGGTCTTTATGTTTTAGTCCAGTTGAGTGGAAACAGACATGGGTCTGGGTTATGGAAAAAGAGACTGTGTTTTGGATGACTGTCAAAATATTATCAATCAATATGACCAATCTAAATATTTTCCCCCACATTGTACATCTGTCTCATTCTGTGTTATACTGATATGCCTACTGTGCTGACCCGACGTCCAGATAAAAGCCTACGACACACAAACAGATCACTTCCTAGACTCAATACTGAAGCCACGACTTCTATAGTCTCAGACAGAGCTGTAACCAGTAGGATGTAATTAAAGCACCTCAAGCAGTGCACAAAAGCAGCTCCTCCGGAGCTGAGGATATTGTCCATGTGGTGCCTTTAGTTTTATTTTTTGCATGCAGGGAAAATATGCAGACCACAGTTGGACCTTTTTTAATGTTTCATGACTCAGATTAAACAGTTTATGAACCAGGGATTCAGTTTGTCATAATATATTTCCATCATTTCTTTCCATTTAAATTTTGCCAAATGCATTGTTGTCTATGTAATTAAGGAGTGAACCACTACACCATTAGGATTTCCACCTTAGTTTAATCTTATCATGTTCCTATATGTTTACACACATACAGTATATGTCACCCTGGACCACAAAACCAGTCCTAGGTCTCTGGGGTATATTTGTAGCAATAGCTAAAAATACATTGTATGGGTCAAAATTATCTTAATTATTAAGATATGTAAATTTTGTACGTTAAATATATTAAAAAGTAATTTTTTATTAGTAATATGCATTGCTAAGAACTTAATTTGGACAACTCTAAAGGTGATTTTGTCTATATTTATTTTATTATTTTTTGCACCCTCACATTCCAGATTTTCAAATAGTTGTATCTCATCCAAATATTGTTCAAGCCTAACAATACATCAATGGAAAGCTTATTTATTCAGCTTTTACATGGTTAATGAATACAAATTTTGACTTATGTATAATTTTGACTTATGTTATTATGAATAAAACTTTGACTTTTGAATTCTGAAAAAAAAAATTATGTTTTTGGAGAAAGTCATTTATAGGGCTGCATTTTTCATTAAAAAAACAAAACAAAAACACAATATAGTGAAATATTATTATTTAATTTATTCCTGTGAATTTATCTTCAATATTGACAACTGTTTTTACTGCTTTTTCTCCAGGATTCTTTGATGATTAAAAGTTTAATGATGATTTATTTGAAATAAAAATCATTTGTAACATTATATATGTATGTTATGTTACTTTTGATCAATTAAATGCGTCCTTGCTGAATAAAAGGTTTTCCTTTTTAAAAAACCTTTGAATAGTAGTGTTTCCAGTGTTTTTAAATGATAGTTTCAGTAGTAAATTATTCCTGGGCACAAAATAAGCATATTGTTGCTTTCCAATTGTCAATTTCATATGTTTCACAAATAATAACAGCTCCAAAGTAATAAAGCATAGCTGGTACTACTTATATGTTTAAAATCCCTCCGCGACAACAAAGGTTACCGTTTGGCGCCATCTTGTTACAAACACTGGACAACCACAATTAACAATGGAAAATGTAAAATACATCCATTGTTATATATTCATATGTAGATATTATAAATTGTCTTATTAACATTTTTATGTTAGTCATTTAATACTATATTGTTTCGTGGAAGGATGAAAATGTTAATTCAAAACAAATATTCCAATAAAATGTTTCAAATTCATATTTGTTACGAGCCGCACCTCTGTTGCTCAACCCGAACGGCGCCAGCGGGAACCTTCGCCCGAGTATTAGTTTCACCCGGAAACTAATCAGCTACAGGTGTTTCTATTTTCAGTCACTATAAAAATAGATCCCCACTGTTTCCAACACTTCGCAAAGTCTTGTTTGCCTCTAAGCAACATTACCGAGCGTTTCTCAAACTTTCTGCTGGATATTCTATGTATGACCTTGCCTTGTTTCACCGACCTCCATTGGACACCAGAAGCCGAGAATGCCTTCCAAGAACTCAAGGAACGATTTACCGCAGCCCCAATACTCAAACACCCTGACCCCAGTAAAGAATTCGTAGTCGAGGTCGACGCTTGTCGGTTCATTCCACTCGTCAAACTGCCAACAGCCTGGGAGACCGCTGAAGTGGTAGTGGATCAGGTGTTCCATTTCTTTGGCATACCAGATGACATCGTTACTGACCGGGGCCCCCAATTCACCTCACGGGTATGGCAAGCTTTCATTCGCCGGGAAAGACAACAGGCTGACCGCCATCGCCGACCAGGACCCACCTACATACCAGGACAGTAGGTGTGGCTGTCCACCCGTGACCTCCGTCTTCGACAACCCTGTAGAAAGCTGAGTCCGAGGTACGTGGGTCCCTTCAAGATATTGAGACAAACAACCCCTGTTTCTTATTGCCTAGAATTGCCTAATACTGACCTACCTTCCACATGTCTCTACTGAAACCCGCTGGTGATCCGGGAGCGGAGAGGAACCAGGACGAGGTCGCGGCTACCAACATCCCTCCCCTGATCATCAACGGCGAGGAGGCTTACCGGGTTCAAGAAATTCTGGACTCGAGGCATTGGAGTCGTATCATCCAGTACCTAATTGACTGGGAGGGCTTCAGACCTGAGGAGTGTTCCTGGATAAACGCCCAGGACATTCTGATCATCCTGAAAGGCCCAGATCCCATCCACGGGGTAGACCCCGGTGCCGAAACCGGCCCAGCCAAAACAGACCTTGCTTCAGGAGCAGCTTGCAGGGGGAGGGCTCTGTTACGAGCCGCACCTCTGTGACTCAACCCGAAGGGCGCCAGCGGGAACCTTCCCACTGTACAGCAGTTTTTATATTTAATACTTTTATTTAGCAAGGACACATTAAAATAATCACAAGTGAGAGGAAAAGCAAACAAAAAAATCTATTTCACAGTTATGTTTCTTCGATTAAATCATTTTAATATCATTGCTGTCAGGCGGAATCCTCGCATCTCCAAAACCACAATTTTTCGGGGAAAAAAACATGCATATTTTTATGTTATTAAACATTGTATAGTGAAAGTTGGTATTATACCATATGTTGCTATCGTATACTGTTGTGGGCCAACATTAACATTAACTTTGGGAGCAGGGATGTCGCTGCTGCCAGCAGTGTTCATCAAAGTCTGTGGTCACATTGAGCCTTTTGACAAGAGACAAGGCTTTATGAGCTAATCGATTGTAGTTACATACATCTTCATAAACTCTAATTCTAAACGTTAGAGCTATGAGTGATGCAATACCAAAATAAAATGACAAGAGGCTGTCTAATAGGTGGACATTAATCTGCACGCCAAGAAAGTCTGGCAGGCTGTTAAAATAGTTCAGTTTTGTGTGCAATGGCAAAATTATTATATGTCATTTCGGGTTTTTTTGTTCAGTTAATTTAGAAAAATGTTTGGAGTATTTGTTTTGCTTGTCAAATATAAGTTTTTGTTTTTTTAAAGTAGGCTAACGACCAAACAGCCATCAGCAGACAGTGAGCTGTTCATAAACTATGCCCCTGGTCACAAGTAGCACAGCCTTCTCTGTTTATGGAGATGTATATGAAGCATTTCACTACATTGCGGATGCGGCAATGGTTGTCATAATAATCAATCTCTGCGTGCAAGTTTCCAACCAAAGAGACACAACTGTATCTGAGCATTAAGATGCCTGAAACTCTGTCTTACGAAAGCTGTAATTATTTCATGTAGCCTACTATATTCAGCAAAGTTTTGCATGTTTGGCAGTATTTTCTCACAATTTTTGTGTTGTAAAAATGTATTATTATAGTTTTTCAATTTAAAACTCAGAAGGAGGGGAAGGAGAGTGAGAGTATATTTTGTCCAAACACTCAGCGGTAAATCAGCAGTCAGTAAACTGGGCCAGTTCTATTGTTGGTGCCTTGCAGCAGAAAACAGAGTCACTCCTCGCATTAGTATTCAGGACTGGACTCATTACAATTCAGACAGTTTTCTTGCCTTCTGCATGTCTGCCTGTACACTATAAATGAATGACTAACTTTACAAAAACCAGATATCACAGATCTAATGAATAAACCCTAAATTTGGAATAGGTTTATACATACATGCATAAGATAAACAGTCAAAAATTTACTGTATTAATTAAGTATTAATTTTAACAGACACTTTTGGGAACAGAATAAATGAACCATGGGGTGACAAATATACAGCGTATTTCTTATTTGGGCCACCAAAGAATAAACAAGAATAGTGCACCTTTAAATCATTGGTTAATAAACATACATAGTACATGCAAGTGTTTGTTGTTTTTTATAGCTTGTAAATGACTATCTGACCATTCAAAAAGAGGGAGTTTTATTTCCTGGGAAAGCAAGGCTTTTAAAAGCTACATGCTTTTGGCAAACTTCCTCATGTAATGCTTTTTATGTAATGGGTCTTAGGAGGGGAAGTTGTAAGTTACCAAAAGGCAATTTTGTGAGCTTCCTCAGAGGTGCTAAATTCTGCACTAGACTCGAATTTCTTCATGAAAAACTACAAAAAAACCTTAAGCAAACTTGATTATTTTTCTGTGAACGGCTGCCTTGTATCTCAAGCGTCAGAGTTGACATCAAACAGAGCTATAATGTGTTTTTTAAATGCATTTTCAGACACCAATGTTCCTTTTCTTTCTTTTAAACATACAGCAAGGTCAGTGTGAGTACAGCAAGCGTGAGTTTACATTTATGTTCTTAGCAGATGCTTTCAGACCAAAGTGACTTAAAATAAAGTACACAAATCATGTTAATGTTATTTCCATGACGGATAATTGCCATACATGTGATTTGTGCACTTCGTTGTAAGTCGCTGTAGCGTCACAGGCTGGTTAATCTCAGGTCTCGACTCAAAGTAACACACCATTACCTGCCAACACCTGCTGTCTTTCTCTTCCTGAACTCTCTACCCCGTGAGAGTTCAGTTCACGCTCACCTACATTCGCTCTAATGCATAATGCATTACTCCTTTTGCCCTTTAAAAAACTCATTTATTAACCATCCACAGCATGCAAGCTTATTTCGCTCTCGCAACCCGATAACTTGGTCTCTTGCGGTTAATATCATATTGATGTATGATTCATTGATTGTTCTCTGTTGCTTTGATATCTGAAGAGCTGAATTAATTTTCTTTTTAAAGCTTTCATTTTATGTTTGGCTTTGAAGTACGGGTTTAACCTTTTCTAGTTACTCTCTTTAGTACTCATCAAATCTGAACGTAATTGCAATTTAACTACAGTTTTATTTTTCTTGTAGTTTTATGTTTTAACCAGTTTATGTTTAAGTTTCGCTCGTCCCTACGTTGGCTTTTGAAAACTTGCAATACAGTGCAAGAGACAAATGAAGAATATTTTTGGGATTGTTTATGGTGTAATTCATGAGCAATTCTAATCATGTTGTCTTTGTTTGCAGAACGTTTTTGCCCCTATTAAGTTAATCCCTGGATTGCTATTATAATGCTTTGCTTCTAATTATGCTATTTTTAAGTCGTGTTTTGTGTGCTTTACCTGCATGTAGTTTTAATGCGAAGATTGGTACATTTTACCTATTCAATCTTTGAATCTTTTCAGTTGAACATGTACTAATCGTTCTATTTGCACAGGATTAAAATTGTCATATTAACAATAAGCAAATTTGCAGAGCACATTCACGTCTTTGATCATATTCTGAATTAAAAAAACATTATGCAGTTACAGTTTTGAGAACATTCATGATTAAGACTGTCCTCCAACAAAAAAACAACCCTATAGGTTGTTTGTGCAAGTACCTTATTACGACCTATATTTACGTTAGGGTTAGAGGTACCTAGTTAAAGGTAAGCGCCCTCTAGTAAGCGTAAAAATAATTACAATGTCGTATTGCGTCTGTGGTCATAAAATGATGCATGACTGTCTTTACCAATTCATATAAATAAAAAAAGAAATGTCAAAAAATTTGAATAAAAAAGTTTGTTTAAAATCCTTATTCGTTAAACTACTGGAAAGAAAGCATTATGGAAATTCAAAAGTGTTGGGTGTCTGACGACTGACATGAGAGTGAATAAATGGTGACAGATTTTTCATTTTTCAATGAACTTAACCTTCCAGACTCTTTTGTTTTCTGTCAGTGTTGATATCTTATCCTTTATTAGCTCATGCGGAAAGCTCCCCCGCAATATGCTCTGCTGTCAGGTGTGTCTGGACAAGTGTGTGTGTGTGTGTGTATTGTACAAAGAGCAGTAGTACGCCTGAATGCTCTGTCTGTGGTCTACGGGATGATTCAGCTTTCCATGTGGATCCTCTGCCAGACACATTAGTTTCAATCTGCTGGGAATCTCATCACATGCTTTTTGGCTTTATGATGGCATGCTGCTCATCAGAACCAGCGCTGCTTCACTGCTGGTTGTAAAAACCTTCATCAAAAAGGTTTGGGTTTAGAAACATCCCACATACCTCTGTAGCTGCTCTATTGAAGAGTGTGTCATGTTGTCAGCGACAGTTCAAAGGGGGCCAAGCCCTGGATATGCAGAAATGATTGATGGGAAGGTCTGATTGATCCTTGGTGCTGAGCATTATGTGCAGCCACCAAAGCTGTCAATCATTTTTTCATCCAAAAATTTGAAGCGTACTTGGCTATGAGAGAATTCTGAAACATTGACAGTTGTCGCTGTTAACGCTCTTTGAAATGATCCTGTCATCACCAATACTGTAAACATCTCTACATTAACTAAGAAAGTGAGTTAATGTTTTTCCTTTATGAAAAGGAGGAGCATGCCTGGTCAAAAACCTGTATGTCGTACAGTAATATTAAAGTTTATTGTTTAAAGGTTTATTGCGCTAAATCCTTTTATGTAATGAGGCACCATTAAACCTTAGATCTTTGTATCACATACATCTTTATCATATACCCATTTGTTTGTCAATATAGATTTTTTTTATTTTTTTTTTTTATTGGATGACACAAAATGACACAATTTGCATCATCTGGCTGACATTTGCGGAGAAATAAACATGGATTTCTGGGTGCAGGTAAAACAGAGATGTATTAATACACATATATAATATACATGTATTAAAATGTAAGACACAAAACTTTTTTATAGGCTTTTTAACCTGTAATAATCTTTACTGCAATCAACAACCTGGCAACCATCCTAGCCTATAAATAAAATCTAGATAACTTAATTATTCCAAATGTCTTGCAGCCACTCTCTCTAGGTTCCAGACTTGAAGGTCAACACCAGCGAGTCTGCTGACCCACTTTTCGATGAGGCACCAGAAGGAGTGCCCGGCCAATAACTGGAAGGCATTCTGCAGTGCACCATCTGTGCACATGGATAGGTCAAATGTCAGCATGCATGCTGAATCACACCTGGGAAAATTCCTAAAATGTGATGGATTAGAGAGAATCGCTTAAAGCATGTGTTAGGAGACCATCATGGTGCATGGACGGAAGAGTTTCATCAATTTAAACTATATGCTAAAATTACTTACCTTTCCAGCTGACGTCACCAGTGCCTCTAATTTTTTAACAAACCATCAACTTTTTAAGATCCATAATATCTCGACAGGTTCCATCACACTTTATTTTTCATTGAACATTCCGTTCAGGTTGGAAATGTGTCATAAAATAGGTTGTGGATGCCAGACAGTTAACTTTAAAACATGCTCTACTTGGATATTTGACTGATATGCGAGGACAAAATGTGGGGGGAGATGGGGGGAAGGTTTATTTGAGCGATTCAAAAGTTTTGAGTGTGGAAAAACTGTGCAATTTGATTATGTAAATCAGATGTGGGAAAGCCATTGGATGCGGAGAGAAACTATGGGCGGCTGGAACGGGCCGGTTGTGGGGAACAGGCCTCCATCCAAGCCTCTTAATGACAGTCATTGACCCCCTTCTGTCTATGACTTTTTGAGAATAAAACCACAAAAATGCTCACATTCCTACGTTTGTACAGCATAAACAGATGGAAAATGTAAGACATTCTGCTGCAAAAGGTAGGATCCTTTACCTGATACCACGAAGAGGCAATCTTTTACACCCTGGAATTTCCTTACACATAAATTTGTGAAGAAAGGTTATCGGTAATCTCCTGTTGTTTTTACAGTGATGTTCTGGGTTAGATTTTGTATTATGGTCTGTGCCATTCATCCGTTCATTCTTTATCGCACTTCTGTGAGTAATCTGAGATTTCCATCTCTGCTGGAAATAACCTTAACTACTTCTGATGTGTTGCGAATGTGTGCAGGTGCAGGTACTCAAGCGTAAAATACAGATTCTGTGTGCTTTATGGGCATGAAACACTTCGATCCAACTCACATAATGTAGACCAGTGGATCTTTTCCAAATACAGAAATCATTCAAACTTCACACACACACACACACACACACACACACATCTTCAAGATCATAGGTGCTCAGTAGGAAACTGGCAAAATGTCTTCTTTTCCCAGATAAGATTACCAAAGTTGAAATAACATGCACATATGACCAGAAATGTGAAAGTTAGCCATCCGTGACTCGTACAAGCCAGATCTGTCTAATTCAATTTGGAGTATAATCACTGAAAGACATCCGAAAGGCCTTGGTTTTCCAACCTCTGTTGAAGGTCAGTATGCAGTTATTCACTTAAGTTCATTATTAATGGGTCTGCGTGATATTCGAAATCAAAATGTGAAATCAAATGTGGAGGAAAGGCATGTGTTCTTTTTTCTGGTACAAGTAGGCTGACTTGCAACCTTTTTGCTAGTGAATGACTTTCGCTCTCATAAATGCCTCACTAATGCCATGCTTCAGTTATGCACAAAGAACCCTTCTCCTTAAGTGGTCTGATATTGAAAGGCATTTTCAATTGAGCATTATCTTTTGAGATTTGAAAATGGTCTTGCTAAAGGTCAGCATAAATTTCTATCTCTTCAAACACTGATGGGAAGTTAATAACAAAAAATGCATTGTGAAAGAAAAGACAGCTGAAATGCAACATTGTGTACAATTGCAGCCTATGGTTCCAAGCCTGCAGCCATGAATGAATAATGAAGGAGCAAATATTATCAATCACAAGTGTCACTTCTTGTGTGACAAGTGTTCTTATCTTACCATGTCAAATACGCCACCCAGGTTCTCCCATTCATCACATCCTCCCGCATTATCATTTAATTTAAAGGCAGAATGATTTAATATTACTTATGTGGTTGAAGGCAACTTTAAGAAACTGTTTTTAACTGTAGACATGTGATCTCGTGGTTTCCCTTGTGGCTGTTATTGGTTAAATATAACAGTTGTGAGGGCATAGATGGACACGGAGGGGGTGAAGCTTTGAAAAGAGATGAATATAAAAGTACAAACTGTGAAAGAAATAATATGTTGTAGTCTATTTTCTTTAGTGAAGAAAAAAATACACAAACTTACTGGTATTTGTATTTAAATATTGTGTCTAAAATGTACTTAAAATTAACCACTTGTTATTGAAATGTTGAATATCAAGCAATATCACACTCGCAGTCATGTTGGTAAATCATGTGGATTATTGTGATGTTTGTATTCTTGTTCGGACGGCACCCATTCACTACAGAGCAAGTGATTTTGCAAATTTGTTGATATGAAGAAACCCATACATCTCGGATAGCCTGAGTATGTTTTCAGCATATGTTCATTTTTGGGTAAATTATTCCTTTAAATGCATTTCCACAATCCAAAAAGACCCTCTATTGAAACATAACTACAAAAAAACAGCTTAGTCATTTAACAATATATGGTAAACCACAGATCAAGGGCCGTCATAAATTATCAAAACATATTTACGAAGCATATAATGCATTAAAAAGTGCTGGTTGTAAATATAAATAACTATAGGCAACTGGGTTTAAAAGCTGTACAGTATGTAAATAGCAGGCTGTTCGCTTTAGAGTGATGGAGGTTTTTCCCCACACAGGAAACAGATTATTAGAAAATCATACAAATTTGACAATGACAAATGACATGCACAAATAATACGTGTACAAGAGGGATTCCACCTATTTCATATACAGGAATTTGATATTATACTTTAGGTAATGACATTTCAGCATGCTACATTAAACGTACATCAAATTTACATGGTATATAATTCTTCATAAGCTTAACGTGTTAGCCATAAGAAAACAATATGTAGGCTTTTGAGCTCTTCATTGTGAACTCAAACAAACCATTTATACTTTCAAATGTGAAGTGCGCCATGTAATTTGTAGCTGGCCCTGTGCTGCAGATGAATTTGAGGGGCCACGTACTTCACTGTATTCTGCTTTAAAAGATTTTTTTGTGGGATTTCAGACTGTGCTAAGCCTAAATTTGTGGGTCTTAGTTTAAAAACTGCCCTTATCCATGTAGAATTATCACAGGAATTCTGAGGTTTCCATCACAAAAATTGTTTGCAGATCTGATATGTGGTACATGCAAAATGTAGGATTTGGGAAACATACAACCTGGAAACCTGGAATTCTGTAAAACTGGAATTATACCACTGTAACGTTTATGAACACTTTTATTATCTCAAATTAAGCCATGCAGTCAGGAGGGAGGAAAATAGTAATTACAGTTTCAGAAAAAAACAAAAGATTGTCTAACGGCACACCCATTCCTATAAGACAATTTCAGTAAAAATCCATTGAGTCGGAAGGGTCAGTTCCTGTGATTCCTTCAGTTCTGTAATAGATTACATCATAGCATCCTGCTGTTCTGTGAATGGCCACATTGAAGACTGTCTAAGTAGCCTGGGTCTCGCTATTGAACTAGAATTACATCAATATTCACTGGACCATAGAGCACTCTTTGTGTCCTCAGCAACTACAAGATTGATTCTTTCTCTCTTCCTCAGTTTCTTTTCTTCAATTTCTCAAGTCTTCAAAGGGATCCGAATACTCCCTGCTGTTTGAAGAAAGCAGTACATATTACCCATAAAGCCTGCCTAAATTGTATGGCTTCTGCTAAATGAAAAATATATGTAGGTTGAAGACCTGATTATAGGAGCAATTCATTTGAAAAGAAAGTGCCAAAGACAAAGCTTGTTTTCTGAATGTGGGCCCTCTACTGGATGTTTTAAAATTTAGCTCATTAATGATTGCATATATATAGACTTGATATTTTTGTGTATTTATGTATGGCTGTTGATATTAATAATAACTGACCTGGAGCCTGTACCATGAAGCCGGATTAGCTGGCTAGCCAGGTAAGTTTAGGATTAGTTTGCACCAATCCTGGGTTTTAGGT
>JAUMHI010000063.1:14880050-14896556 GCA_032359435.1 Enteromius unitaeniatus | reverse complement strand
TTTGGATTTGTCAACCCAAAACTAATCCTGTAACTCTGAGTTTGTTTAGCCACCATCATGGTACAGGCCCCTGGTTTTAACAAGAACTGAGTGCTTGCAACCCTAAAACAATTGATTGCAACACCAGCTTTAAATTCAACTAGTCAAAATATTAATTTTGTGCCTTAATGGTCTGTGTATCATCTGCATAAACACAAAATGACTCCCTTTTGAATGTTCACTTTCTTGACTAGGATGCATTTTTTAGCACATTTTAAATTTGCACCGCTATATTTGTGACATAAGAGCAAAGATAATGGATAGCAAAGATGAATACTGATATTCTTGATTGCATACCTGTTAAAAAGATCCAATTACTCAAACATTACATATGTTTCCTTATTAAAAACGTATCCAAAAGCCCTTTTGCATTGCACAAAATGACTTGTTTTTTTCTATAATAAGGAACAACCCCGAATATTGCTATTCGAAACGTTTTATCTGACTAAAAACGTGCGAGAAAAGTGAATCTAATATTTTGTAAACATTTCAGAATGCGTGCAGTAGAGGGTTAAGCCAGACCGTGTGTGTGTGTGTGTGTGTGTGTGTGTATACATACCCTGGAGGAGGGGTTGTACGCATGCGCACTGGAGACACTAACCACACGCGGCTCAATCACGACATTTATTCGGCGTCCACTATGCATCATCTCAACACTCTCGGTGTAAGGACGTCCAAACACAGTCGAGCGTACTGTAAATACTGTATGCGCACCATCCACTCCAGCCTACGGGATTCTCTCCGCAAATAACATGGGTTAAGCGGAGGATGTCTGGATAATTCATTTCAACACTTTGCAAGGATGGGGACTCGGATATTGTCTTTTGGCAGAGGCATTTTGACAAAGACGAAGAGAGAAATCAAAGAAGGGCTTTAATATCATCCTTCCACTCTTTCATTTCCTTTCCTTCTTTTCTTTTTGAGAGATGATCGCAGAGTTGGTGTGCAGCGCCGTGGCACTGCTCCTGTATGTCAACACACTGGACGCCGATTTCTGCTACGATGACAGGTATGCCAGTGAATGAACCCGATACATCCGCACGTTCTTGATCGTCGTAGTGAGTTCACCGGTTTCGTAGCAACCGGAGAACGTTGAGCCGAATGTAGAAGCGGCGGCTTTTGTTCTTTTCATTCTGTTACAATGTTGCGACAGCGCAGGGAATGGCGGCGCGAGCGTGACAACTGTCAGCGGATAAACAGAGCCAGTCGTGCAACTTTGAAACATTTAAGAGTGTGTCGCTGGGTTTTTTTTTTTTGCTATTATTGGAATGCACTCAAGGAATCACGTGCTGTCTGTTTGTGATGATGCCTAAGAATATCGCACTCCGCTCGCTAATTTATATCAGGGGAATTGTCAGCCCTGGGGGAACTGAGCCTGGCAATTTAGAATTAGAGCCAGACGGGGATATTTGGGAATGGGAAGTGCGTTTCGGTTCCGTTTATGATGCTTTGAACACTTTTAAGGGGAAGGGGTGAGATTCGCGTGGCATGCGTTTACTGCCCTCAGCAGTCTGTTGCCAAAATAATGTAGTCTTATTTACAAAAGTCTAACACTTAAAAAATAATGGTAAAGTTTGTAGCAAACTTTTTAAAGACTTCTTAAAGGGGCGGTGTAAGTGAGTACTGAATGCAGCATATAGTAAATGATAGCTACTAAAGCACAATCAGGGAACGTATTTAATACACAGAATATTCATAACTGCACATTTTCATATTAAAGCTTATTAGTTGAAGTCTCACGACCCTTAAGTAGGCTGCAGTTAATGTTGGGTCGGTGTTAATTCAGATCAGTTCAGAAACCACCGATTCATACTTGTTTTCCAGTCGCACTGTATGAGAAGAACCACATCGACTTGAATATCGTGGAAATATGATGAATCTCAGTTGCTAGCTTTATAATAATAATAATACGCGTCGCAGAACAAATATCTCAGCACTTGGTCCCGCCACTTGTTTCTAACGGACGGAAAAGCCACATGTCTATCAGCTCTCTCGGTTGGAGAACGGTAGCTTTTCATGATCGTTTTGCTCCTCTACCCCATTGGGATGACACATTTATTTTCCTAATTGGCGTTAGGGCACGTTATAATAACATTAAAGAAAACTAGAGCTGCACGACAGTTACGCGCCGTTGAGAAGCAATAATCCAGAGAGCAAGCAAGCGACGAGAGCGTCCACTGTCGCAGGTTGTGAAATAAATGTGTCTCCAGGGTTAAATTCTTACATTTACAGTGACTAATTTATTTCATTAGACGCCTACTGACATTCCTATGCTATATAAACCATATAGGCTTAACATGTTTTTCTCAAAAATGTGTTTAATCTTAAAAATAGGAAAAAAAAAATTTCCCCAGGTTGCCAAGACATGCATTTCTCTTTCCTCAAAGCATGCTTATTAGAGCAAGTTTGAATTATCAGGGCGGTGAAACCAAAGTTTGGGTTACTGCAGGTATTGCAGATGGTGCGCTGTATTGGGTTTATTGTGTAAACTGCAGTCTGAGGAGATTTGTCAAGCAGTGCCTTCTGTTTTCGAATGCCTCGTGTTTGTAATTAGTAGCAGGCTTCATTTAAAACTAGAAATGACATTTCATCTCATGGCGTTCCCTGAGGTGAAAGGACTGCAGAAACAAGTGTCAGGCAAGTCCTGGGCAGTGTTACGCCTCCTGTGCTGGTTATCATTTAATTTGCGTTGAGAAAGAGCAGATGTGACGTGGCGGTGGTAGAGAAGCCTTTTTTTTTGGTTTGGAGTCCTGATATCACACATGTAAATGAAAACAGTCTCTTAAATCACTGAACTGACCTCTATTATTCAACCAAAGGCTTGTGAGGATCAGGGTTGGTAACATTTAAGTGAGCACTATCAGATATCCCTAGTCGTATAAGGGCTTTATTAAAAACGGGAGGTTGGCATTTGATTTGAGCATAATAAAAGCGTTGAGGAATGGGGGTTGTGTTTTTTAATGTGGAGACAGGAAACGGAGCACTTAGCAAAGTGGTTCTGCACATATATATATATATATATATATATATAGTCGACCAGAGTAATGCACAGAACATGCACTTCAAAATGCTGGCTAAAAAGCTTCCAAAAATGAAAAATATGAAATTTTGATAGCAAAGGCAGCATGCATTATACATCAATATTATATGTCTGGATTGCCTAGTCACTTTTTAAGAATGACATTTGGTTCCTTTTTCAGGCAACTCATGGATGTTTCGTGTTGGAAGAATTTTTTAACAGGAATTATTGTCTTTAAGGATTATAACAGAATTCTAAGTGAAAAAGCATATTCCCGATTTAAATAAGTTGCCTTTTAAAAGTTCATCTGCGTCTCTTGTGGTTTTGTGCATGATGCACTGCTAAATCCATTTGTGAAATGAATGTTACTGTAAATCTAAAGGGAAATTGCCCTCTAATAATACAAGAAGCTAAACTTTCTGTCGCTTCCTCATTAAAAACGTCAGCTTCTTCCTCCTCTGTAATCCGTGTACCATTTATGCTGTTGTGACATACCATCACTCAGGTCTATTAGGAGCTCAGTAAGCTTGACTTTAGTGCTGCGTGTCCAGCTTTCCCTAGGGAGCCCTCTGTATCTGCTCTCGGTCTCCAAATCACACTCGACCCTGACACCTGCACTACAGAGTGGAGGCCATAACTTGTGGAGCTCAAATCTGATGCTATAATCCCCACACCCAGAGCAGAGATGGAGAAAAGAGTGGATAGATGCCAGGGTTGAGTTATAGCCTCATCTCCGTGGCCTGCTGTGAACCTGTCCAGAGGCCTGATAGATGAACTCGCATGAGGAATCGTCGTCATTCACCTGAAATTGAGGGCAAACCCATTGCCGTTTCAAGTTCTCGCGGGCTTTATTTATTTGGGGTTTGTGGTTTTGGAAAGAGAAGGCTTTGAGTCGGATGAATGAGTTCCTAAAATGGGTAATTTTTCTTTTTTCTTTTTGCATGTAGAGTAGAATCAGATACGTTTTGAGTACTTCCTCCACAAGTACTTATAAAGACAGCATGAAATGGCATTTGCAATGCATTCATCTTCCATAATGTGACAGTTTTCAGAGTGTAGAAGAATATGGAGCTAAAAATAATGCAATATGGGATTTGTCTGGACTGTGAAAAGTGGACTAAGATATTATTGGTTGACATGTTTTGCCTTTCTGTGCAACCATAGCTATGTAAGGAGAAATTATAAAATATTTATGTAGATTATGTGGATATGGAAAAAAGAAGTGTTTGAATTGGACAAATAGATATTTTTTTATCATTTTAAATTAATTTTTAATGTCAATTAGATTAGATCTTTAGAACATTTATAAAAAAAAAAATATGGTAAGGTGTACTGCATTAGTTGAAGGATTTATGTATATATAATATATAATTTTTATTTATTTATTTATTTTTTTAATGTTTTACCAATATTTAAAATTTTACATTGCACTGTGTTAGAATTAAAAGGCAATAAACTGCCTTTTTTTGCTATTTTATTGATTTAATTCAGTGCTGGGTAAAAATTGTGATTAATTGTATCCAAAACAAAAGCTTTTAGATACTATATTTATTATGTATATATAAATACATACACATGCATGTTTATATTTAAGAAAACATTTGTTGATGTATTAAATAAATGTATATATATAATATAAATTATATAAATATATATGCATGTTCATGTAAATATTTCACAAATATGTATTGTATGTGTGTCTTTTTTTGACTGTTTATATATACGTTAGGGCTGGGCAATATATCAAACCATTTCGTCAGTAAAGCCGATTCGTTGATTAGCGCTAAATCTCCATCAGCTGTTTTCAAATCGAACGCCAGTTTATAAACAGAGCTGTATATCACTGAGAAGCTGCGCCATTGAATCACCCGCGAAACTCTACGCGTAGCTTGTCAGAACCAGCTTTAGAGATGAGATGTGCATAATAGATTGTTCAAATATATCGCCCAGCCCTAGTATACATACAATAAATATACACAGCACACACACACAAATATTGTATAAACAAAAACTTTTATAAATTCTGATTAACTATTTCATAATGCAATGAATGGGTTGTTAACAGTTCATACTGCCTTTAAGAATGTGAATACTGTAAATTCTGCTTTAATATTGCCTTAAAATATGTTTCGCAAGGATCTTTTTGGTGCTTTTAGCTTTACACTGTAAGAACTGGATGTCATATTAAACCTCCCCATTGACTCTTCTCCATTAAGCAATTTTCCAAGTGGTTCTGATAGTAGTTCAGTTTCCAAGCCTGTTTAGCTGAGGCTGCAGGGATGAGCTGGTGTGCTCTTTAAATAGCCTGTGCTGTTGGTTTGGGTTTTGTGGTGCAGTCTGGCTCTGTTCTCCTCAGGCACTGCTGGAGTGTCCACCCTGTGGATTCGACCGCACACTTTGGCTCTGTGGTGATGTCGAGAACCAAGGGCGGCAACCCAGACTCGGAGCATCTCTCTCCTCAATACGTCCATCCCAACGGTACCCTGTAATTATCTCAGAGAGAGAAAAATTAGAGCGAGAGACACTCTACAGCTCGCACCACCCCTACATGGCCCCCTTTTAATCCTCCAACAGCTCAGTCCAGATGGTCATGTTTGCAAGGCATTGTGGGTGTTTCTTTTTTTTTTTTATGTTTTTGTTCCTCTTCTTCTGTACGTTTTGTTTGGAGTGTGATGTAGACATCAGCAGTCCAGATGACTGCAAATATGCCACTGACTCAAAGAGTCTCTTGCGAGAAGGCGTTGGATCATTGGCATATTGTGGTCAAGCGCAATGTGTCTGTTCATGCATCAGCCAGACACTGTAGAGACACTTTGTTCGTTAGTCTGTTGTTTTCTTTTTAATTGGTGCAGTGTGTTTCCTTGCAAGTCTTGTAAATGGTTGACTTCTTTATTTAGAGCTTTTGTCAGAGTTTTTGGGATATGATTAAAACTGAGGCTCATCAATTTTTATGCACAGACAGTGCGAAACTTCTCCAAGTGCGTGCCAGTGGCCTGCGAGTTCAAGAGACTTCAAGCTGTGGGTTAAGTCATATAACTTCAGGGAGTATTTTGGCACATCCAGAACAGGGAAACGTATTGCCTCATCTTTTGGTTTGAGTAGAGATGTTATAAAATAAAACACCAGATTGAACAGCCACCTGTGCCATTTGAGTTAAAGCTGCTTTTGAAACAGCTGCATTCGCTTTACGGCAATATAAATGTTTTTGCTTTAAGTTTATAATGGCGTGACAGTAGTCTGTCATTGACTGAGTATATGGATGGAGTCAGAGCCCAGAATGAACAGTGTCTTATAGCGGCAAGTGCTAGTTAAGTTGGCTTAGGTGATTGTTCCTGTAACCAGTTGGCTGGTAAGTTTATTATGAAACTCAATGTTAAGAAGTATAAATTTAAAGTGACATACATAAAATCAACTCCAACATACAGCCTACTAAAGAAAAGATCTGCTGTACGGTTACTCGTGTTTAAAGTGGATTTTTAGTTTTGTTTTTCTATATGGTGTTTTGAGTGTGTTAATATATACAAAAACAAAAAAAGAGCTAAATATTCTATATTTATATATTAAATTATGCATTGTGATATAGTACATTTTCTCCGTTTATCGCTTAAGTTCATTTTAAGTTCTTCTTTTTCCTATTTACATTTGAAACACTTCACTTCTGGTACGGGTCAGTACAGTACAGTTCAATTCGGGACGGAACGCTCTGATCCAGCTTTTTCCAGTGATTGATGATAAAACACATGACAATAAGCACAACTCTGTCTCTTTTTACAAAAGTATAAGTACAAAGTATAAGCTTATATACAGTAGGAGGAAATAAAGACAATCGGCGCTGTACTACAGTTCAAGATAAATATCTAAAGTTAAACACAACTCTGGCTTAGCCAAAACTATAAGAATGAATTGTATCTCATGTTTTATCACTACAGAGACATCAGAGCAAGCAGCATATGTCATAACATCTAGGCTTTGTAATGCTGCTCTAAGCGGATACATGAGCACTGAGCACCCAGTGATTGTCTAGAGCTCACATGTCAGAAATCAGCATAGCAAATTTTCAAATAGGCAATATCTTTAGAAATAAACCACATATTAGAATCTTAAACATCTACGTATTGCCTGAAAAACTAATATTTTGAAAATTCTGCAGGTTTTTGGTAGGGCAGGGACGATATATTGATGCATCACTAATCAAGAAATGATTCTCCATCGATTCCGAGATTTTCCGAATGCATCGCAATTCTTCTGGAACCAACTCTTGTTTTGAACATCAAATAGTGCTGCATGCTTTGGAAACAAGCAGAGTACGGCTGTTTCTAAATCTATATACACACACACACACACACACACACACATACTTGAACCTAAAATAATCATTTATAAAACTTGCAAAGGTTGTAAGTCAATTATAAGGCTGTCCACAATGGGCTGAGCTTACATTAATCTTGTGTCATAAAAGCATTCAGAGCTGAGGTGAAATTATACATGGCTTGAATTCACAAGTGCTCTTCAGGGCTCTTCTTCATGAGTGTTTGAGTGTGCGCATGAAAACTATATTAGTGCACCATTTCCTGTTAAAATCGAATTGATTCCAGATCTTCATTTCCACAGGTCTACGAGAAAGCATATTAAGAAATGGCTATTTTCTGTTTTAAAAAAAAAAAAAAAAAATATATATATATATATATATATATAAATAAATAAAATATACCATTATAACATTACCTGATGTAAATAAACCCAACATGCATGAACAGAAGATCGGAACAAGTGAAGGATGCATCCTCTTTGTAGCAAGCACAATGGACAATTCTAGTCAACCAGTCAGTGTTCTGAAGGTTCTGCCATTCAAAACTTCTGACAATGGAAGCAAACATAGTTGCGTATCATACTGTACTTTTCTGAACCATACTGCTTGGTGGAAATGAGCCATTAAATTACCATATTGTTTCACTTAAATATTTAAATGGCTTGTTGAAACCAGTTATTTTCCAACAGTGCAGCACACTATTTTAAATTTGAATTTGTGCATTTGGCAGATGCTTTTATCCAAAGCTTTGAAGTTACACATTTTATTAATATATCGCTGGACTGTAAAACAGTGTTCTCATTGCCCTCAGGAACAACTGGATTCGCAGTGGATTGTTAAAAGTCGAGGAATGTATAGACGTTTTTGTTCTCTGAGAGATTCCTCTTGGACCTTTCTCTCTGTGACGTATTCTAACCCCTGAGTTCTGGGTCAGCGGCCTTCTGACAAACCACAAACACTATTAAACACAACCCGCTCTACTGTAGTTGGCGTATGTGTGTGGGGTTTTGGTATCTCCCACTGAGTAATCTGACTAACAATTACTATGGCCATGACCTCGTAAGGTGAACTTTCTCAAGGCTGTAACCTCAGACCAACCATTTCTCCAATTTACTGCAGTCCTGCTGTGTCCGGGGTTTAAACAGTGAAAAACACCAGTCTGTGTGTGTCTGACAGAAATACCAATGTGGAAGAAATGTTCTGCAAAGGCATTAATTACTTGGCATTAATATTAGTACTGGTATCTCCAGCTATCTCACGACATAATCAGAAAGAATTTAAAGCATCAGTTTTAGTCTCTCTCAGTCTTTTGTGCATATGAACAACTTCTGAACAGTAGATGACCTGCTACATATATATATATATATATATATATATATATACACACACACACACACACACACACATATAGATACATGAATATAGTTATAAATATTATATAACTTAGAGAATTCTTAAAAATTAAATATTAAACATCACATCAAAGCTTTGTCTTTCTTTTTAATAGTTTATGCTCAAAAAGTATGCTTTAATCATTAGCAAATTACTTCTTTGACATCAGACATTTGGGCATATTATTAACTATTATCATCATATTTACTGTAAGTATATTATTTGTGCTTAATAAAGTGCTTAGATCATGCAGGTGCCTCTTGATAACCATGTCCATTGTCCAGATGGCGTCTAGACTGAAATCTTGGGATTGGGAGCAAGCCGAGGTTTTTCCCTTCTCTTTTTGATAGTTTGGTAAGCAGAGGGAGCCTCGTTTTCTCTCTCTCTCTCTCTAGCTTGATTACTGAAGTGAAGTGCTGTCTGAACAGCCTGAGATTGGATGGCTGTCGTCCCACTCTATTGGCTCTCTGAGGGAGCAGCTTCTCTTTGTGATTGCCAGGGCAGATGATTGTCATTTGTGATGTGTGGGCTGAAATGAACTGCAGGCCAGAGCGGCCTGACCCATCACTGCCCATGGGGCTCTAAAATGGGCTGTTGGTCACAGCTGATGGCCTTTCAGGCCTTCTAAATCAGACAGGCCGTAATCAGTGTTGAAAGAGGGAGGCCATATGTACAGCAGGTTTACTGCACAGTAGAAGACAGCAGCTCAGATTAACTTTATTGGACGCGCTGTAGGATCGCATGGCTACCTCTACAAAATCGTGCTGCGTCTTTGTGCCTGTCATTTAATTAAAACCCAACAGATTATCTGTCTTGATTCATTATTTTGGCTGCCTTCTCCCTGCCCCCTTCAATTATTGAGCTAATCACATTAGCCACTAATTAAGGTAGAGTTATACCCACGTGCAAACTATATGCACCTTACTGGATTCCTGCTCTTACCTTTGTCCTTAAAACTAGGGTTACACAATCAAGATAAAGATAAAGATTAAATGAATAATTAAAAATAATATGAAAATAATAAGTTAAAACATTTAAATAACACATATTTGAATAACATCAAATATCTTAATAGCAAATAAGAATACTAGGAATTGGAGTAATACATTACTTTATTATCATTTGCGTGTTGGGATAATTTAGTAATGTATTTTATTGGTCAATTTCTTCAACTTTTGCAGCATTCTGTTATAATAAATAAATAAGCATTTTATAAATGTTGCGGTCAACCTTGCCATTAAATAAAAACATACATTAAACTGGACCAAAGTTTATTTTTCTATTTTACTGTTACTCTGAGAATGCTAATGCTAATAATAATAATAATTATTATTATTATTATGCATGTTTGTTCAATTTCTTCACATTAATTTAGCTTATTGTTATTCAGCATTATATTGCAATAAGTAAGCATTTTATTAAATTCTCATGCAACTTTGTAATTGATTAAACAATAAATAAATACATAAATCACAGCAAAATTAGACCGCAAATTCACATTGATTTTGGGTTTTGTTTTGTTTTTTTCAGCCTTTTATCTAAGAAGCAGAAATGTTAGATGCACATATATCATATCACAGTTCAAATCGAAGTCACAATACTACAAACACTCTTAAGAAATTACATTACAGATGAGAGTGAACTTGTAAAAGAATGAACAACAAAACTTGGCTGTACCAACAGAAAGATGAATGCGAGTTAGTTTGCTCTTGCTTCAGGGGATGTTTAGTTGGAAGCTTTTCCACAAAATGTTGATGTAATGTTATGGCTTCATCATTACACACAGGTCTCAAATCATTTCCTTTCATTTCACTGGATTGGTAATGGCCAGAGACATGAGTTTTGATTTAGAGCTAATGTTCTTGATGGATCTAATGCAGTGTTCCTGTCCTGTGCCGGCCTGCCTTCATTTTAATAGGATTAGCAGTGGCCTGTGGATTGTGGGGGGTGCTGTGTCAGTAAAGCGTCTGATCCGTTTGAAGCACAAAACCCCCCTGTTGCTAGCATCTAAAGAGGATGCTATAGTGCACTTAAAAAAATAAAGCAAGCCTCTTTTTTTCTTTGGTTTACCTTCTAGTGTCTCCTGTGCAGCTTCTATGCCTGCAGAGGAAGCTGGGACATGACCTGGCCAAGAAGCTTTTGTGCTTTGTTGAGGTCTGTGTGGTCTCTATTCACTCTTCTGCCTGTGCACACCATTAGCGCTCACTGATGAGAAATAAGCCTTGCTTGTGTTGCCTGTTGGCTCAGATGAACAAAGAAGTGCTCGTTTTTTTTTTTTTATTTGGGCAGAGAGTAGATGCAGTGCCTTTTGTGTATCAACCTGTCAGAATCAATCTAATCAGAACTGCAAACATGTACGTGCCGGGAGAGAGACGTCCCCAGCTGAAGACCAGAGCATTATTTAGGTGTTTCTGTTGTAATTATGTTGTGTATCTGTCTGTTGTCATGCATGTACTACAACATCTTTTTTTTTTAGGGATTGGGATTACATATTCAATGTGTAATGTTCTTATGAAATGTAAAATATGGTAATACAATTTTTATGGTATTTAATACATTAATGCATTTTCTCAAAAATGTCATGTTGTGTATGTGTGTGTGTATATATATATATTTGCGTATATAGTATAAATCATATACATATCAATATATAGTACGTACATGTAAATATTTTCAAAATATGAGTGTGTATTTATATATACATAATAAATACACATATAAACACACATATATTATATAAACAAAAATTATTTTGATTGTGATTAATCACGATTAATCATTTGACAACACTAATAAAAAAGAAACAAGCAACATTTGATATTATATGTATATATATGTGTATGTATGTATGTTTTAAAGTATATCGTTTCATTTGAGGAAATTCATGCGTTTACTGTAATAAAACTGCAATGAATTGTTAAAGAGAGATATATATATATATATATATATATATATATATATATATGTTGCACTTAAAATAAGCATAGCATGTGATTCAGTTGAGCTACTGTAAATCATTTTACTGAGACCTTCAGCAATGCAACAAGCATTCCTTCTTTCTTTCTCTATTTAGATCTTTAAATATTTGTACAAATCTTATAATGCATTTATGCAAAGTCAACAAATGATGTTGTTTTTGGCTCAGACTCAGTTAAGCTTTCGTTTCTCTAAGGGTTCAGTTGCACAGTCCTCTCTCTACACTGATCTTATCATTGCTATTACCTTTGATTCAGCAATCCTGTGGCTGGCTTTGCAAGCCAGCGATGACTTTGCCAACCTCATGTAAGCAAACTAGGGCATGTGAGCCGTCTGCTTTCCATATCTGACATCATGCCAGATGGGCAATGCCCATTTGGTTTCTTACAGAGATCAAGGGGATAGAAAGATTAGATTCTGCTGTTTAGTAATAAAGGCTTTAGAAAATGATCTAAAGTCTGAAAAGTTTACACAGAATGTTCTTACAGTAGGTACCAGCAGTCCCCCGTACTATAGATGTCAATCCAGATTTCGAGCTTGATATCTAGAGATAAATTCGTCCTCTTGCTGGTTCTCTGCATGTGGCTTCTCTCAGCCTGGCATCGAGAAGTTGTTAATTAGTCCCATGGAGGACACATCTGAACGTCTAAAGCAACACTTGCTGTTTGTCATCAGTTTTCTGTCTTTCAACATCCAGCATACATCAAACTTTCTTTTTTTCAGGCTGTGATCTGCGATACCAGAATCAGTGTCTGTGGAGACTAAGACTGCCTGCACTGAGATGTCTGTTCTTTTTTTAGTTTTGTTAAATGTTCGGTAGAAATGAGAGGAGAAAGGGAGCAAATCAAATACAGCAGCTGTCACAGAGGCTTCCTTTGGCTGTGAATGATCGCAAAGAACATCTTGGAGGTTGAGTCATTGCTTTTGGAACAACGTTCATGTTGTCCTACTTCCAAGTTATCTCTTCTGTCATCACTGTAATGCATACAAACATATCTAGCTCTGACATCAACAGCAATATGGCAGGGAAGAGCATTTGTGAGGTATTTTATGGGACAGACTGGATTAGGGTTGTCAGAACATTGTAATTTTAGTAGTCCACACAATACTTGTAAAATTACACATCTTGATACCAATTTTAAAAATTGGAAAAAACTAAACCTGAATTGTAATCAAAGCCTCTCTTGTATATAAGAAATATACACTACCATACAAACGTTTGGGCCTGGTAAGATTTTTACATTTTGTTCACCAAGAAAACATTTACTTAATAATAAAGAAAGTAAAGCAGTATTATTGTTAAATATTGTTACAATTTAAAATAATGTATATGCTATATTTAAAAATGCTGTTTTTCTTTCTTGTGATGGCAAAGCTAAATTTTTAGCAGCTGGTACTCCAGTCTACAATGTCACATGATTCGTCAGAAATCATTTTAATATGCTAAATTGGTGAATTTTGTGCTCAAGAAACATTTTTTCTTAATGTTAAAAATAATTGTGCTGCTACTTTTTAATTTTTGATTAAATAAAAAGTTATAAAAAAAATATATATATATGTGAATCGGTGAAGAACAACGCAACAAGGCGAGAGAGTTTGTGAGCCCCGGAGAGTGGATTTATTTGTGAAAACAGTGAACAAACTGGTGCTCGTTGGCGATCGTGGGTTCTGAACTGTGAGTGCTCGTGCTCCTTATCCTCCGCAAAGGACCGGTTCCATTGTGAGCGCCCTCTTAATAGCCTGGAAGGCCTTCTCAGCTTCCTCCGTCCACCAAATTTTCTCCGGTTGCCCCTTCTTGGTCAGGTCTGATAGGGGGGCCGCTATAGAGGAGAAGGCCGTGCGGCCGTGGCTTCAAACATTTTTTGAAGTACAAGCAAGTAAAACAATAGATTGAAGATTTAAAAAATATTAAGTAAACAGTGATTGAAGTCTCTTTCTGGAGATTATTGTAATATTCGTTATAGACACACCATTTGAATTGTGTTTGGCGTGACCATACATACTCAAACCAAGACTAGCTTCCCAATTTATTATTACTTTTTTATTATTTTAGCGTTGACTTTTAACATCCCTTTTGGATAATATACCAGCATCCACTGTTTGCCCTGAACCCTGAAGAAAAGGCTCCTATTAGGTTTACACCATCAATTTTCACACTTCTCACACTTGGTATTAGTTCTAATACTAGTCAGAAAAAACAAATGCAAATTTGTCATGCTTTATATCTTTTATTGTGAAAAGATGTCCGGTCAGACATTTCTCCAGATAAAGACCCGCTTTTGTGTATTGTGTAGGTTGCAGGACATTGATCTTGAGTAAACGGAACTACGGGAAGTTTTCCCTCGATCTTGAACTCACGCACTGTTTGCTTTGCCCAGTGGGACATCAGGCAGAGTGGGGTCTTCCTTTCCTGGATGGGGGAGTTAGTGAAGGTTTATTTTTGGGTCTCAAAGGAAATTTAGCTTTTGAGAGAATCCATGTGTCTTTTTGACAGGTTGGCCGCAGATCCTGCCGCACTATTAAGTGTAATTCAGTGTTCTTGCTTCTACTGAATGCCTAAGATGAATGTACTTTTATTAGTCAATGACTCTAGCTGGGTTTGAAAGTGTGTTTAGATTGAGTGACTAAAGAATAACAAACTAAGCACTGAAGAAACGCCCTTGATGACTTGGTGGGGATCTTAACATAATCAATAAGTAGATGCTCTCAAGGAGTCCGGACCACCAGATGTAGCCCACCGGCTTCACTGCCAACATGATGAAAATGTCAACATGTCTAATTAAAACCATTTCAAATGATGCGGACCCTCTTCGGCTTATCGAAGATGTTTGCTTTTGCGTGATTGACTGCTATAAAAGTTTGAGGCCCATGTCAATGGTTCTCATCAGAGAGACAAACACAAGAACTTCAAAGTTTCCATCTTCTCATCAAGAGCTCAAATAAA
The DNA here is from genome assembly GCA_032359435.1 of Enteromius unitaeniatus. Lineage (NCBI taxonomy): Eukaryota > Metazoa > Chordata > Actinopteri > Cypriniformes > Cyprinidae > Enteromius > Enteromius unitaeniatus. The sequence continues at coordinate 14,881,877 of JAUMHI010000063.1, read as the reverse complement.
GGAACTGTTTGGAAACTCTCAGTTGTGCTGGTCTGTCACTGTCTGTGATTGATTTTGTTGAACCTTGTGGTGAGGTTCAACATTACACAATATTTTTTTTGTAACAATTTCCCATGATCCTCCTCCATCTGAGAGCAAAAACAATTTTAATGTTTTGCTATAAAGCCTAAACCCATTGAGCTTGGTCATCTTGGTCACCGTTCTAATATATCGATTTATAATTTTATTTTATTTTCTAAATAAATAAATATTTTATTTTTTTAGAATTAGTATAAAATTGATTTACCTTTTATTGACCATGACATAAAATAATTTTGTGCATCATCTGTTTTCTATTTGATTTATTTGATTGTATAAGAAGTACATCATCCAAACATCTAATGCAGTAATGGAAGTCACTCCATCAAGATGAGATGTTGCTTAATGGTAATGCAGTTTGTCTGTTATGGACAGAAATGGATTTTACTGTTTCTGTTCACATCTTAAAGCATTTTGTGTCATATTACAGCATTACCAGTTCATAGCGTGGACTGCCGAAGCACTTTTCACATTTATAGCAAGAACCACTGATGAAGAGCTCGACAGATGTAGATTTTTATGTATGTATTGTTTGCAGATTGCCATAAAATGACATCATCTGTTGCTCGTAGCATCTATTTTCCAGCCCTAAATGAAACGTAAATGTAATGTGTCTGGGAAAGGCATCTTTCCTGCGTGCTGTGTCTGGGGAACGGTTTGTGTTTGTGTATGCATGTGGGTGTGTTAATTGTCTCTGTGATTAATACTGGTTGTCTGTAGTAAGATGAATTGGCAGTCTCCTGCCCTCAAATGTTTGCTGGCGAAATCTATCTTTAATTGCGCAGTAATGGCTTGACATGAGAAAAAACAGAGATCTCTGGTAATCATGAGCTTAGATTGAAATGTAATCACATCTTGCTCCTAGCTTTAAAAGGCAATTAGCCAAAAAACAAGTTTTGTTAAGAAAAGAAAGACGACTTTGGTCCCACAAGCCCAAAAGGACATGTTTCCATTGGGCGTTGCTTAGTGATGCCCGTGCTCAAATGGAACTTAAGAACTGGGTGATTTCTTTCCAACCACGTTGCACTGACCTTGAATTCTTCGGTTTATCCTGGTTGCATCCTCGGTATCTTCTGCTGATGTCGTCAAGATCCAACAAAGTGGTATTTTCAGAGTGTTCTTTGGAGTGGAACTAGGGCTGGGAGTCTATCCCAAACAAAATTGATTCTGATTTGTTGTCAACTCCACTGAAGGGCCTAACTTGTCCGGGTGTGATTGCGTCTATTGCCTACATTTTTTAACCTAGTCCCAGAAGAGCATTAAATAAGGGATTTTATTCATTGCTTTGAGTTTAATCTTTTCAATGCACCAAAAAAATTTTGTTTCCCCACTTAATTCTATGACTCTTTCTGTAGGTTACACTAGTAGGGTTGGGCGATGTTGACCAATTTGGCATCGTACAATGTCTAATGTGAAGACATTGGGGGAGGGGGGGGGGGGTGTTTAGTTGTAACTAAAACACCAAGCCCCGCCCCACGACTGACAAAAATAACAGTAACAGTGCTCGCTTATTAATGGCATAGATTTGCTGCCATAGATTACGTGTATTTTTCGCGAGCTTGGTGCTGCTGCTGCGGTGGGTCAGAGGATCGCGATGCCGGCTCAGCATCGTGATGTCTATCGGCCATCGGCGATGGACGATGACATCGTTTGGTTGCATTAACAAAGGCACTCGCTCTCTGATAACCTAGCAACGTGGGGAGTGATACGCTAACAGCCAAATATGAAACAGTATCACGTTTGTTTGCG
>JAUMHI010000063.1:14869148-14879950 GCA_032359435.1 Enteromius unitaeniatus | reverse complement strand
TAAAACACCAAGCCCCGCCCCACGACTGACAAAAATAACAGTAACAGTGCTCGCTTATTAATGGCATAGATTTGCTGTCGCTCTCTGATAACCTAGCAACGTGGGGAGTGATACGCTAACAGCCAAATATGAAACAGTATCACGTTTGTTTGCGACATATCGTTGTCTCGCGCTGGTCTGCTGGATTGCTCTTCATGAGCAGAAAATGAGTGCCGCATCGAGGAAAACGGTATGTAACAGTATCAGCTCGGCAGTATGGCAGTTTTTGGATATTATAAGTCTGATCGTAGTCAGACCAATGTTGTCTGCAAATTATGCACTTCATGCAAATTATGCATAAACTTGATGTACCACCTTAGCCGTGCTTACCCTTTAGAGCACAGCCGTATATAGATATAACGGAGGCAGTGGCATTATGTTTACATTTTAATTATTTGAGTTTTCCATGGTCGGTGACATTTCTGTCTTAATAACTGAGGGGATTATGATCAGAGGAAGGTTTGAAATAAAAATGTTGAAATGTAATATATTTTTCTTCTGGTCCTTATTTTAAATGGGTCATAAAAATATCAATAATTATCGAAATTGACTGATATAAAACACTGATATCATGATACAGTTTTCAGCCATATCGCCCAGCCCTACTGATGAGTACAGATTTATTTTGAAAAAAAAATTCTACGTTTCTGGATCCGGGATTGTTTCAGTTGTGTTGGGTTTGGAACGACGTAAGGGTGAATAATAATGACATTTTCGGGTGAACTAACCCTTTAAAACGTCCATGTGACATCAGCAGTTCAACAGTAATGTTATGAAGCTTCAATGAAGCACTTTTTGTGCACAAAGAAAAGTGCTGCAAAAAATGCTTTTCTAGCTTAGTTTTTTTTTTTGTCTTGTTTCTTGCCAAAAATATAGAAATTCTTAAATAAAGAAGGATTTGCTAGACAAGAATTTCTAGATATTTTGGCTGGAAACAAGACAAACTCACTGTTTTTTTTTGCAGTGAAAAAAATGACAACTTTATCCAACAATTTCTTCTCGCCCTTTCTCCCTTACCGGATAAAGATTTATACTGCACTGTACCAACTATGTGACATTTGTCATATCTTACATTGGGTGTGCAACTTAAAGTGTGTTTAGGTGGTAGTCAGAGTTTAAAAAGTCTAATCCTAAAATTGCAATGCCTTTCACATTATGTGATATGACCCAGGCTTCTTATATTTGTTATTTTAAGCCTACTTATTTCAAGCCTTGTCAGTCAATATATTCAACCATAATTATCACATAATTTTGCCTTCTTGGGTGAAATGTTCATTTCACAGTTAATGTTAAAATTAATCATCCACAGCTGCTGCACATTGTCTAAGAGCACATTATCAGCTCCATTATAAATGAATTGCGGTAATTATCTCTCAGTTCTGCATTCAGACTTCCGTTGCATTTGTCTGATTAACCATGATCTCATCTGGAAGCCAGCCATTAAAGATTGTCTTGCTTTGTGTGAATAGGATATTTACTTTTAAGTGAACAATGCAAATCCTGCATAGCCTGCCGCTGCTGATGGCTTGACCGTCTCTGTGGCTGGCTGCACATTTTTCCATTCCTTCCTTCACCCAGGCGGGCACGTTCAAGTCAACGTTCCAGTCACTTTGAAGTATCTCAAGTTAAATTGGATGGTGTCTGCACAGCATAAAGAGCACTGAAGAGTTATTTGTCTTACTTAGAGCGTATCTGATTTATAGCGGAAAGATCTATTTGAAGAAGTAGCTTCCTCTGAAATCTATAACCTCAGAGCCCACAGAGGCGCATGGCTTTTCACAGGGTTTGGTTTCAGCTCAGGCAACGGTCGTCGAGGGTTAATATTACAGTTTAAGCTAAATGCTTTAATCATCCATCGACCAGGATTGCCTGTCTTTTGGGTCTGGCCTTACTTGGCTTAAGTAATATTTGCTGTACTTTCAAATTCACTTTTTACAGAACAGAAAGCATACTTATACCTGTATGCCAATCCAAATAAGAGTTTTTAGAATAAAATTAGCAGCATACACCCAGTGTATACAGTTTAATTAAAAGTTCCAACATTTGTTGGTCCCATTGACACATGAGAAAGGAACTTGTACAGGTTTGGAACAACCTGAGGGTGAGTAAATACTGACAGAAGTTTTATTTTTAGGTCAACTATTTTTTTGCTAAGTCAGCAACATCTAAATTCAGTTCAAACTCTTTTTCTGGGATGTTTACTAAGCAGTAGCACCGAGTGAATGAACATACCCTGCCAGCATTTGTGGGCTCGAGTTTAAACCAGATTAAAGGTTAAATCCCCATAATGACACCCTGTCTGGGTCTTAGAAAACCTTCTCTTTTGCAATTTTGTTTTTTTTTAATTACTTAATTTATTTATTTATTTTTACATTTGCGCACAATGTAGGGCTTACTTTTCGTAATTGTGTTTATAAAAGGAAAAAAAACCAACACGAAACATCTTGATTATCATTGCCACAGGGTTCCGCCTGTCGAAACAGGCCAAACTATAACTGAAACCTGTTGTGTAATGCTGTTATGTTCACAGGAGAATGTTACTTGGAAACATATTTGTTGAAAGTAAAACTGCTTGTTGAGCCTAAAAGCCTACATCAAGATGCTAGCTTCAGATAAAGTTAAATGCTCCAAAGACACTATAATATAAACTCTATGTAAGTTATCTGTGAAGTTATTTGTTTTTCAGCAAATGTAATTTAGAATGTCACAATACTAAAATGTCTAATAACAGTTTCAAAGAAATCCCAGAATTTGGCATTGACTTGGCAAAGACTAGAAAATCTAAAGTATTGTTACTACATCACTACAAAACACTATTATTGGTCAGTATGTGATTTAGAAAATGTAGCTTTAGATAAAAAAAAAAATAAAACATTCATACAATTTCTGCAAAAACTAATACTGTCTTTCTCCAGGGGTATATTGAGAAGAGCTATTGAATTTATTTAGAGCGGGACAAGCATTTCCAGCTGTGTGAGATGAATGTGAACTCGACAAGCCCCTTCCATGAAAGTCCTACATCTTACAATGAAATTCCCTGGTCACTATTTGAGATTTCAACTCGCTATTCTCCAATTTCTTTTGTTTCTCTTTCCCTTTTGCTGTTTAAAGTCAACTTCAAGAGTTTGTCTAATGGAAATATAAGGGCTCATATGCAGAACTTATCTTTAATATGCTCAGATGTTTAGCACACTTAGATGGCTCTGCTAGAGTGATCTAGATTAGATGGTAGGTGGCTATTGGTTTGGTGTCTGCATTTATAGTCCTCCGGAGGCAAATGGAGGAGATGATGATGTCGATGTTGACTGACAGCGCCTGACCTCTGGCTCACTTAAAAAAATAAATAAATAAATAAAAATGACACCTTTTTTTTTTCTTTGCAACTTTGTGACTAGGGATGGGAATAATAAAGAATTTAACGATTCTGGTTATGATTCCAATTCCACTTGAGTTTTCTGGCTCCTTTGTGGTTTTATTATAACAATTTATAGCGTTTCAAGAAGAAAGAATGGACGCATTTGAGAAATATTCAGTGTAACACATTAGATAAAATATTGCTTATAGCATTAGTTTTATCTAAACTTTTTATTTTATTTTTTTTTATGTTACATCTGTTAACAGCCGGCCTATGTTTGGATTGCATATTTAAAAGGAAAAAAGGTAATATAACACAAGCCCAGCATAGCCGCAAGGGCTCACATATCTAAAGTTACATGGAAATCAAACTGAAATCCTTTTATTCAAATAAAAATAACCAATTTTTAACCCATTTGGCTTAACTTTTTAAACCACTCCCATCCTACCATTAGAAAGGTCCTGTAACTGCCAAATGGTCGCTGTCTCCAAATGTATTTTCTTTCTCATAGCTGCACATTTGAGAGAGTTTCTGTGGTATGTCGCTATTGTGTGAAGATAGTATTTTGTCTTGGGAATTACTGGGTTTGGCAATCCTGTCATGTCGATAATAGGTAGTTGTGGGGGGAAAATATATATTTTCGACACCATCTTTCAGCTCTCCTTTGCTATTATGCCTTCAACTCAGATTTATAGGTATTCACAGTCAGTGGATCCAAAAGTGTAATATAAGCCAGTCATTGTCATTTTTAAAAAGCAATGTTAAACGTCTTGAACATCCGACAAAGAATCATGCTAAGTCTTGATTCTGCATGCTTATTTACGGTTTGGCGAGGCATTTTCAATTCAATATATTCATACGTTTCAAATAAGCAGTCCTTCAACAGTGGCATTATTGTTAAAATTAGGATGCGTTTGCGGTGTTAGCTTGGCTGGAAGATAGATAAATCGACCCAGCCAGTAAAACCAATGCTGCTTTTTGCCTCAACATTGAATCCTAACTTAAAACTAGTTAGAAACCATAAAATGACCTAATTTCCTAACGTCATAGATTGTGATTTTGACTCTAATAACTGTGTTGAGACAAACCACAAGTGTCCATCTGGTCCGTTTAAGTCTACTGTGAGAATTTAAAAGACTTTGTTTTGGTTGATTCAAAGCTGTTTGTGTCACTTTATTGGATCACTGGTAAAAATGTCTATTGTTTCTTCTAAGTATGTGCTTTTCTACAGATGATTCATGTGGTTGAATAGTGCTTTTTGGCTGCCGCTAGGTCATTGCTGAGGAAAAGTACATCCATTAGTTGCTGACTTGGACGTTGGCCAGCGGTAAACGGTCCTTTAGGCCTTTGCACTCTATATTGATCAAAGGAGGTCATCGCCATCGCTGTTCTCAATAAACGCTTGGACTCGGGCATTCTATCCATTGTCCTCCATTACCTAATTGGAAAGGATGAATCAATGGCAGTGGGGCTGAAATCGGCCAGATTAGTTCCTGTCCGTTTTTCCAGTATTGGCTCTGATTGTGCGTGAGGTGACGGTTTCAGAGGCCATCAATGCGGTGGAATAATTAAGGCGCTGTCTGTGTTCTAACCCATTTTAACCATGATTGGCCTGCCCGGGGCAAACCATCTCCTGGCCAGCGTTCAGAGAGAGTGCTCCTCAAAGACACAAAAATACTTTGAAATGAATGTTGAAGGACAACAGCCCTGTTTGTCCAACAGGCCAACAGCAATGCTGAGGACAGCGCTGGTAATTAGGAAGGATCGTTGTAGTGGATCCAGCTGATGGCAGCTAAATGCCATATCTGTGGTGTTGTTGTTGTTGGGGTTTTTTGCCTGTTCAGGTTTCAGGACAGATTTAGGTAATTTTAGGTTCTTAATCTTGTAATTTATGAGAACTAGGGGTAAAAAATAGTCTGTGTTTAATTAATAAAAAAATATTATATATACAATTATATATAAAAATATATATATATATTTAATTTTTATTTTTTTGTATATAATGTTATATATTATATTTTTCAAGAAAATGTGAATTCTGAATGTACTAAATTTTTTTTTTTTTTTTTTTTTTAGTAGTTTCAATTTTAATTTGTGATCTTAATGTGTCATCCAAAAAACTAAACATAACAAAATGGAGAAAAGCCCTTGGAAAGGGCCACATTTTGTTTCTCTATTCATCACAAATGCAAATCCTTCTGAATGTAGTTCATCCTTTTTTATCCTTTCTGCAAAGGAAGGCTTATGATGTTTGCAGCTTTAATGAGGTATAATACTGTCTAGCCCACGGCAAACAGTAGTGGTCCCTGAAAGCCTGCTGCCTTCATAAATGACTAGATGTGACTGTGTTTCATAAGCAATATGATGGTTGCTAAAAACTGTCAGTATTGAAAATGAGATCTGAAACTGGTGAGGATAAAGCACTTTGGCAGGATGGCTAGTGTAACAACTGGAGAATTCATATGCAGTATCTGAACAGCCAATTTGCATTTTATAACCATATGCTGGATCAAGTGATTTTTGAGACCACAGTATGTTTAAACGGTTTGCAATTTTACATGCTTTTAGTGTCTTAGATGTTTTCTCAAGTGGGTGGAGAAATAGGCTTGTCTTGAAGATGCATGGAAACATAGGTTGCATTTTGTCAAAACTAGTCTTGTGAAGTAGCTGTTTTTTCAAGAGAAGAGCCCATAATGGTGATGATGGTCGTCAAGTGTGAGGTTTTTCGGTGTTTAAGGGTTTTATTCCTCTGTAGACTTAAATAAAGAACTGTTAAAGCAGCTGCTTTCTTGGAACCAAACCCATCCAAATGCTGTGTTTTCGTGCGCTGAGCCTTACCATACCTGGCAACGTCGCCTTCCAGCAATAACACTCACAGCCAAAACAGGGTTTGGTCAATTGCACCTACACTTTTCAAATCATAAAATCTGTATATGTGTATTATTCCTGGGTTTAAGAAGCCTTCAGCCAGGGAAAGGAAGAAGTAGAAATAATACTCCGCTTTGCACCTCATAAAGAACGGAGCTTGCACGTGAAGTAGGGATATCCACAATCCTAGCTCACTCGTCTTCTCCGAGTGTTGCTTAAAGTGAAAAAGACTTGCGAGAGGAGCACAAATCTTTTACACGCTTGCAGCTCTTCACCACTTTAACCATTGAAGTAGAAACACCTGCTTGTTGGTTAGGATGCCCATTGGAGCACTTTTATGGAAAACTGTAATGTATTATGCAGACATACATTCCAAATTACCAAGAGCGGACAAGTTTTCAGTTAAGTGTAATTGAACAAAAAGTCAAAATAGCATTTTCTTGGCTGGTTGTATGCAGAATTGAACCTACAGTTAGAGTTGTCTGTATGCTAGTTACTCAATACTGAATTGGCATATTACTTGTTCATTGACTTGTTCATTGTTGATGATCATGCAAAGTCAGTTTTTAAACAAACATAAGGGTTGTTCCAATCATTACATAAATCCATAAAAAAAGTTAAGCCATCAAAACGAAGAAGGTTCTCATCAATGGACCAATGTAGCTTTTTCAAAAATTTCCAAATTTCATTAATATAACCTCATATTTAGTCAAGTAGTCATTAAGGTAAACCCACAACTTCCAGCTGCCCTTCTGCAAAGATCAAATTACGTTGGCAACACCGCTTTATTCATGCGGTTTCGACTTGAGTGCCATCTTTCAACGGTTCTTTTAACATGGTAGAGTGAAAACAGAGTGTCTTGGGTATGTTTCACCTCTGCTGTTTCCATAGCCCAGACTTTGGCAGGAAGACAGAGCGATGCAGGTCATTGTGTGCCGAGATTAGCTGCATTCGGCCACAAATCCCAAATGCTTGTGGCCGCTGAACAGAACTGAATGTGCGTACTGTGTGAGGTTTTAACCCACTTTGCGTGACTTGAATATTTAATAAGAGTTAAGCTCTAGGAATGCGCACACATGTCAACCTCCTCTGGTCTCTCTTCTTTCTCTCCCCTCACTCATTTAATTATTCTACAGAAGCTTGAGGGAAAACACCCCCAGATGCTAAAGTGCTGATTTAATTCATTCAGTGCATTAATCGAATAGAATACATGGGCGGCAACAGATGTCATGTCTTTAAATGTGACTGTCTATGCCCTGTATGTGTCTTAATCTAAACTTGTTTACGTTTGCAGTATGTGGAGTGTAGTCAGACCAAGACAGCTACAAAAAAAAAAATTTAATTGTGGAAATACTTAGTCCACGTTGAGGCCAAAAATCTCATATTCTCATGTTTTCAGAGACATTCATGATGTAAAATATTACTGCAATTTAAAACAATTTAAATCTTTTTCTTTTCTTTTTTTATTTTGTGATGGCCAAATTTAACTTTTTATATTTATTTTTATATTTATATTTATTCAATTCAATAATTCAAATGATCCTTGGTATCAGTTTGCACAAAATTTTATTCAATTAAAAAATGAATGAAATAAATACTGAGCCCTAAATTAGCATATGATATCTGAAGTATCATGATGTAAAATTTATTGTTTCCATTATAATAATACATAAAAAATTATATATTAAACTACAACAGTTAGTTTTTTTTTTAATTCTAAAAACATTTCTCAATATTACTATTTTACTGTGCTGATTTACTGAGCATAAGAGAGTTCTCTGAAAAACTTGATCAAAATATTTGTAGTTATTGTAGTGCATTTTAATTTTGTCATTGTTCTCTCAACTGAATCTGTGATCACTCTTGATCTCAAAACTGGAATGGGATTATCCGATTAACCTGACCGTGTGCTGAAGTGCCTTCACACATCCTGCTGAGAGAGGCTTAACCTCTGTCTCTCTCTTGAGAGTGGCACTAGGTGATCTGCACATAGATCAAGACTCATTGTTAAGCTGTGTGATGCAACACACACTGCACTACTAAATCTCTTTGCCTGTCGTTTGGACTTGATGTCATGCTAGTTGACACTGGATTGTCTTGTTCCTTTCCATATTTTGTGAAGAGGTTTTGGTGCCGAGTGTGTTTGATGTCAGAGTGTGGTTCATGAAGCTCAGGTTTGGACCTCTCAGAGCTCGGTCTGGTTTGCTCATTTGAACTTGAAGCTGACCTCCAAACATTCCGTTGAAATTTTGAGTGATCTAGAAGGACGAAGGCAAACAGAAACATTGGGTCCAAGCTTAAGCCTTTGGGGTTTTCCTCACAAAATGTTCTTTAGCTTTTGCGTGCAAAAATGATTTACAGTAAGAAGGTGAATTTCTCTCATTTGACTTTGTCACCTTTTATGATTTCTGCTTTGTCCATATAGGTTCTTTCACATACTTGATGGAACAGTCACTTTTTCCATTTCTTCTCTAATTAACCTTGATGAGTCAGATTGAGAGGGGTTTTTTGACACCTGAGCTTAACCTCACAAAGAAGATCACAATGAGTAATAATAAACACTGATCCGGTCACATTGACCTCACCAGATTGATTGATTGACACACGCTAAATTATGCTTGACATGTTCTGATTTGCACTGCATACACGTTAGTCCTTCGGATGTCAACTTTTAGTTTATGTATTTAATTCTATCCTTTCAGTTAAGTGTTGGCATTCTGTTGTACGTCTATTTATATTTCTTGGTTTTACTTAAATGTCAAGGCTTTCATATGAGCAAAATGAGGAATATTTTTTTCTTTGCATTTTTGACACCAATTTTGAGGGAAAGCTTCGTGCTTGACATGTGTTTTAATTCAAAGTCCCCACGTCTTTCTGGCTTTTGCATGCACAAGTAATGGTATACAACTATTTGCTGGGCTGACACGGAGAAAAAGCATCAATATTAGGTTATTTTAATATTTAATAATGTTTTGGCCGCCTCTGGGCTGAATAAATTTAATCTACATTTATTAACATTATTAAAAATATAATAAAAAATATTAAATGTATTTAAAGCATTTAAAACAACAGTTTAGATTTTATTTATTTAATTTAATAATTTAATTTATTGTTGTAGAAGACCAAATCATATGCAATTTTAAAACTGGTGTTTACCATTTATGGGACTTAACTTTAATCGCTTATCAGTATCAACTAGAATTTTATCAGTGCATTCCTAACACAGATGCATTAAATGTGATGCAAGCTGGTGCAATATACTGGCCAGTGATGTTGTGTTCTGGTCTACCTTGCTTGCCCAAATATCACAGGAGTGTGGTGTTGAATGCAAGGACAAGCCCGGCAGGTTGAAGGTCTTATCCTGTGTCCCTAATGAGAGGAAGTTGTGTGTAATTATCATTGGCAGTGACGGAAAGGCTTTGATGCTGTAACCTGCAGAAGATTACTCGCAGCCGCTATCTATTTCCCAGACTCACAAGTAACGTGTGCCTAAAAAAACGATCTCTACCCAATCCACATAGCTGTGCTGTGTTATTTGCCTGTAAAAATAGCTCGACCCAAACCCAAACTAGACACAGAGCTCAAGATGTGTTGTATTCATTTGTTGGTTGTGATGAGAAAGTGCCTTTGTGGGTGACAGGACGGTTAGCTCTGCACTGAAGGCAAACAAAGAACGCACAAACAAACAAAAACACATCTTGAATTCAAGTCGCTTTTTTTCGGTCACACAAGTTGAGCATATCAGTGACACTTTTGTCATATGGAAGTTTTTTTTCTGGGATATTTGTTTTCTTTTTTTTCTGCGTTTGGGAAGCCACCCCGCTGTGTAGTTTATGTCTTTACTTTATGAGCTTGCATCTGTAATGTCCCGGAGAGAATTTATTGCGACAGATTTCTACAGGGTGAACAGGCCTGGTTCCCAGCCGTTGTCCCAGACCTCCCAATCCCTGTTTAACAGGGCTGCTTCATACAGGTGGTCTGGAAGTCACAAACTTGTGAAACTTTAAGGGTAAAATCCTGCTGTTTGCTTTAAAGGAACAGTTTGCAGACAATGTACTTTAATGAAATTGAAAGTAAAATGTTGGGGAGTTGTGCAGCTTTCCCAGGCTCGGTGTACAGCGTTCATGCCATTGTGGAGTGAAATAATGTCTGGTATAAGAAGGTGTAGCATTTCTTACGCTTTTGCTTTGACTCAAAAATAGTGAGAGAGAAGAAGTGAGAGTATTGACTTTCTTGCAACAATGTAACAAAAGAAGTATATAGTAGTTTTCAAATCCTTATCAGTTGTGCCTTTTTTTTCTCAGGAAAAAAGAAAACTATAGAAAGAGATATTTTGAGAATGAGTAAAGTGGATTTTGAGGAAATGACAGGCACATTTCCATCAGAAAAGGAGTCTGGTGTACGTTTGTGCCTTGATGTGGTTCCAGCACTTCAGCAGCAAGAAATTCTTGTGCTCTTTGCTCTGGCCTAATGGATAGGGAGTTGGGCTTGTAACCCAAAGGTTGTGGGTTCAAGTCCCAGGTCCGGCAGGGATTGTGGG
>JAUMHI010000063.1:14840956-14869048 GCA_032359435.1 Enteromius unitaeniatus | reverse complement strand
TAAATACAGAGCACAAATTCCTAGTATGGGAAACCATACCTGGCCACTTGTCACGTCATTTCATTTTTTCATTTCATTTCATTTCATTTCATTTAAACGTGGCCCCTCATGTCATTTTGATTTAAAATGTGGTAAATGTATCCACATGAAACCGCTGTTGGGTTGCAGTTAGTTGTCAGAAACTTTGCAATAATTCACTCTTTCAAGCTGGTAGTCGACGTGATGCCAGCTATCTTTGAAAAGTTGCTTTTTGTAATGCTGTGCTTTTAAAATGCATTGCCATAGTAGATGCTCACTATATTTTCAGGAATGCTGTGCATTTGGTTCACATGAACTTTCCAACCCAAGGTGGTTGCCAGGGTGTTCTGGGTGGTTGCTAGGTGGTTGCTTGCTGAAAAACCCTTAGTCCTATTTTAAGTGTGAGCAATAATCATCAAGCTTGTCCTTGCAAGCATTTATTTTTACTATCGTGCTGTCCTTTTTACTTTATTAGATTATTGGAGAGGTTTGTTTAATTAGCGTAATGGCATTTATTGAAGAATTTGACTAGCTTGCTTCTTTGTCTGTCTCTCCTCCTCATAAAATAATTACGACCGCATGATGTCACTTTGCTCTGATGTAGTTCTTCTGTAACAGGCCTGTGCATGTGGCACCCTGTACCTCTGAGAGCGCCTGGATCGTTTCTGCATGGTGGTGCTTTCTAGGTCACTGTGTCATTTGTTGTTCTCGCGCTCCCATGTTTTTTTTTTATATATATTTATATATATATATACACACAGAGGGTTAACCTACAGGGGGGATGGGCAGAATGTGCTAATGGGGGTTTTCTATCTAGTTGGCCAAGCCCACTCAACCCCCCAAAATAATCCCAGAAGCTTGACCCAGAATAACACCTCTTTCCCACCTCTTGCTAAGAAATTAGAATCCACAATGAACAGTTGTTAAATTACTGGCAACAATTGCTGGCCTTATGCTTGTTGGCTGGACAGTATAACTAATATATAGGTTAAATATTTATATTTTATAAAAATAAGTAAATTTGTAATAATTTAATAAATGTTTTTCGTTTATCTATAGATATGAAATATGGTCAAGTACAGTATATGCATTTTCCCACTATTTTTATTTATAGTTAAAATAGGAATGATACCTGTTTGTATACATTTAATTAAATTTTAAAAAATGTTTTAATATTTTATGTATACAGTATAATTTAAAAAATAGATAAAATAATTGTATAAATATTAAAAAACTAAAACTGTTATTAGTTCATTTTTTTTTACATTTATATTTATCTATATATATCTATTAAATATTGTCAAGTACAGTATATGCATTTTTTTTCACCGTTTTTAATATTTTGTGTATTTTTCCTAGTTCTAGTATGGACTAATTCCTTATTCCTGAGCTTTAACTTTTCACCATGTTACATTGGTTTTGTGAACCGCTTGATTTATTTTCATCCCCTTTTATTTTTATTAACTGGAGATTATACTGTTTGAATAATATGACCTTTTCTCCCATGAGGTCTAAGTACTGAAATATACTATCTAGCATTTTTTTCCTGTGATATAAAGAATAATTTTATGTGACCTTTTACTTGACATGTACAGAATGCCTACAGATAACCGTTCACAGAAAACATCTTGGAATGATGTTCCCCAATCTCAGTCCTCCTTGTACCAAGATGTTCCTGAATTCCTGATCAGAGCACTGCTTCTGCAGGTTATCTTCATCCTCTGCTAAACAAAATTCCTGCTGAAGTTATAAAGTGCGGGGAAGATTAAATGAGCCTTTCTTATCCGAGCACTTTAAGCGGTCTAATAAGAAGAGGTAATGTTTCATGATGTTTAGCTGTAGCTTGGCTCAGTTCGAACGTTTCTTTGCCTGAGCTGTCTGATAAGATAATCTAATGTTTGGACAGCTTAAGCAATAGATTGTGCAGTGGTTAGATGTGGCTGTCAACACTAATTGTCTTCGTGCAGAACATTTGTATCCCTAAAGTGATAAATCTGGTTAAGTTCAGAATTCCCTTTTGGTTACAGTTTCCTTTGAATTTGCTATTTTTTTTTATTTTTAATTTTTATTTTTTTTAATGTTTTATTGGTGCTGAGGCATGTTTTACTGTTATTATTGCTCATACGTATGATTAGGGGTTTAAAACCAACCCCTCACTCATTCTGCAGGCTCAAATGATGCCTTAAATCATGAGGTTTGTTGGGGAAAAAAATATTTTTACTTGAGTCAGCAAATAACTAGCTATCAATACTATAACTACCACCCAGAATACTTAAGCAACAGCATAGCAACACCCTGCAACCACCCACAGCACATCGCTGGCAAACAATATACATTTAAAGAAAGACATTTACATTGGGAAAAAGAACCCTCTTTGCTCTTTCCTAGTGATGTAAAATATAATAATAAGATAATAATGATTATCGATAATAATGAAAAAATATATTACAGCAATAACAATGTTTTATGGTTGTTTTTTTTTATTATTAATGTATAAAGAATAAATTATAGAAATTTTAATAATTATTTATTTTTGACAATTTCTTGATTCATCGAAAATTATTTTATTTTAGATATTTATATAAAAATATAATCTTTCATTTCTAAGACTATATTGTTATGCAAATAATATACATTCCTCTTTTCTTTTTTTTCTATTCCATTCACTATTCCAGTCAATCAATCATTATAGTTATCAGTTGCCATGTTACACACACACACACACACACACAGACACATAATAATCTATGTCTAATATAATACATAATCTGCTCTATTTTTTCCAATAAATATGTTTAATTTAAAAGAGTATAATTTACAATCTTTTGACAAATAAACACTGCTGCTTTCATATTTTTCTCACCATTTCACTGCAGAATGGGCTGCTTGTGTTTCCCACATTCAGCACAAATGCCCTCAAGCTAGTCTACATGCTAGTAAACACCTCGGACACATGGTCTTCTGTCAGCAGCGGTAACAGGCTGATGACATCTGTATGTGTCTTTTTATGTTCACACTAGAGCCTGTTGCACGTATAACAGGCCGCAGACGACGTTCGAGAGGAAGTGTAAGGCTGTTATCTCAGCGCTTGTTTAGTCACCATCCTTCACACCTTCCTTCCTGACATGTACACGCACTAACACTTTGACCCTAATTCTTCAAGAGGAGGTTTCCTGGGTTGTGCCTTGTGACCCTGTTCTGCGCATGGCCAGGATGGGAAAAGCAGCAACAGACTGGCGTGCATTGATGCAGCTGTTGGGAACATGTTTGATCTGGGCCCATCTGTTTTATTTTGCTGGTTGTGACTTTAGTAAAGACACGGCACTTTAACAAAATGTCAGCTGCATTCATCGGAAATTGATTCAAATGAAAACCGACTTGGGTTCACACCTTTTGAAGCTCTCTAAACCCAAAATAATATTATTTAATACAAGACGGTTTTTTTTGCCGAAGTGGCCATTGAACAGCCGCTAAGTCAGCGATCTTAAACGCTTAATGTGTTGGAATTTCTTACAATTTAGATTGTTTGGATTTCTCTTACATGAAAAAGAAAATATTATATTTGCCAATTACCTTCATTAGAAAGGAACACATTACCTAGATGAAGTGGATCAACTTGTCAGACTGCATTCTGGATTTTGGCGTTTGCTTGTAAGGTGGCTTTGAATTGTCAAAACCCTTCCCAAAATGCTTTTTTTTTAATTATTATTTTGACTAAAAGTTTTGGAGACAGTGCTTAAACTCAATTGATGCACTGTCTAGCTATATAAGGAAGTTTCTGAATTACAGTGCGAAGAAAATCAACAGAGCCATTGCATCTTGGCAAATGATTAGTCTATCTATCCTGAAATTATAATTATGTTTCTATCTATCTTCCATTTTTCCTCCAATATTACAGCCTTTCAAAAAGGCTTTACCAAGCAAACATTCAAAGTTTGTCTGGTTAAAAGTGACATTTTTTTATTTAAAATAAGTTTCAACTCTACTTGTGTCCAAATTTGTCTTGCATCTTGTTATCTCAATGCAATTTTCCAGTGTATCCACTGTTCAGTTCTACAAGGCAAGCAGCCCTGATGTTCCCATGTCATTTACGTAAGGCAAACACTGACTCACTTGACTAGTTTTCTGGGAGATTGCAGTTGACCAGTAAAACAACGTAGCTTTGCAACCCCTACAATAGAACCATTGCACTATTCCTGTTTTCTTTCTTCATTCTCCAATTTGCCACCTGGCACAGCTTTTCTCTTCCCTGAGGTAATTTGAAGTGCCTGCATATTGCGATCCATTCAGTGACGTTGAATAGGCTTAACTATTGTTTCTTGGGGCTTTTCTTAGCTATCAGCCCTATTTATCCACCGAGGAAGCTTCCGTTGTCTCGTAGGCATGGGGAATAGTCAAGCTGTTACTGGTTGAGTAATGGACCACACATGATCGAAGCTCACACTGTTACTCTATTGCCGTGCCTTCAAGTGTGGGCAGAGGAGCACCTCTCCTTCTCCGCCTCTCCCTCGTTCTCACTCTCTGCCGCCAGTTGAGAGGCTCGGTTGTTTCTTTGTGTCATCCATTCATAGGGTTGGTGTATTGGACAGAGCCGAGGCTGGTTTTTTGTCCTTGAGTGTTGGGAGTACCCTCACTCAACCCCCCTCCCCTAATCTTTCCGCTCTCCATCTACAACCCAACAATAGAGCACTAGCAAGCATCTCAGACATGCCATGAATGTTAGTTCCCTTTTGTTGGTGTTCGTTTGCCCTGGTAGAGCAGTGAAAAGGAGGCATTTCAATTTTAGACACTGACACTTAAGGTATTGTCTCATACCCTGAAGATGTCTGCAGTCTGAGATGAGCGTTTTATCTTTCTTGTCTTTCTCCTTGTATAGTCTAGACATATAGGTGCTTCAAAATATTTTTGCTTCATGTCTTTTTTTTATATAATGTGAAACCACATGCTGTACGTAGATTCAAGCAGTAGTACTGTGGCTGTGTATTGATTCAGATTCTCTGATTCGGTTAGGTTTTGATTCACTAGGTTTCAAACTGATTTTATTCTAAAATAGTGAAATTGTCAAAAAGCTGGACAATCATAAATATTTACTTTAATACAATGAAAAGACGTGCACTAGACATATTCAGGAGATGCAAATGGGTAAATAATGTGGGTTGTGGGTGTTTTTCTTAAAATTAAGTTAACTTTGACCTACTTTAGTAGGTATCATAAAGAACAAGAACTATTTAAAAAAAAACTACTTGTGTGTGTGCAAACAGATTTTGGACAATCATTTGAAATGGCTTAGCAGTCATTTAAAAACTGCTTAATATTTAGTTGTTTGTTTAATTTGCTGCTTAACATTTACTTTGCAGGCTTTTCAGTAAACTCGCATTCAGAATTTGGTTATGTAATTTAATTTATTGTGGCACTGAACAGTCAGCAGTGTTTGCTTTTATGACACAAAGAAAACATTTTCCCAATTTTCGATGTCAATTGACTGCAGAAGTGCATAATGATGCATCTAGTGGAGATCAGACCTGAAGCTATTTTTAAAGTGCTGTATGGAATGAGGGGATCCAGACCTCCTTTCAAATGTTGGTTGGCATAATCACATCTGTTCTGTTCTGCAACATACTGTAATATACACCACTTAGTTTCATGTTTTTTCCATGGCTTATGTTGCAATCATAAATTCATGTATGTGAAAAGTCCTTTTCTGGTTAAAACAAGGAACTGTTTGATGTATCACCCACAAAAAAGGGGTCTGTAGTAATGTCTTGTGATCCCAGGCATTTTTCACCATCTGTAAAATTCACACAAGTTACATTTTCATAAATTTCATGCATACTCAATAGCAACTGACTTGAATTAATGCATAGTCTAGTAAACATGCAGTTTTTATTAGTGCAAATGTTTTATTACTTGTTCGCTGACTTGCACCGGCGGAAATATTAACTGATATATTGAAAGATTTCTGGAATTCCACCATATGCAGGTTGATTTCCCTCAAAAGTATAAACAGATGGTTGTGGTGATTTGTTTGGTTGACTCAAGGAGCTGAGTTTAAGGAGTGGAGAACTGTTTGAATGAAAAATGGTAGACGGGTGCATTGTAGCAGGATTAATCGCAATTTCCTCCTGCGATTCCATTTGGTAGCGTTATAGCACAGAACTACACGCTGTCACTTAAATTCAGATTGACAAAAGTCTGTGAGTGTAAACAGTCACTGATTAGGATGTTTATGAAAGCCCTCTTGCATGAACTTTGTCAAAGAAAGCTCAAGCTTAAACAACGCAGCAAACCTCATTTTCTCAGGCGCAGGGATGTTGCTAATCAGGAAATACATTTTGTTTGAAGACTTCAAAGACGCACACTTGACAGTGGGAAATAGTCTTCTCCTGACAAATGTTTGTACTGCTTTCTAGAGGAAATGAAAACACCTCTGGAACGCGCTCTCAGTTTTAGGTTCGTGTTCGTATGTCCTGTCTTCTAGAGGAATGTGGTAAGCGATTTGTCAAGAAGGCTTCGTCTGAAGTGCTGACTTCCCTAATACCTCAGTTTTATTTCAAGCAAATGGTTTCTGTCATCGTAATTTTAGCGAAGTCAATCACGCACATTTAAGTCGTAACTGTGGCATGTTTTTAGCTCCTCGTGGGTCAGTAATGTATTGTGTATTAGAACTTTTTCCACATTAAGGCAGGAAAATGCGATTATAATGACAAGTGCTTGGTGTGCCACTGGCCTCGTTCAAGGTGAGGTTATTTGCTATGGCCTGGATTCGATTCCAGAGATGGAGATTTGGCGCAGCATGGTATTGATTGATGGATTGTGTGCCGAGTATTCCTCGTAATGTTTCTTCATCTCAGGGAGTGAGGAGGAGAAAAAGAACGGGGTGTATACATTTTTAGCTTTTTTCTGATGGTTTCTCCTCAGTGTGGTCAGCTGCAGTCGTGCACTGAAGATCTCTGGGGTTCTGATTCATTGAAACCATATGAGGATCCCATGAAGTGAAATCCTCTAGCTATTTTTTAATGATTTAGAATTAATCAGTTTGGGGTGGTAATTGGTAACTCGAGCTGGAATGTTAGCAAAGCTCAGAGAACTGATGTCTTTTCTTTGTGGTCCCACGATGATTGAAAAGTAAAAAAAAAAATCAAAAGGCTGTTTAAAAAAAGGATTTTTTTTTACCAGGATGGTGGTGTGGTTTCTGTGATTCTGTGACTATAAAGTCTAAAATGCGTAAATGAGCTCCCTTACAAAAATGCAAATTGACACCATGTGGAAGACAAAGCATTTAAAAACAGTTAAGTGGCTGGTTGGGTTCCTTTTAAGAATGTTTACAGGATCACCAGGCGCTTTCGTCTCACGCAATAGCACCGCTAAATATATTTTGGTAACTTTCGATTTATTGTCATGCTTTAAGGGATTTTGTTGTATTTTGTTTTATTGCTAACCTTTTTCCTTGTCATTTTCCTTCCAGCCACTAATTTAAGAAAATCCTTAGTTTGTTTTAAAAGTCAAAGGCCATTCCACACTGAATTAAGCAATTTGGATTGTTTTCTGGAAGCTTCATCTGGGGTTCAGATGCCTTCACTCTAAAATATATGAAATTTTATTTATAGTTGATTTTCACATGCGCATATATATAATTTTATATATATATATATATATATATATATATATATAATATGATATGATCAAATCCTCTTGCATTCATCAAAGCTTTTTGCTGCAGTCTGTGAAAAGCATTTCAGATTGTGTGATTTGCATGACTGTGAACATGATGCCTAAGCAGTGAGCCAGCTAAGTTTTGCATCCCAGCTGTTGAGTTTTATGTTTTGCACAGAATGCGATATTGAAAGGATGATCTGTTCCGCAGCAGGAAGTGGGGCGGGGTCAAAGTCAAGGTCTCATCATGTATGTGCTGTTGGGGGTCATCTGTGATTTCACTCACAGGACACATACATGGGACAGTCAACATATGTACCTTCAATTATGAGCAAGCCCCCTAATGTGCAGCTAATAACGTGTGCGCTTGATCGAGAGGCATCTGTGATAACAGTGCGATTGTGTCTAATGAGATCACACTGTGCACCACCATGAACCATCCTCTGTGATTGTCTATAATTAATGTGGAACATGTGGAATCACACATGGAAGTGTGCTTTGTGCTCCAGTGAGCTCATTAACAAAGGGAATTGTTGTGGAATAGAGAGAGTTTTGGGAGGATTTTGCATTGTAATTATGAAGATTATCCGTGACAAAATAGTAGAAGAGGATGAAGGATTTTACCAAACACAATGGGGGAAATTTCTTTTTGAAGATTTGCTTTGAAAGACGTTTCACTCAAACTGCTTGTACATTTCATAAATAATTGCTGAGAACAAGACAAGTAACATGTTGAATTAAACATGACATGTTAAAGTCGTACATAAAACATGAAAAAGCCGTTTCTTGTTCTCCATTAATCTTTGTTTTATTTACAGCTATTTATTGGCTCATTATTTTATTTAGCACTTGGAAAATACAAACCTCTCTGAGATTACAGTAATTCAGTTACGGAAACCTTTAGCAATTAAATCAATCGTTCAACAAAAGATTATCTTAAATTATCCTGATTAATCTCATCCTGAATAAAAGTTTTTGTTAACATTACATATTTGTGTGTACTTTGTATAATGATTTATACACACACATGCAAATATAAATGTAGACATGCAAATGCAAGTAAATATTTTCTAAATACTTTGTGTGTGCATTTCTATATACATAATAAATACACACAGAACACACATTATTAAAACGTTTATTTTGAATGCGACTGATTGCTATTAATCATTTAACAGCACTAGTTTAAGCTCATTCTGTTTTATGAATGTTGCATATATTGCATACCACACTTTTTATTCAATTATATTTTTGTTTCATTTTAGACTTAGTTTAACATCAGCTATGACACTATTTTCTGGCATATAATTCAAAATAAATGTTTTATTACTTTCTTGTTCAATTTTGAACACAATTGGATTAGGTACTTTTTAAAATTTGTTTGGATGCATTGAAAATAACTCCAAAATCTTATTGCACCAAACCGAACAGTCTAAGTGGATTCAATTATTTATAGGAACCTTTCTTTCATGCACGGACTACCGATTTTCCAAAAACGTGTAAAATACCATTCATTCTTAAGGGGGAAAAAATGAATAAATCATGCACAACACAGATCACCCTGGAGGTCTTTCAGCCTCCTCTAGATTGATTTGCTATCGTGGCCTCTATTTGATAGATTACATGGTGTCTTCTGAAAGGCTGAAGCAATCACTATCCCTTCTCCAACACATTAGACTTCTGATGAAGGAAGGTTTTTGGGGTCAAAATACAGTAGAAGACCTGGAATAGCCATATGCAGCAGGAAAAAAAAAACTTTGTTATGGTCTGAAAGCAGGGGGAGCAGTGTGTGGGTGGCAAAGTGTTTTTAGCTGCCAATATTTTACCCAAGATGCTCAGGTTTGGTTGGTTGAGCCACTGGCATTCACGGTCATTGTGCTGTTCTCTTAACTGTAGTGAGTCTTGGCTAAACCAACAGCATGCCATGGCCTGGCACGGCTCGTTTGCTGGTATGCCTCATAAATGAAAGACTGCATGGGAGCAGGCACTCCAGCCCGCAACTTTAGAACATCCGCCACGTGTCCGTAGACCAGGAATCTGTGCGCTCCAGTGGCAGAAGCAAAGCCAAGACGAGACGCAAAAGACACTCGGCTGAATTCAATTCATTTCATTCCATTCCCAAAGCATTTCTCATGATTTTTGTCTACAATGCAGATGTTCTTTTTGAAAATGACATTTGCCAGACTATTGCACATAACTCGCCGGAAAGCCAACACACCCTGCTGACAAGGCAACAACTGAGAATGTCACTGGTGCACCAGTCCAAAAAATGAGAGGGAAAAAAAAATCTTAGGAAGAAAAGGGAGGGGGAAAAAGCCTGATCAGTGGGCGAATTGTATTCGCTTCCATCTGAAGAGTTTTTTGTGTGGATCTCCTCGGGTGACCACATGTTCCCCTCTGCATTCTTTCAGCTGGTTCTCATCCATCCGATGTCATTCTCCTCATTTTCCTATCCACGTGCTCCTGTGGGTCAACAAGAGCCACTCGAATGATAAACCAGCCCATCAGGATGGGTCTTGCATGCAAACACAACGTGCAGGTCGTCCACTTTCTCTCTTTCTCTCTCTCTCTCTCTCTCTCTCTCTCTCTCTCTCTCTCTCTCTCTCTCTCTCTCTCTCTCTCTCTCTCTCTCTCTTTCTCCCTCCATGGGAAGACAAAGAAGCTCCAGAAACATGCAGGAACAAAGTCCAGCTAATTTATTACACTCGGCCAGAGGGACTCGAGCCGTGACAAACAGCCTCCTGTTGAGAGGCCTGTGTAGTGTGGCCAGAGAGTGGGCTGAGTATTCAGACCTGGGTCAAACTCTGGATAAAACAAAGCCTTTTTATTTACCAGAGGATTCACAGAGCATGACACGTTTGGCAGATTAGGCTAATTGATATTGGATGGATGACGTTTTGTATCCATTGTAGCAGCTAAGTAGCATTTGACAAAGCTTATCCTGAGGAATTTGTTTATCATTGTTGGCTAGTAGCTAAAATAGTAGCAGTTAACAGTAGTTTAACTGTTTTCAAAACCATGACAGTCTAGCTTTTATGCAGCCAAGTTATTAATAATCTGATGAGTACTGATTCTAGTATTACTAGTTGAGTATTTAGTATAATGCAAATTGTGTACTCTTAAAAATTACATAATGGTATTTATTTAGTGTTTTTGAAAGTGAATGTGTTAAATCTGTCAAAAGCTGAGCTAAACCATTAAGATTGAACAATTCTAAATTGCTGAAAGCCCTATAAATGATTGTTTAATCATCAACAAATATTGATTTATTGAATGGCTTAAGTGTAGATTAGCTTGTGGTTACTAGCTACTTACATACTCATAAGAAAGGTTTGACTGGAGTAACTATGTCAAATATGTATCAAATTAGTTTTTGAGAGAGGTTTTCGTGACCCTGGTTGGGTGAGAGTGCAGACTGGGAACTTTTGTTTGTATTGTCTAAGTTTTAAAGGGATAGTTTACCCAAAAATAAAAATAAAAATGTTGTCATCATTTACTCACTCTTGTGTCGTTCATAACCTGTATGGGTTTCTTTCTTTATGTTGAACGTTTTGAAGAATGATGGAAATCAAACAGTTGTTGGTTTTATTGACTTCCATAGTATTTATTTCCCTTCTGTGTGAGTCAGTGAGGACCAACAAAACTTCTTCAAAATATTGTTTTTTGTGTTCAAGAATCTCGTACAGGTTTGTAAAAACATGAGAGTGAGGAACATTTTTTTATTTTGAGTGACTTTATTCCTTTAAGAACCCAGTTTAAGTTGCAACAAGCCAAATAAACACACTATTCACGATTACAATGTAGGTCGGCAACATGTGTGCGAGCCTCTTGTGTAGTTCAGCAGTACATTTGTTTTAACAATCTATTTGATGGCTATTCAGAAAACCCCTGTTCAGCACATTTGTAAACTTCATGCAAGATGTATCGTGTGTCAACGCTGATGCCAAACAGGTGGCTTAGTTTGCAGTTTGAATCTCTGTCTGAATGACGCACATGCCACTTTATGATCCACAGGAAATGAACTAGGCTCCAAAGATTTTACCTGAGACGGTACAAAGCTTTCACACCTTCGTGAAGTAATAACCTATTAAGCTTTTAAAAGATTAAGATTACAAGTTATTGTAATTATCACTTTGCAACACTGATAATAAGAAATTATTCTTGAGCAGCAAATCAGCACATTAAGATGATTTCTGAAGGATCAAGACTGGAGTAATGATTCTGAAAATTCAGCTTTGCGTCACAAGCATAAATTATATTTAAAATCACAACATCACAATATTGCTGTTTTTACTGTACATTTGAAGTTTTTGATATAGTTGATATACATTTTCATTAAATAAATGTGTGTATATATGGATGGTATTTCTAAAGATCATGATCTTGCACAAACTGAGAAATACAGCTTTTTTTGGTCTGTTTTGGTTCTTGCTAATAGTAGTGTAAACATAAGGAGACATTTAGTGGTTTGGCACGTGGGGCTGAAGTCACATTTTTAGCAGTTTGTGAACAGCTTTTTCGAATTTATTTTAATTGATCATTTTTTAAAGACCCTTCATTTTGCCAAAATTCAGAGATGTTCCTTTTGACAGATTGTGTTTGTATAAAAAAAAAAAAAAAAGACAGAGGAGGTGAGACAGAGCATGCTGGTACATTCATGCTGCGAGTCTGTCGTAGCATATGCCCTCAAATTTGTGAGACTCTAAAATGCAAGTGTATGTCCCAGGCATGTCCTTTCAGTGGCTTTTCACGCCTTTTTGTGGTAATCGCTAACTCTAAAACATATAACATTTCTTGTGGGATGAATAGAGTCTTTTCTTACAGTCTTTCTGGGAAGTCCGTTACCGTCTATGAAAGTGTTACAGGACAGATGTGTAGGGTGTAACTTATGTTTTCTGATCCCTTTTGGCCCAAGCCGCCTATGTAACTAGTTAAAGCTATAGACTACTTCTTTTTTTCCTCTTCTTTCTTCCGTTATCTGATTACTAGAGTTCATCTGTCATGTAATGATGTTCTCATAGTAAAGCAATTGGCCTAATAGTGAGATCTTTTAAAAGCTGTTTCCCAAGAGGGGCTGCATGATATAATGAAAAGCGGCGGTCACTTTTTCACCATACTAATTTAGTAGTCAATGTGCTGAGTGGGCTTTTTTCTTTCTTTCTTTTTGTCAATAAAGCCTAAATGGAAATGGCCGCTTTCATTGATTTCCCATTAGAGGACAATTGATTCATACATGCGAGTAAAAAAAAAAAAAGTTAAAATGAATGCTGATGTGTGCACATTATTTTTTCGAAAAAGGTCAAAGATGAAAGTGCCATAAATTGTACACTAGTATAATACTTTTTTTTTTTTTTTTTTGGAAAGTCCACACCCATTCTCCTTTTGCTTTGACATGGTTGCAAACTAGATAATGTGGCTATTGTGGCGTTTAGATCAACAATGTCCAGCCATGACCATGTTGATTTCATGGTGGCCCGAGATGGTTTGTTCCGACTGCAGAGCCCCCGACCCTTTCAATGCGTGTCTGCTTCACTGTTTGTTGAAGACCACTGACTGAAAGCCTTTAGTCTCACTCTGTCTGACCCTAATTCAATAATACACCAGCTGACATTTTGACTAACTTACCAGACTGACATATTCAAAAACATTGACTTAGTTTAACGTGCTATCGATTTTCTGTTGTTGAACAAGGAACGGTTCAAAGTGTCAAATCTATTAGTTATTATCTTAAGACAGAGCCCTTTGTGCCTCACTCGTTATTTGACATTACGTGGGTGTAAATTGGTGATGCATTTTGTGACTTTGAAATATCAATAGATGATTTTTTTCTTCCAGCTGTATGAAATGATTTGTAATGCTGCCGTTTGTAAGATTAGCCTCTTTGCACCTCTATAATCTGCCATGTATTTGGGGCAGTCATGGCCTAATGGATAGGGAGTTGGACTTGTAACCCAAAGGTTGCGGGTTCGAGTCCCAGGTCCGGCAGGGATTGTGGGTGGGGTTAGTGACTCTCTCCACCTTCAATGCCACGACTGAGAGACCCTTGAGTAAGGCACCGTTCCCCCAACTACTCCTTGTAGAACTCCAGTTCTTAACTGCTGCACCTGGATGGGTTTAATGTGCAGAGCACAAAAAAACACATACCTGGCCACATGTCACATCCTTTTAAATAATTTATTTATGCAAATAGATTTTTTTTCAAGGAAGCTGTGATGCGGCAAGACCTTTTATACATGATTTACAGCATGACCCAGTGCTCTTCATCTATAAGAAGGATTCACTGCGATTGCAGATGTAGTAGCCAGCAGTGACCTCTTGATTAAAAACATTATTTTAGATTCCCGTTGATTTTACATGTCAAGCACAAGCTCCATTTCTTTTATGAAAAGATATGCTCCGTTTATTTTAATAATATGACTAATAATAATGTATTTAATACTGTTCAGTTGAATGCAGGAATGCAAAAATAACAAACGAATGCAGAATAATGAGTAAGTAAATGAATGAATGCAAAAGAATTCTCAAATTCAGTATGAATGGATGAATTCGCTTGAGAAAATTTTGTCAGAAAATCAGTGAATGAAATAACAAAAGAGCAACTGATAGAAAGAGAGAGTGAATGAATAAAAAAACTGAAAGAATGATAGACATTTGTACTTTTGTGTGAGCTGCTCAGCTGGGATTGCGTTTCCTCAACAGTTCAGTTCTTTATTCTGACAAATTAATTGATTTTCCTCTTTTATAGTCCATACAGCTTTTCTTCATGAAACTGCACAATAGAACAAGGCTGTTGTCCCTGAGAGCTCTTCTCGCATAAGCACCACATAAGGGGAAGGTATTCTGTTATTGACCTGCAGGCATTCTCATGGGAAGAAACCATAGACAAAAGCCCAGGCAGAGAGCAGAGTGGACAGACCGGACGGCCTCTCTGTAGGCACTCTCAAAATATGACTGCGGCCCTTTCAGACACTGAAGCCGGGTGATGACACATACTTGGCAGACCGAAAAACACATCTCCCTACTGCCTGTGCTCGCAACCCCCCTTTTCACTTGCTGGCACAAATAGAAAACAATTGTGCATTGTCTCAAACTTTTCAGAAGAATATCTGGAACCATTTTTTGGCTCTATTCAAGGGAGCTATGTTAGTTTCGTTAAAACGCATAGACTCTGGATGTACTTGCATTATATGAACGGCTGCTGATGTTCATGCACTTTGGCAGAAAGAATTTCCTCAGTGCGCTAAGCTAATCACGCGTCGAAACTAAGTATCCATCCGATTCGTGAAAAAGGAAAGGCAATCCATGGAATACGGTCACTGCGTAGTGGGTCACTTGTTGCTTTTTGATTCCAGAGAACGGCATGGTTTGTTTTGCTTTTGGCTCGAATTATAAGCCTTTGTTTTGGATGTAGCAAAGCTGTACTTGTCCGAAAACATTGAGGTCACAGCCTGCTATCGACACCGCAGCTTTTAAGCTCCTCTCATGGCCATGGAGCTAAATCTTGCTCCCAGTCTGAGGCAACTGGGCTCTAGATTACACAGGACTTATTTTGGATTTCACTTCTCATTAGAGCTGTGGTCGGCCAAAACGTAACAACGTGCCAGTCACGGCAGGGATAGAGCGATAAGCAAACATTCTTTGACAGATGTGGTCACAGTATCCCCGGCACGCTGATTAGACTCTAGATGAAGCAAAGTGGCCAGTTTCAGGATTGCGTGATACCACTGATCCCCTGAGAGTTGTCAAGAGTAAGAACTCACACTTGCATGTAAAAAAGCTTCTCTGCTTTCTTTTATAGCCGAGAAGGATCTGCCCATGCCAGAGATTGGCTTTCACATTATTTGTCTCACTAACACCAATTAGAGTCATTCTAGGGAGTCAGACTTCCTCGGGGTGCTGTCAAGCCAAATCAGGCAGTGGCTCAAAAATTTACACACTCGTCATGCAACCCGAGAGCTTCCACTGTTAGTGATATTCAGTTGCTATTCACCGCCAGAGCTCCAAGTGTTCGTTTTTGGTTCACACTTCACGTGAAAGACGATCTCGGAAGCCCCTGCCTGCCGGGCCTGGCACAGAGTTTGTTGTCATGTCTGGGCTTCTGGGTGTCGAGTCTTCAGGCGGTGGTGTTTGTTTTCTCTGGCTCACCAATATATCCAGTAAATTGGCACCTCCTTCCAAATGATTCAGAGGTGTAATTGAACCACAATGGCTCTCGTGTTATCCTTTTGTTCAGAAGGATGAAGATCTAATTTGACGAATGACTTGGAGAAAATAAAGAAGGTATACCTGAGGGGGAAAGAAATTGTGAATTTCTGCCAAGAAAGTGAGTGATTCAAAGTCGAGGCAGGGAATTGAAATGTGTCTGATGACGGAGAGCTTTATCTCACGGAGAAATGTAGTCCTCAGAGCATCTGTTTTTCTTATGGACTCTTACAAGGCAATCGTTGCAATTTCAACACGTCTTGTTGAAAATTTCCCCCAAGACAACCAAGACGTTGAAGCATGTCCTGAACTAGTTCTTTTTGGCAGTTTAGTCTGTCGTAACATCTCCTCGTTTTTTTCACAGTTCCATCTGTTCTCATGGGCGACTGTTCGCTGCTGGCGACTGTGCAAGTAGCAAATGATCAAAGACATTGGCTCGCTCTACAGCCAGGGATCCGTTGCTCTTTTTGCATCATATCTTTCATTTGTAAACATGTTTCCATTAAACCTTTTGTCTTCATTCTGTGTTAATTGCATGTTCTTGGCCCCATTTCTGTGACAGCTGATTATTCCTTTGTGCTGATGGCGCGTTATCGCACTTGTCACGTATTTCCCGATGCATGTTTTAATTACAGCTTATGTCATTGCATGCGCTCTCTAAGGAGACTAATTACGGTTTGACGGTTCAGAAGCATCTTCTTGTGCTGAGGCACACATTCACGATCACAGGAGGTAGAGAGAACTTGTTTCACAGCAAGATACCACAACCGCCTTGGGTTTGAATGACATGGATTTTGGCATGGATGACTGCATATGGAATAACGTAACTGCCTAGTTGCTTTGTTTACACATGTTTGTGTTGTTTGATTGCCTTGAGGGCTTTCTCTGTCTTGTTGGGCGGTGCAACGCAGGCAGACAGCGTGGGCACAGTGTGTGTCTGTGGCCCTCAGAGCATATCCCACCCTGCCTCCTCCCGTTCCCTGAACAAACTCTACGCTTTGATAAGATCTTCGTCAGACATATTTAGAGTCCCAAAGCCTTCTCCTAGGGAATAAACTGCGCATTTATCCTTCCTTCACTCATTCCCCTCTACATTGGCCATCTTCATGCATTTTTCATTCCCCTTAGCTTTTTGTCTCTTAGTTTTTTAGGAATAGTAAGTAGATGGTTTCTTTCACAGTCGAGTTGGTTTGATTGACAGCTATCTGGTACCACTTCGTGCTTGCTTACAGCTAAATGGAGGTCCCTGTCTTTCTGTTGAGCTTTTATTTGTTTTTAGTCAAGGGTGCGGAACATCCTCACTTTCTAAACTTTGAGGAACGTCAGAATCCATGTTCCCTCCTCTTTCTTTCTATCTTAATGTGTCCCAGTCAAACCTCACAGACTTAACTTTAAGGTAGTTTTTGTGTGAGGAATGTTAAATTAATTGTTTTAACTGACTATTACTTTTGAAGAGAATATCACGGAAGAATATTCTTATTTTTGGAAGAATTTATTTATTTTTAAATATGTTGTAGAGTTCTGCCATTGATGTCTGCAACACAAATGGTCCAGGTTGAGTTACATGCCAAGTTTAATACTTTTTTCAAGTTTGAAAAAAAAAAAAAAAAACAATTGTAGGGATTCTTGCCTGACTGAATGACTTTGACAAAGCTGCAAGATTTTTCACATATGGTCTCATGTATATGATTTGTCTTTAGTCATGCCCTCTTGTGATCTTTTGTCAAGACTGCTGTGTTGGAACTTCAGCAAGGGATGAATGACTGTCCTAGCTCATACACTAACACAACAAGTGATGTGGTATTAGGATTAACTCCGACATCACGCTTAACATGTTAGGGCCTTATGTTTTATTTTAGTTGTTCTGTTATCTGTTCCTACAGTTAAAATTAATTAAATGTTTTAATAATGATTTTATTGATAGTATTAGTATTATAATTACATTAAAATAAATGTAATTACATTACATTCTGTCACAGTTTCTTCAAGTTAAACTACACTTTTATTTTGATAGGTTGATGTGAAGACCTTTAAGTTTCTGTTTGTATATGATATAGTGAGCAGTTATAGAGATTGTTCATTTGTTCTGAAAACAGAGTGAGCATCAAATGCGCTTTAATAGTGTCTAGTAAACATTTACACAGAGCATAAACAATTCATATTGGATTTATTAATTCAAAATTAGGCAAATGACATAACATTCTGCATTATAAAGTAAATTCCAATTTTTATGACTGATTACGTGACTTTGTTTGTGTTTTTTTGCATCTTGGAAATTGTAGAACCCTGCAATATCCTTGTGCATACTATATTAAATTAACTGACTTTTATACAATTAAATTGGTTTGAATCTTAAACTCTTTCTTTTTCTCCTCACAGCCGTGCTATCAAGACCAACCAGGACCTTCTACCTGAAACGCCATGGATCAACATCTTCTACGATGACTTCTGGGGGACGCTTCTCACCCACAGCGGTAGCCACAAGTCCTACCGCCCACTCTGCACACTCTCCTTTCGACTCAACTACGCCCTGGGTGGCTTAGATCCCTGGGGTTACCACCTGGTCAATGTGTTTCTACACTGCACCACGACCGCCCTGTTCTCTAGCCTCTCAAGTCTGTTGCTGGGGTCGGGTTGCTGGAGCCTGCTGGCCGGGCTTCTATTTGCCGCTCACCCCATTCACACCGAGGCTGTGGCGGGCATCGTTGGCCGGGCAGACGTAGGAGCCACCCTCTTCTTCCTTCTGGCCATGCGCTGCTACATATGCCACTGCTCACTGAGGACGAGCGGTGCCCATGGACGGAGCTGGCCGTGGTTCTTGGGCACCTTGGCATGTGCTTCCTGTAGCATGCTTTGGAAGGAACAAGGAGTGACAGTGCTGGCCATAGCTGGCATGTACGACGTGTTTGTCTTCAACAGGTTGAAGCTGCAGCAGGTTCCCGCGCTCTTCCAAAAGGTAAACAGCCTTTATCCACCATTTGGAGCACCAGCTGTGTTTTTATACGCGTGTATCAGATTTCCTAAACTCTTGCTGTGTTTGGAGGAGCCCAGTGATGTGTGGATGGATTGCGCATGTGTGTGCTGGTGGATAATTTGTATAAAAGTTTATATATGGTTTTCGCTTTCCATCAGGATGAAATTTAAAAAAAATAATTTTGGCATGTATGTTCAACTGAGTGAACCTAGAACACTAGAAAAATGCAAGAGCAGATGGGAATCAAATGAAATTGGGTGTTTATTTGGTGTATTTACATACATACATCTGGCCAGAGATGTTTGTGATTTTGCTTGGCAGCACACGGTGACCAGTAATTGCGAGAAAATGTTTCTGCACCACATCAAATTTCGGCAACCTTATTGCAGCTATGTTCACCTCTTTGATTTGGAGTTTGCTGAAGGCCAGTTTTTTAAATTTAAATGACCCGTTCTGCTTTCTCAAACTACTGTTCATCCGAACCCGTCATGGGTGAAGTCAGTCCCCAGTAAACTCCTGTTTTTAATGAACCCTTTATAATTGGAAAATTTTCGAGTGAGGCCGGAAAGGCCTGGCTAACGTTCTGGATTTGTTTTATTAATGACCAGAGTGCAATCGTAACAAATGCTCCTTTAATGACGTCTAATGATGTGGATGTATTGTGTTTACATGAGAACAGTAATTAGCTCGGTAATCACTCATAAGCAGCAGCAGTCAATGAGTGTGTAAAAATGAGGTATGGTGGAGAAAGAAAGGACAGGAAAATCAATGATGTTAGAAGGATTGCACACAGTGATGCCTTGCTCCTTAGTGTGCAGATATCTGCTCTTTCAAGCGACTGACCATCAGGTCGACTTTTGCTTAACCCTGGCTTGTCAAGAGGATTTACTATCGACCGTCAAAACACACTGACATTCATAACCATCAGACAGTCAGCACAAATCAAACTGATGTGTGCACAAATGGGATTGAGAATTACAGACCCATTGAGCTTTCATTCCGGAGTGTAAAGATTTTTTTTACAAAATAATGTGTGCATTCATGTTCACAAGAAATAAACTACAATGAAAAACTACTTTTTATTGTAACCGTGAGTAGTGAATGGTCACTATTGACTATTTAATTGCTCATGCTTTTTTAATTTTGTTTATTTAGATTTCCCTCATGAAACACTTATTTAAAAGGATAAAATGAAAATTTTCCCTTGTTTACTTAACCCTTTTTTTGTTCTAAATCAGATTTTTTTTTGTTATTTGTTTGTTTTTTATAAGATATTTTGAAGAATTTTGGTAAGCGTACAGTTGTTGGTAGCCATTGACTTCCATAGTATTTTCTTCCCTACTACAGAAGTCAATGACTACCAGAAACTGTTTGGTTACCAACATTCTTCAAAATATCTTTTTATGTCTAGCATAAAAAATGAGTCTCCTACAGGTTTGAAATAATTTAAGGTTTGCATTCTCCAGGTATTTACCTGTGTTATCCTTTTTCATCTGTCTGTATTGTTAAAAAAAAACTGTTTAAGGTTGAGTATATGATGACAGAATTTCCATTTTTGGGGTGAGCTAAAACAACAAATAATGAAAAAATACTGCTAAATAAATAAATATGCATTTTTTCAATCTGTAAATTTAACCATTTAGACAAAATACTAGTATATTCTTTAAAATATTAAATAATATTGTTGAGAGATTACTTCATTTATTCTTTTCAAAATGTATTTAAAATAAATGGATCTTAATGGCTCTTAAATTTTATTTCTAGCACTGTTAATTTTTCATGATTTGCGCTTACAAGTGTATTTTGAACCAGTATTGCTTCACTTCTCATCACGATAGCCTGTGACATGTGAGAGGGAGGCCAGTCTGTGATGCTGTCTTGCCTCTGGCTTATTCATAGACTGCAGCAGACAGGCCGTATGATGGCACATCACTTCAGCCTGGGTAGTCTGGCCTGTAGGTGACAAAAGAGCATGATCTCTCATATCTGACAGCTCTCTGCACTCTGATTGACCATCTCCTCATCAATCATCAGCTCTTCTATCCGCTGCAGCTGTCATTTTTACTATATTAAGCCATTCAGTAGAAATGCTTCACCCCACAGAGTGCCAGAGAGCATTGGTTTGTCCACAAACCCATGTGCTTCACATATCCTTTCCGCATCAGGGCCCGGCTGTGTTTTCACATCGCTGTCATCCAGTTCAACAGTATTAGCACGTTGTCAGAGGCAAATAATTCCAGATTTTCCTCTTTGAGGAGAGACCGTGTCATTCTGACTTACGACAGCTTAGCGTAAAGTAGAGTCGAAGGGGAAGCCAGAATTACTGTGTAAACATATAAGCATCAAGACGTTTACGATCCGCAAACCCAAGGACAAATACCTCTCATCTGCCAGGCTGCAGTGCGGCGATAATTCCAGAGATGAAAGCTGGATGGGTTTTAGCAAAGACAAACTGAATCGTACATCCAAAGGCCTGAAGACTCATTCGCTATAATGAGACGATAAACTAAACGTGGGGGAATAAACTAAAAAGCACCAGCGTTTAGATGTTAGAGCGCATTCGTCAATGTGGCATAATAAACACATCTATAATTCTCTTTGCCTGGTGCTGTACTTTTGGTCTGTGGACTTGCTTAATGTATGAGGCGTAGAGACATATTAATGGCCATTCCTCGTCCATCCATATTAAATGTGTAGGCTTAGATGAGAATAGCAACGTGATCGTAAATTGGGCCTCTTATCTGATTGTGGTATGCGGTTTATGACATCATCCCATAGCTTTATATCAATGCTAAATCATAATGTCTGCTATAAGTAAATGCTCTCTGGGCAGCTGGTCTGGACTCAGGACGATCACTTATAGTGATAGATAGTGCATTCGATTCAATTATCTCCGGTTTAAAAGGGTCTGGTCGTTGTGAGGCTTCTAAACTGCATTAAAGTGTTTCTTAGAATCTCCCTGGTTTGCTCAGAATGCTTAATTTATTTCCAATCTTCTCTTGAATGCCACACTTAATTTGATGTGTGAAGATGAGGCTGCAAGACATGGAAGTTCGGTCTGTTTACCATGTGATATTGTTTGTAGTCAATCTTTAGTGGTTCTTCATCTGAAAATGTCACTTCAAGGCAAAAAAAGATTGTGGTTTTCATAACAAAACCACATAAATATGTTGTGGACGGTTAACAATATGAAAGATCTGGACAATATCGATGTTCATTGTTCACTGTTCCTCCCCTGGCTATCATCCCCACCTCGTCCCTTATTTGCCGCCCTTCACCATGCTCCTTACGGGAGTGGGTGTGCGAGAGAGGAGGGGCACAGGAACGAGCAGGTCTGGCAGCGTGTGATACAGCACACCTGGAGTAAATAAAGCCTCTGGACTCCGCCCCTTACATGAACCCGTCCCCCTCGAATACTGCATGACCTTCACTGCAGCACGACAAGGACACCAGTTCCCCTCTTTGTTTTGGACACTTTTCCTCTTGGACACTTTGTTTTATTATTTAGTTCAATAAAAGCCTTTTCTGAGGCCTGATGCCACTCCCACTATGTTTGTCATAAGCTCCACCCATCACTATATATATATATATAATATATATTTGTGTGTTAGATAACAACTAATCTTTATGTAAAAATACATTAAATTAAAATGTACAATTAAAAGCTCAATATCAGCCAATAGCGACCAATATAAATGAAGAAATATTAATAACATGTTAATGGCATGGTAATAACATATTAATAACATTATTGTATAGTTCTTTTATATCAAGCATAGACATCCCAAAATAATGCACGTTTAAAGCTTTGAAATTCACATGGCTCTTATCAAATAATTTTGAGAGATATTACCTGTGCTGGGTTTCGGTTATAACAGCATAGCTATTTTTCTTCTGCCAATTCAAAAATGGCAAGTAGGCATCCAGACTAAACTTCTAGTAGCATTTTTCATCCTCTTAAGTTGTAACCCAGTGTCACAAAGTCTTTTTCCATATCATGATAATCATTCACATGCTAACGCTCTTTTTGCCTGGATCTGAGTGTAATGGTCGGGCTACATTCTTTACACCTCTGCTGTAATGATGGCCAGACAGGCTTATCTGCTGTGAATGCATAATGAGCTCTTTCCTCTCTTTCCATTAGAGCCATGATTCCATTACCCCTGCAAACAGCTGTATTCTTCTCCCCTTTTGTGGCTGTATTAAGGCATTATTGTTGGGAAAAACACTTTTATTTAAGAAAATCTTTGAGCAAATCAAGAAACGACTTGGGTAGCATTTTACTTATGAGCTACTGGCATGTTGGAAGTAACTTAATGCTCTGTTTTAAAACCTAATGAGCTGATTGACTGTTGGCAGCCTAACTATCACAGAGCCTCCTAAATGACCAATTTAAACACTATTTGAATAGACAGCACCTCTGTGTGGCACTTAAATAAAGCTCCTTATGGTATATTTAACTCGCATCATTTAATTGCTAAAAGAGTTTGACAATATCATGATGAGTAAATATAGGAAAAAAATGCTTTTGGAATTGTCTAAAACAATGTATCGTAGGAGGCAGCATATAATTAAGATGCCTGCCTGTGCCTAAAATGCAGTCTAGGTAGTCAGATTGCTTGGTTTTAGAGCAGAACGTAAGTATGCGCATGCGTATGAACATGAAAAAGTGAGAGAATGAGTTAAGCACATGTTGAGTTAACAGGGAGCTGCGATCTAAGCCCCTTTGGCAGCGTCTCCCTCCAAAGCTCTTGGGGGATTTTTATTGAAAGTCCTGGTAGAGCTCTAGGATGCTTTTGGTCATTGCTCACCCTTTTAAAAAAGCCTCCACACTCACAGCCAATCAAAGTGGATTTTCAAACTTTATCTGTGACCTTTAGTCTAAAATTAAATGAATTTTTAGAGTAGGTCTAATCTGAGTTACAATGAATGTAGGTTTTTAACATTTAGTATTCACATATAACATTGTTGGCACCGGCAGCAATTGCATTTAGGGTGTAATCAGTTTATCTTTATGTGGAAAATGCCGTTTTATTAGCTCATTTTCTGGAACAAGTTAATAGGCTCATTTTCAGTAACAGATACTGAAGTTAGATACAATTAGCACACCACGTTTGGTAAACTCACCTTTCAGAATGAGATCACAATGTTTATTCATCAACATTAAGCTGTAAAATGTCTTTCCTGAGGACTTGGCAATTTTATCGTTTTTCCACAGTACAAACGGCATTGTTGGTAAGCTAATTAAATAAACATGTGAGAAGCATTGTGACAGAATTTTGCATGGGTTTGTGCAATACAAGGGTCTGAGTTTATCTGTTGTTCTTCTTTTTTTTGTGTGTGTTTTAATTTGGAATGATTAATTTGGAATGCAAAATTTGATCAGTGTCAAATCATCCAGTCATAGTCTGGAGGTCTAGTTGTTTGAACCCTAGCGAGGGCTCGAACTCTGCTTGACCCACCCGGACCGAAGACGCGAAATAAGGTGGAGAAGGGGTGGAGGCGGGATGCATAGCAAGATATGGAAGGGAAGAAAGCGAGCTTATTTAAGGGGAAGATTTAAGGATTTGATTGGACAGGACGGAATTAGGAAACGTGGTTCCAGCCATGGCTAATCATGCATACACGCTCCTCTTGAAACTTATTTATCACATACGGAATGTGAAATATGATTTTCAAAGTCAACCTTATGAGTTACTTAAATTTATGAGATAAAAAGTTCATGATGCAAAGTCATTATGCGATTTAAAATAATCAGAATTCTGAGATAAAGTCAAATATGGCTTGAAATTGAGATACATAGTCCTAATTTTCATAATCAAAATTATGAGATTTAAAATTGAAATGCTAATTAAAAAAAATTAGATTTAAGGATGAAAATAAGAAACTGAAACATTTGATAATGTTGAAATTGTTATTAAATATCTAATTATCTAATTATAACAAGTCAATTGTCTTAATTTGGAATTTTTTTAATCTAATAAAGAGTTTAAAGCATCAAAATTAAGTTAATTGACTTGTCATAATTCTGTTGTTTTTTCTCTTAATTATGACAAATGAGATGCATTAAAATGTAAAGATTCTCATGCAACAAGGTCATTTTTCGTTGCAGAAATAGGCTTCCATAAAAAGTTATATCATAACCTAATTAAAAAAAATTCTAATTACACATAATTATTAAATATGTTACAGATTTTTTTAAACAATTAATCTAAAACAACTAATAAAAAATCAATCCTTGAATTGACCCTACTGTACCACCATCAAGTAAAGGCGAATGAATGCGAATGATCTTGTCATTAGGCATGTTTTCTGTAAGAGCATTGTGGTATTCGATAAGTCAAGTGGTTTACCGTGTGGGTGGTTCAGTTGGAAGGAAGCCCTGGTATGTCAATGAAGCATGTGTTAAGTTCAGCTCTGGGTGTGTGTGGCTGTGTTTAAGGGAACAGGTGTGAATTTATGACATGGTCTTGTGTACACATGGACACGTATGCACACATGCGCACACACACAGATGGTGTACGTATGCTCTAATGCCTTCTGTCAGTGTATGATGAAGTGATGCTCTGTAGGCATCATCACGCACAGGAGCACCTGCCCACCAGGAGCACATTTATATTGCTCGGTATAGCTGCTTCAATACTCAAAACATCTGCAAATCAAATTCTTTTGTCTGTTTTTGTCTTGTTTTCTTTTTACATCAGATTGGAATTAGAAAAGATGATATGTGCGAAAAGATTGATTTTCCTTTTTTTATTATTTTCTTTTGTTTCTTTTTTTTTTGCTTTGTGTTTGGTTTTGTTTAGCTTTTTTGTGTTTTGCTTTGCTTTGCTGTGTTTTGTTGTGTTTTAACAATTTAGTTTAAATTTATGGCTAAATGATGTCATCCAAAAGAAAGTTCTTTTTTTTTTTTTTTTATGAAAACATTTAGTGCTTGTAAACCTTGAGGGGCTTGAGGGCTTAGTAATGTCACCCAAAAAGTAGTTTCAAAGGTAAAGCGGTTGATAATATATTGCTAGGAGATGCTTAGATGACTTGGAGAGAGAAAATAAGACGATGTGAAAGCAGAACGTTGGAGATTATCTCTTTTGTACATATGAAAATGTGTTCTGTATCTCTGCCTTTTTCTTGTCAACTTTAATTTATGTATTTTCAGCTGCTGTTTAGTTTGCGGAGAGACACGTGAGATGCGCTGTGAGCCTTCATTGTTTGTTTTTCCCAGAGTTGTACGTAAAAGCTCGGCGATCCAGTGAACTGTCACAGCTCCTCTATATATAGTGCTCTGTGGTTTCTGTGTCTGAGCGGCTGCTGTCTACCCTCAGACTTGAGTTAATGCATCTGGAAACATGAGTCTCGCTCTTCCCACGCAAACACACAGCAGTGTAGATGATCTGTGGATAATGTGGAGATATCTAGTATGATACAGATGATCATGTGATTGGTTGATTGGTTTTGGCTGACCTGGATATCTGACACTCTTGCTTTACCTTTGAGTGTTGCAATAAACACATAATATAGCATTGGCCTTGTTATGTTGTTAAGGAGAGCAATTAATTAATTAAATTATAAAAAAAAATTTTTTTAAATCTGACTCATTTTTGTTTAGGTTTTTGTACACTAAAACTCAAAATCCAGTGACTTCAAATCAATTTTCTGTAATGCATGCAGGAGTTTATAATGTGTGTATTTCTGAAAGCATGTGATAAACTACTATAGCAAAAAGCTATTTATCTCCTACTAGAGGTGTATCTAATGAATCTAGCGACTGCAAATAAATTAGCTTATTTTATTGTTTCTGCACATAATTTCTCACTCCCTAATTATCAATTAGCATTATGCTCAGCCGACTCGCCCACTCATGTAATTACTCCTTCAGCGAGCAGAGCATCTGGAGGTCGAAATTAGATTTGTGACCTTCATCTAAAAACCTGCGCGATGAATCAAGGCCATGCTGATGTGATGTTTGCTGTGAAATGTTTCTATCTTTATTGATCGTGCGCCGCATTGCTCTGCAAATCCTGATGGTCCTTGAGGTGGCACTTCTCACACACAGCATCTTCCTAAAAAAGCACAGTCCTCCTGAGGCGGTGCTGCCATTTTACATTTCTTGCTTTAGCTAAATGGCACGATCGTTGAACCATGCATCCATTTGGCTGCATTTAGGGGAAACATGTTCAGGGGGTTCGCTTTAGTTTCCTGTTTTTTTCTGGCTTTAAACTGCTTTTAGGAGTTTGTTTACTCGTAAAGGGGCCACATGCTGCACTTTTGTTTCATTTAATTTGTTTTCCTAAAATCCTCTTATAATGTTAGTGAAGGTTCTTGCATACCTTGATATGTTTCCACATTCACACAGCAGCAGAAAACGGTTGTCAATCCTATATTTGAGTCCTTTATACGGTTATGTTCACACATAGTTCAGTTATTTACGGGTATGACAACCGCATTCGGTAACCAAACTCGCACTACATTTTTCAGGACTCACAACCGTAATGTCAGAACCCACACGCTGTGTGACCGGAACAGGAGTCAGTTTTCCACTGGAGCCGCTTCCGCCATTTTTGTGTTTTGCGCGCAATATAAATGCTCCGCTCTCCACCCAAATTTGAAAGCTGCTGTCGGTTAATGAAGATTTCAGAGTAAACTTTCAGTTTAATGGACGTTTCCATCTTTTGTATTACTTTGGTCACTGTCGCTATGGTTACTGGTTAGGAGTACAGGCTTGACTCCCGTTGCACTTTCATACAGACAGAATTCTTAACGCACCGGTAAAGAAAATACGGTTGTCATTCCCAAATACAGGACTGACAACTGTATTCTGCTGCTGTGTGAACGTGGCATATAATATTTGACCAACAAATTAACATACTACAATAATTTCTGAAGGATCATGTCACTCGTGACTGAAGTGATGATGCAAAAAATTCAGCTTTGCATCACAGGAATAAATTATATTTTAAAATATAAAATATCTAAATATTTTATTTTAAAGTGTATAATTAAATTTCATTGTATTGACATTGTATTTACTGTATAAATACTAGGGGTGGCACGGTTCATGAAAAAAAAACTAACCGTTCGGTTCGCTTGTCTCGGTTCGGAGCATGTATGCGTCACACGGTTCGACGGTTCATGACATGTGCAATGTAGCCTCGTGCCCCGTATGTGACGTCAGTGTGTTTCCCTTTCGTGTGAAAGAATTGAGGTGTCTACGGTGTGAAGTGAGTGCTGCAGGTCACAATACTGTA
>JAUMHI010000063.1:14806316-14840856 GCA_032359435.1 Enteromius unitaeniatus | reverse complement strand
CAAGTGGGAGAGAAAAGGAAGGCTGCCCGGAGTTGGAGGATGCACCAGCGTCGTATAAATCTGGTGTGTGGGAACATCTCATGTTACCTATTAGAGGATGGATACAGTTCGGACAGATATTTAGAAAGGATGCTCGGGTTCGGGTCAGGCTCGGTCACATCACACCGTACAAAAAAAACGAACCAAAAACCGTGACCCTAAAACCGTGATACAAACCAAACCGTGGGTTTTGTGAACCGTGCCACCCCTAATAAATACAGCATTGATGAGCTTTAGAGATTTGACTGGTTGTGTACATAATACAATGTAACGACTGTAACTATCACTGAAATTAAATCAGCGCTTACACTGCACTGTACAAAAAGGTTTTATAGTTTTTATACTTTTATTTAAGTTATTATATACACCAACTGTAATACATTCTAAATTCCTTTTTTTTTTTTTCTCTCCATAAAAGCATCTGCGTGGGGAGGAAGTTTCAAAGTCTATGTATAGCTAGCTACAGAGTAATTTTGAACTATTTCAAAGGAGCAAAATAAATCCTGGTTTTAAATTTGATGTCCTCTTTAATACAAAGACCTTCATCACTGCAGCAGCAATCAGCTCTCTGTAATTTAAAGAGACCACCTACAGGACGATCTAACCTAAGTGATCTTTGAGTGTGTGCGTGTAAACTAAAAGGTTTCACTGAACAATTGCTAAAGGTTCAGATTAAGGCCTTTTGATACTTAGGGCTCCACAGATCTCTTAGCTACGCTAAGCACTCATTTCTTTAAAACCAAGAGGGAGAGGCGAAATATGAATTTGTGT
The DNA here is from genome assembly GCA_032359435.1 of Enteromius unitaeniatus. Classification (NCBI taxonomy): domain Eukaryota; kingdom Metazoa; phylum Chordata; class Actinopteri; order Cypriniformes; family Cyprinidae; genus Enteromius; species Enteromius unitaeniatus. Next base: position 14,840,046 of record JAUMHI010000063.1, on the reverse strand, counting down.
TCATTATCATAACAAAGAGGCAGTTTAAGCAGTGTGATTAATGATCACAGGGACGTCTGCGGGGTAAACCCTCTCTCTTTCATTTCACGTGTGTGTATTTTGCTGTTTATGCTAATGTGCAGAAGAAAAGGTTGTATTCTCTACAGCTGTTTTCTCCAGCCCTTCTCTAGTTCTCCCAGCATTATTATAGTCTTTTGAGATTTGTGTCCTCTTCAGTATAGATGTGTCCCAGTCGCTTGCTTCATAAAACCATATCTAATAAAGAGGAAGCTGCCAAACAGTATCTTTCATTTATCTTGTTTTTAACAAATTTGGTTATGAAGAGCAGCCTCTCATTTGATTCAATCCATAAGCAACATTTAGTCAAATGTTACTAAGAAATTGTTCAGAACACTCAAGATGTCATTGCATTGGTCCATTTCCCATATCTTTGTAGCACATTGGAGTTATAAAAAGTGTTGCAGCAGATCCATGAAGCATCTACACATTACATGAATGCTAATATTGCTTAGAGTGTAATGTCAGAGTCGGTTCAGCTGTATTTCAGGGCTGTAATGTTTTTGTTCTGTGGAGCTGTCGTTCTGATTTAGCTGTAATTCAGCAGCAATGTAACACACATGACAAATTGAGATGAATGTGATTTCTTAGAGCTATGCTTGAGCACATACAGAATAGTTCACCCATACCTCAGTGAAAGCGCTATTGTATTATTTGTTAGTTGTTTAGATGAAATCTGCAGAGGCTGTAAAAAGCTAAGATGCTCAGAGAGGAAGCTAAGAATACAGGAAAACACCACCAATATATAAAAAAGTGTGAAAGGTTCTATTATTCCCACATTTATTTATTTATTTATTTATTTTTTCATTTCCAATAATAGTCTCTGCCTCATTTATATAAAAAAAGTGCTTTCTCTCTCTGTATATTTTTTGGCAGGCATTTGCACAGAATGCTTATAATGAGCAAATATAGTGTTTATTTTATTACAGACTGGGACTAATTGTCTCTGAGGATTTTTGTTGAATTTCTGTTGCAAGGTTGTACTTACAGATTTGAATCCTGTACAAATCCCTTGTGAAATTTTTCCAGATTCGTGATTCAAAACTAATGATGAGGTAATGATGCTTGCATTAGGTGATCCTTTCCATTACGACTATACAGTTATGTTATAATAGTATCATACATCAGGATTATTGTTTCATGACTCACTGAAAATAACTAGATAACTACATACACAACTGCATACTAGATAACTGCATTTTACATATTTTCAGTGTTATATTTTGATTTTCATTCCTTACTTTTTATACAAAACGCTAATTGGTGACAGCAGTAATTCACAAACATTAATATTCAGTCCTCATTTGCTCAACCTCTTGCAAACCTGTATGACCTTCTTTTTTCCATATTAATGAATGCAAATGATGACCTCAATTGTTGGTGGTCTCCATCCACTTCCATTATATTTGAAAAGGCTTTCTTACTTGGTTAATAGTATAAAAATAGCCAGATTGACTCTTGTTTTGTGTCGCACAGGAGTCCCAGAGGCAGAAGTCTTTGTACTGTAAGCCCTAATGTGAACCGTGGACCGAAGTAAGCCTTTGTTTGGGTTGTAGTTGCTGACTGGTTAATTTATTGTTGCCTGTCCCCTCCGGTCCAGCGCTGGTCTGGCTGTAGATAGAGTGTGGTGTGCAGGAATCTGTAATTTCCTTAGAAAAAGCTGTCTTATGGGAGCTTTTAGCATGTTCAGGTTCTTTATATGTACTTAGTGCTAAGAAACAGTTGCTGGGAACATAGAGTAAAGCACGTTATGACCTCAAGGTAGCCACATACATGTACACAAACAGGCTGCCATGTACCACAGCTTGTCAAATGGCATTCAATCACATCCAGCATGTTTTCTTTGGTCAAGCTCAGAAAGCGTAAACAGCCGTGGATTTTCTATATGTTGATGCAATGACAGGATGGAGGACATTATAACTTACGCAGCAGAATCACTAGTCCATGTTCGTTTCACAGAGATTTACTGACGGTGCACAGGAGGTCTCACTTCGCACCATTATCCATCCAAACTCTGCCTTGCTGAAAATGCCAAGCTGCAAAAGCTTCAAAAAACCCAAAAGTTGATTTATCTGAAGAGATAGGGTTAGTTAAAATTGGCATATATCGTTTTCTCACACAACCTTAAAAAACAAAAAATCTAACTCTGTTCTTCTGAGAAATCTAATTTCATCTGGATAGGAATGTGTGTGATTGCTTTGCTTTTATAAATATTTTTCTACACTTCTCATTAATTCTGACCCCCGTTGTTTCTCACTTTAATTAATTCTTACTTTTAATAAGATATGAATACTGAATACTCATTCAGGGTATGTGACATTTCATAAATCCCACTTAAAACACTTATTAAATTCCACACTTGTATGATTTTATTTCTTCTCTGGAACATAAAGATGAAAGTCAAAGAGGTCCAAAACAACATTGGCTGCCAGTAACAGAATTTTTTTTACATTTTTCTGCAAAAGGAAATGAAGCATCATATTTTTGAATGAAACATCACTTTAAAAAAAATGACTACAGAAATCTCATCCCATTCAAATCAGTACATGAAATCAAAAATATCTTGTGCTGATAATTTTAACTCAAAGACGGTTTTAGAAACTTGTCCAGTCCAAGTATGTGGCTTAATATGTTAAAGTTGTCATTTTCAGAGTGGACTGGGGTCACAGTGGTCCATTCATTTGCTATGTTTTTTTGTTTTTTTTTGTAGAAAGTTCTTCTTGACCATATTGACCTCTGAAAGGGATGAATCAGTATCTAGTAGTTGCCGCAGAGGATTGTGGACACACACACACACACAAGCTCACCGAACCATTCAGGCTAAATAAACAGCAGCGATTTAGGAAGCAGAAGTTTATGCTAGGAGGTCTCTCTGTGGCTGCACTCAATAAATTTTTCACAGAGAGCAATTTTGAGTTTGAATGGATTGAGGTTTCTCAATCTCATCACTTTATTTACATTTCAGATTTTCCTCTTTTGTGGTTAAGCTTTATATTTTTGGGAAATGGTGATGCATAGCTGCAAGGCATTTCTTTTTGCTACCCTGGAAAGCTGGGATACATTGGCACATAGGCCTAAAAATCCTTCACATGTCATTCTTCTCCAGCTATGATCAAATCGGACTGCTGACCTGGCTGAAATACCAAGAACAGTTTGGAAAGCAAGCAAACCCAAGGCCAAAATAATTGAATCTTCAACTTTCTGATCCCCTTTGTGCTTTCCACAGTTATAGCCTTGCTAAGTAATAAATGTCTCTCTTTATTTGTTAAATATAAAGTTTCATATTCACATCGGCTTGAAGGCGAGCTATGCGTGACTCTATACCTGCAATTCAAAGATTATTACTTTCTTGTAATAAATTTTCATGTCCTAATCATCTATTATTATTTTCTCATTCTTTTGGCAAGTACCGCTTTTCTTTTCTGCTTGGCCATCCAAGGCAGGGCAAACATGAACCCATCACCATGAGAATTTAGATATCTGTTTTGCTGTTTGATTATGAAGTTTGTTACACTTGGCGTATCAGAAGTACCAGCTTATCTGAGCACATTCCCGTTTGAGCTGGAACGATTACTGTAGGACTGCAGCCATCTGGAACACTGGCACATCTTCAAGCATGGAAATCTTCAAACGTCTCACCAAACCATTTCATTTTATTATATGTATATGTGTTGTTTTTCGTTAGTTTGTTTGTTTTTTTACTTTTTTTCATTGATGTTTATCTAAATTAAGACTAATTAAAATTAAGAATTTTAAATATTAATTAAAAAGGGTCTGTAAAGAAATTTAAGGCATTTTGTTAAGTGCCAATCAATTTAATTAAAGTGATACTGGGAGAATGTTAAGTTAAATTTTGTACAGTGCAAAGTTTGTGGTGTTGCAGCTGTTATTTATTTGCAATTATTTAGTTAAGAAGCAGTTTAAAGTAATACTGTATTACAGGCCTTATAAAAATCCAAATTTTGCAAAGAAAATGCTGGAGTGTAGGTTCCTCTGCTGATTTCATAGTTGTGGCTCATGGAGAATTTGTTGAGAGTAAGACATAATTCTCTGGCATCATATCACCGCCTTGTTTTGCTATTTCAGGGCTGGTTACCCAACATAATCATATTTTTTATTAGACAAAACATTTTAATAGTTATTGGTTATCTGATTTCAATGAAGCATTGGATAGCATCTTGCATTCTTACTTAGTTTATGACTGTCTTTGTGTGACGTTTCGTTCTTTCATATTATTGTTATTTTGTATTATTATTATTATAATTTTTTTATCTCATCTCAGCTTTTGCTCCAATAAATGTCCGTCGCTCCAGTAAATGTTATCAGAGCATAATTCCTATTTATCTTTGCTGCTGCCTTTCTTTGCCAAATTGCTGATGGCGTGTCACAAAACTATTAAAACACTGGAAGTCTAATGAATAATGCACATAATTCGGTATGTTCCACTGAGTTGTCTAATTGTTTTTCGTTTTATTCTTAGTATCATTTGCTAATTTGTTCCAAAACTGATTTGATTTGGTCAATTAAAATGAAACATTTTTCACTGGTGTTTATTGGTCAGATCACATCTTAAAGACTTACAGTAGTTCTCAGACAGAACTGATGGTTTGTGTCTTGATCCCAGTCATTTTCTTTAGATATTTCTTTTTATACTCTGTATATATTTTAAGTTAAGCATATAAATGGTACTATGCATATTTGAATGTAGAAATGGTGGTAAGTTCAGACATTGGCTTCATAAATCTTTAATGATGGTGCTTGGAGGTTTGTCATCTGAGGCTGAGCTCAGTAAATCATGTCCTGTAGCTCTACACTTGTCTTCAGGCCCAAAGTTGCAGATTTGTTTGAAAAGTCTCATTAAGAGCTGCGGATTACTAAGTGCAGTCTCGGGTGGCTTTTATCCGTCGACTCTGCTTTCCCCAAATCCCTCATGGTTCCAGCCAATTTACTCATGAAGGAAAGTCAAATATTTAACACCCTCCTCTTCTATCTGTCATGTAGGTTAAATCCGAGAGCGATGAGGCACACGTTAGCATTCAGGAGCTGCAAACACTGACAGACTTAAGAGAAAAAAAATCTTTCTCTGGAACTTTGAGGAAAGCTCAAAAGATACTGGTAGAAGGAAAATCTGCACATAATGTGAGAGCAGCTTGCTGGTTTAAGTGAATTTTAAGAGCAAAATCCTAATATGGCATCTTGGCTATTGGGCTGGTTTTTTTTTCTTGATCCGTTAATAACAGTGCTCAAAGCAGCTTCAGAGCAAATATTCAGCTCGTTGAAGCTGAATTGCAAATCTCACAGGGTGTTCGCTCTGTCAGAATGGCTTAGATGTTTTCTAGTCATGTGCTTGTTTTTGTTTGAGCGGCTGGTTATTTCGATTTAGGTTGTAGCATACCTGTGGATGGAGTAGATAAGAGTTGTAATGAATTTACTTTTTGTAATTTGGGTGTGTTTTAATTGCATTCCTCTTCATATTGCAATATATTAAAACCTCCAGGCATTTCTTTTTTTTATTTGCATAGTTTAAGTGCTACATCAAGGCATACTCCTCTCTGTTTGATTATTAAATGTGTTTAAAATATTAGAAATGCAAACAAAATTAATCATGCATCATAGTTGAGACACTTGTGTCTCTTACATGAAGAAATGCACAGTATTTTATTTAGTTTTAATTAAATAAAAACATTTGTTATTATTTCTTTCTATTTATTTTATATAATATTATATATTTTATAATATAAATTATATATTTTATATATAGTATAAAACTGGCATATTTTGTATACAAAACAGCTGTTGTCTGTGTATTTATTTATACATTTAAATATTTTAAATTATAAATACTTTTTAAAAATATATAATTTTAATAGCAGACATGAAAGTAGTGGTAACATATACATGTGTGTGTGTGTGTGTGTGTGTATATATATATATATATATATGACTTAAAGGATAGGGAGTTGGACTTGTAACCCAAAGGTAATGGGTTTGAGTCCCAGGTCCAGCAGGGATTGTGGGTGGTGGGAGTGAATTCCCAGCACTCTCTCCACCTTCAATTTATATTTATATATATATATATATATGACTAAATAACAAAAAAAAATATATATATATACATTTTATTTATATATATATATATATATATATATATATAATCAACTAACATAAATATGATAACCTAAGAAAGAACATGATTCTTGACATTTTGTTTAACAGAGCTGTGTTTGCAAAAAAAACTCTTCATATATACTTTGAGAAAAGTAAGAGTGACTTTTTTCTTTTTACCTTTTCTCATTTAATAAATCTCATAAAAAAGAAAAAAACATGCATTTTTTTTTACCCAAAATCCAGAGATGATTGGATTTTTGGCAAGCTTCTTTCTATCCCAAATGTCCTGGAAAAAATTGCTGCCAAAATTCACTTTTCTATTGAATTGGTCTGTTGTGTGCTTTATCTCCACGGATGTTATCCTCATATGCCTGTTTCTAGTAGTTTCATTTCAAACTGATGGAGGGGAACTGACAATGGGAGGAATGGAGAAAGCCTCCATCCCTCCTACCGGGCAGTGTTAAACCACTTATTTCAAGACAAACTGGATTATAGACAAAAAAAGACAAAAGCTATATTCCACATTGGGCTGCTGAAGGCCTGACATTGAAAACGGAGGCCGTATTATAAAGATGGACACGTCTTGTTTATATGGGAGATCTGTGAATGGTGGTCGTTCTCTAAGGGTTTGGTTTTATCAGATTTTGTTCTGCCTTTCTAGTTGGTTTTCAGGCTTCATGTTTTGTTCCATTCTCCAGCTTAGGCTGTAGAGAAGAGAATTCCATTTCAGGATGATGAACATTATGTGCAGAGAATTTTATTTATTTATTTTTACTGAGTGATAGTGCTTAGAGTCCATTTTTTATGGTGACACATCTCTGCGTAGACAGTAAAAAAGCAACATCTTCAGCGTGCACACATGGACGTGGTTAAGTCCACTGTGTTTTACTCTGTGCCAGATACTTGGTAGACTAGAAGTGACAATTGTTGTTTGTCTGATGGCCAGGTAGTGTGAATAAGAGAGTTTTACTATGTGTTTGTGTTCTTAAATTCTTTTTCTGTGTTTTTCCACACAGCCTGAGGACGTTTTCGCTTTGTTAAACACTGCTACATTTAGTCCAGCATTGTGCATCAGTACATTGCAGATACAAAACACATTACCGCTTTCTTAAATATGGTTGGAAGATTTTAGAGTGAAACTGGATATTCAGTGAGGCAAAAAGGTGTAGAACTTGATTTTATCCACTGGGAGTGAAAAGTTTGCATTCCATATACCTGAATGTAGGTTTGCAACAATGTACAAGTAGCCAAAAAATTGGTAAACAATATCCATTTTTTTGACACGAAAGAAACATTTCTCTGGAAATCATATTTTCTGTTTGATTTTATGTACTGATTATAATTATGATGATTCATAATTGTGTTCAGAAAAATGGGTATGTTATCAAATTTAACTAAGTAACAGGGTCAGTTTTGATTTTCTCTATATATTTTGTCTAATAAACAACACAAAATGGCATTATCAGCATATTTCACTACCATCATTTGACATAATTTTAAGTAAAACACTGTATTACAATTGTATACACAATATTTTTCATCACCCGTATGGCAAAAAATGTGTGAATTTAAAACAAGAGAAAGTTTTTGTTTTGATTAAACAATAAAAAATAAAAAAACATGCTGTTTTTGAATTACAAGCTGAGTAATCTGTGAGCATTCAGTAATCCGTGATATTAAAAAGTTATTTACAGCCTTTATGTATTTGTTTTCATTCATCTTTATTTGTTACAGTTTTGCTTACGTTTTAAAGGCTTAGCTCACACTGCAGGCTGAAGTGACCCAAATCCGACTTTTTTCTTATGACAGTCTGAACAGCACAAATCTGATGTTTTAAAATCAGACCCAGGACACTTTCATACGTTTTCCTAAATCAGATACATATCCGATGTTTTGCAATGCGACTTTATTTGATTTGTGCGTCACTGAAACGCACAGATGTCAAAATTCTGTGCTGGAGGAGGCGGGAAGATTCAAATCGAAATGGCAGACAACGGTGATGTAGGCGGTCAGTGGAGAGATCGCTAAATGCACTCTAACACGAGCAACATATATTTTTATTTTCTGAAAAACACAGTGCGGTGTGTCTGACGTCATGTCTTCAAGCAAAACAGACCTGCAGTGTTAAGTAAGTAGTTCATTTTGAGCTTTTTTTCCCATTAACACTTTTTATTTTAGTTTAATGATAATAACCATACCAGGAACATTTCATTTTGAAATACAGTATTTTCTACATGCATAATATCTCCTGAGCATGCACACACACAGATTGAAACCTGCACAAATCCCAGGGTCTATGTGTTTTGGCTCCAAACCTGCAAGTACTAAAAAACCCTGCTGGTTCTCGAGAGCCTGTGCAGTCCCAAACCTGCAGTCGCCTCATAAATCCAGCGAGAATCCTGTGTGCAAGCATTCACACTCCCGCATGACCTCACTGACACATCTTCAGCCTCCGCAATCCTTCTCTCTCGTGCCATCTCACCCCCACTGGGCTTAAGCTCCGTTAAACCACTGGTAATTTGTATAGAGTTGAGTTTTTATTTATTTATATATTTATGTGTGTGTGTGTGTGTGTGTGTGTGCAGAAAACAGTCCACATTCACAGGTTTTTGGTGAGATTGGCTGACAGGGTCATGTGGAGTTCAGTTATTCGCTCTTATGTGCATTAAAATGACAGATGCGTCCACATCACAGCACTTATTTGCAGAGATTTATACCTGTTGAAATGTACGAATGTCTATCATACTTCCATCCGTTTGAATTCACAGTCCTTCGATGCTAGATGATTTAGTGCATCAGCCCAAAGCTCTCCTGGCCCCTTTGAAAATCCTATATCTATGATATCATTTTGAAAGCCTTTTCCTGGTATGTATTCCTTGACTCAAAGGATGTAATTATGCCTATGCTGTGTGATCGTCGCTCTCTTACTGGTGTAGCTCACTAATTAGGGACAGGAACTGCCTCTGTACTGCAGATGTAGTGAAGTATGTGAGGACTTTCAAGTATAACCAAAAGGAAATAGCAGAATTTGCAAGGCAAAAAAAAAAAAAGTCTTACAGCTTTGCTTTTTGTACAAATTAAATGCTGCAGGAAAGTAGTTGTTGACGTCTTGTTGTCAGTCAGCTGTCCATGACAATGCCTTTTCTGTGTGAAGACAATTAGTGCTGGTTGAATAAATGAATAAATAAAGATGACCTATTGCAATTATTTATGCAATTATGCGCATGTAGATGTGAAGCTTTCATATATGAACACTTTATGGCTAACTTACAGACTTTATTTACATTTATTTATTTTTATATAATCATTTTAATTTCTTTTTTAGTCAAATTTAGTATCTTTTTTAGTATAAATTTAGTAATATATATATATATATATATATATTACATAAATGTATAAAAAATATATTGTTTTTTAGCTAAATTCTAAACACACGCAAGTCATGGATTAAATTTTCTCAACATTGGTTATTTAAGAATCGATACCAAATTGTTTATTCAAGAAGATTTTAATTGTTCTTTTCAGAAAGCGGTACCTACTGCATTATTTTCTCCAGATATATATCACTAAATTTTAGAGATATACAGTATGTGGGCATTAGTGACCTTCATGCCAGTAGAGTTTAGGTTCAGACCTGCCTGAATGTAGTTCTGTGTTTCTCTTTAGTCAGAACGTTCCGCTCTGCCTCTGTAGTCTGCTGCTTCAAGACTCCTGTGGGACGGCTCCTTTACGACCTCTTCTCTTCAGCCTACAGTTTACTCCGCTGGGACGTGCGTTTTCCACCTGAAACAGTCAGCTGTACTGTATGCACAGAATCAAAATACCTTTAGATCTGGTCAACATATTTATTGTGCAATCTATTTTTTTCAATTACAATATTTATTTTGTCAATATCTAACTGCACTTACATTTGAAATGTATTATTGTTGTAGTTCTATTGTTGCGGTATTCATCTATCGTGATCGTTAATACGCCCATCATGCCTTCGTTCAGCAAACTTAAACAGATGTCACAGGAACCGAGAGACACAGGCTGTTAACTTAATGTTGTCCAAGACTTTAATTGGTGACAGATTGATATGTCTTAGACATAGTTTTGCAAAACAAATAGTGTGCTGCAAAACAAAAGAGCCAGCTTACATTTTAAATGGCACTTACTACTTTTAATGAATTTTATTTGGTGTCTGTTTTATATATATATATATATATATATATATTTTTTTTTTTTTTTTTTTTTTTTTTTTTTATTATTATTCACTTGGAGGCATATAGCTCTTTCCTGTGTCATCATATCACAGATTCAGAGCTGTGTGCCTGTCAGGTCTTACAGTTAAGTTTATGTCATTCGGGACATGCTCTATACATCTGTGCTACATAACATGATTACATGGGAAGTGGCCTGTTAGAGACATTTCCCCTGTGAGTAATAATGTGCTCTTTGTCTAAAGCAGAGATGACCAAAACCAGGACAAAAAAATCTATACTGTATAAGGCAGCTGGACATTAATGCAGAACACATACTCACAGTCTCACAGTCATTCTGTTAGTGAGTCAGCTGGGAAGAGGAGTATTTCACTGTAAGATACAATAAATGCTGTTCTGGATTGACAAAATGGTTCACAAATAATCATTAGGGAAAGCTTTCCAACATGAATCTTAAATATGAGTTTTCCAAACATGCAATGAAACATGAAATAAAAATACAAATTAAATTTGCTTACATTGTTCCAAACCTGTGGAATAGAAAATGTTCTGTTCTTTTCCATGCATTTAAAATGAACAGGGACGAATGCTATAAGACTTGTGCCATGTCTCTGACTTCCTTCACTTTTTTTAAGCAGTGTCAACATCCTGCCTAACATTTCCGTTTGTATTGTGCAGGAGGAGGAAAGTCATAAAGGTTTGGAAAGACATGGAAAGAAAAAATTACATAATGTTCATTTTTGTGTGAACTATCCATTTAATGGTGATTGACGAAGGCCTCGAAGTAATCATTTACGTGTTTGTTTGCCGTCTGTACCGAATGAGTTCCGTGTTTGGAGGAAGTCATAAAATTGCTTGAGGGTATCCACAATCCAAAATCAACACAAAGGCGTACTGAACTTTGCAGCTGCTCTACCAGGAACTGGTCAATATTCCCTCCTTTTACTTAATGTGTAAAATATTCAAACACTCCATAAATACCCTAAAATCATTTTCCTGCAGGAGTGTTTAATATCAGCGCTGCAGTATGATGGATTGGCACCTTTATGAGGCCATATCTTGTTTATTTTATATAGTCTGTAAAAGCTGGCTGTATGAGACGGAGATGAATGCGGCGCTGCCTTGTGTCGTGACGTCAAGCTGTACTCGCTGACCAGCAGTCAGTGACGCTATGTTTATATTTCTGGCCTCTCTGAAAAATGTGGAAAATGTGTCTACGTTTGGCCAAGAGTTTTAAATTATTTGCAGTGACTGGAGATGCAAAGGGCTGATTCTCGTTAGCCATCACAGACCGCACAAGGATTGATGTCACAGTGAAATCGTAGTATGTGCATATGGTACAGTATGTATTGAATAACTTTTAAGACTCCAACAAATTGCTCATGAAGGATGCTTGAGTGTTCCAAATTGTGCTCCAGCGTTTATTTTTCCGGTCTCGATTTACTTACTTTTGGATCTGTTGCCTTTTTTCTAATTTTTTATTTAATATTTAATATAGTTGGTCAATCTTGGTAGCGGTAATAAGACCTGGTCCAGATGTAAGCACAAGGGGTTGAAAAACCCAAAGTCATACAGGAGAAAGAAAAGAAAAGAAAAAAAAAAAGCTTCTGCCTTGTCCTTTTTGAGATATTCCAGTCTCACTTTTTGTTTTTGTTCTCATTTTGTTTTCCTTGGTTTTGCTTTTCAGAAAAAACCTACCTGGTATGTTTTCCTTAAAATGTCATTTCTTTGTAAAAAATCAATACAAAATCAGCCCAAACTGCAATACTGCGGAAAATGGTTTTGGTTTGTTTTGTTTTTATAGTGATGTTTTCTTTTGTTTCACTTTTACATTTTGTTTTGTTTGTGGTTCATTTCATTTCGTTTTGTTTATTTTTTTGTTTTGGTAAGTTTTGTTTGTCTCTTGTTTGGTTTTGTTTTGATAGTGTTTTACTTAACATGAATTTATTTATTTATATTTGGTTTATATTATGTACATTATGCTTATATTTGCATACCTATTTTTTTCTATGTACTGTAGGTTAGATTTGCCCAGCCTACTTTATTTTATGAATTTGAATATGTTTGATTCTGCTGCATCCTCTTTGAAATCCCTGTAATTTTGTCTGTTGATCAATCTTCTTTTTCTGTTTCTGTTTCTCAGAAGAAGAACCTCCGCCTGCTGTTGAGCGTGTTTCTGCTGGGCATCTGGGGTGTCATCCTTTTGGCTTGCCGTCTTTACTGGATGGGAAACAAACCTCCAAACTTCTCCAACTCGGACAACCCTGCAGCAGACTGTCCTTGTTTCCTAACTAGGGCCCTAACATTCTTTTTTCTCCCTGCCATGAACGTTTGGCTCCTCCTGTGCCCTGACATGCTAAGTTTTGATTGGTCAATGGATGCTCTGCCTCTTGTGAGGAGCCTTGCAGATTGGAGAAACCTCCACACCGTGGCCTTCTACATCTCGCTTCTAGCGCTGGCATGGTTCGGGCTTTGCCATTACCCAGCCAAAAGCAAGGAGACCAATGGGAAAGCACATCATGTAGCAAATGGGAAGTCCACAAACGGACACAGTTGTAGCTCTGATTATGAACACCCAAAGATTTACTCAAACTCACTCCAGATGAATGGAACAAATGGTATTGCAAAACATTATACATCATCTTTGCCCACCACAGAGAGCTTGGTAGTCTTCTCATTGGGTCTTTTGGCCATTCCTTTCATCCCTGCCACCAATCTATTCTTCTACGTTGGCTTCGTGGTGGCAGAGCGAGTACTGTACATCCCTAGTATGGGCTTCTGCCTGTTGGTAGCAGTGGGGATGAGAGCTTTATATGTCAGATTAAGGAGGAAGTCCTCCAGAACTTTGGTGCTAGGTTGCTCAGCAGCCCTGGTCCTTCTTTTTGGGATTAAGACTATGTTGAGGAACCGTGACTGGCAGAATGAGGAGATGCTATACAAGTCAGGGATATCTGTGAACCCTGCTAAAGGTAATATTAACCATTGGGGCCCCTGAGATGTTTTGAAATGGTCTGATTTATGATTTATATTTCAGCCACTTATAACATTTAACATAGTTCGAGTAATTATGTTGATTCTACCTCCCTAGTATTGAATTACATTTCTACCAGATTTATATTAGTATAATTGAAATATTTTTGGTTTTAACAATATTTATTAATATTTAGATTTTTTTTTTTTTTTTTCAGTTTTTTCATTTAATTTTTAAGTTTTAGTAAATTTGTGTGTTGTAATTGTTTTATATTGTATTATTTCTTTATAGATGGTATTATAGATGGTAATATTTAATATTATTTATATTTATATATATATATATATATATATATTTAAAGTTTTTATTACAAATAACAAATTGTTATTTCCTGTTTTTAGTTAACTATAAATCCCTGCTCTATTTAGACCGGAATTCTTGTTATTCAGCCATATTGTGATATGTAGTTACTCAAAGCCACATTCATTTGCACTACAACAGGCAGGTGATGATAAGTGTTACTTAACTTAAGGGTGACTGGATTTGTTTCAATCATTTATTATCCCACAAATGCTGTTGCAAACCAAAATTGAACGTTGTTCATCATGAAAAGATTTGAGCATTAAGGGGTTTATGTATCAGGTCTCCTCAACCTCTCTTCATATCTTTACTCAATTTTGGTCTGTGGCTCAGATATTTAGAAATAAAAATCTGAAACATTTACATTGAAAATTTTTAAGTAAGTGATATTGACCTTTACAAAGTGTGTACTGGCATAAAAAGCAAAAGCACCAATTCCTTTTTTAAGTGCTAACTTCCATTAGCGCAAAGACTATTTCTTAATTAACTGTAAGCACAAGATGATGATTTAATACATTAGAATCATTAGAAGGTCCCCCAGTTTATCAGTCACATGGATTCATGCATCAAATTCATTTTGTGTGTGTGGAGCAGAGCCACTGAACTGTTAAATTATCATCCTCTCTAAATGAATTCCATCTATTAACAACAGCCCGTTATCTTCATTTGTTAAATGTCTTAAATTGATTGTCACAATTTTATTTAAATCATTTATCAAGCCAGACTGCATCAATATGACTTTGTAATTACGTCTCGTGATCCAATTTTACAGGCTGTGGTATTCTCGCGCTTTTCATGGCAGAGATACTATGCATGGGTAGCATCTCAAATTGCATTATTATAATGTAATTTACTGTTTTTCCTTCCTTGTGCCTCCCATAAGCCTTTATGAATTTCAGATTCAAGTCTCCCATTGTTGCACTATGATGTAACCTAACTAACCAAAATGCAACATTGTGAAATTTTATAAAAATGTTCTGGAGACCATATCAAAGATACCAATATTGTAAGAAAGGACACAATTTGGTTACATATTTGGTTTCCCGGAAATAGAATGTCGTAGAAATCATGTGACTACAATCTCAGAAATAAAGCTACAGAAGCTGTTACTGGGGTGGTGCCTTTTCAAAAGGTACACTTTTGTAGCTATTAGGTTCAAATATGTACACATTATTATTTATTTATTATATATTTTTGTCAATGGATAATTATTTTTAGATGTTCTTGTTTTCTGAGTTATGCTTTATTCTTCTTTCTCAGCTTGGGGTAACTTGGGAAACGTCCTCAAGAACCAGGGAAAAGTGATGGAGGCCGAGCGAGCCTACCGGAACGCTCTGTACTACCGGAGGAACATGGCTGACATGTTGTATAATCTGTGAGTGAGCGAACTTCCTCCTAACAGCCGACTTTATTGATCTGTCCTAGTAAAGCTGAGGACACCTCCTGAGAGTTCAGGCTATGACTGTCCCCAGATTCATCAGCCTTCCAGAGAACACTGTCAGGGACCTCCCCAGACACATTAACCCCCACAGTCAGGGCGTGAAGGCACTTCATACATAATTCATATACCGCACACATTTCGGCTGTTCTCAGTTATCCATTTAAAGCAGTGAGGATGGGAATCCTTAGGCACCTCACAATCCGATTTGATTTTAATTCAGGGAGTTGTGATCTGATTACAAAACCATTCTAAATGCATCAAAGTTTTCAACAAGAGTGTACCCAGTGTGTGGGTTTAGAGTGATGCCGTTTTCCTGCATATGATTTTTCAGTGAATAACATTATATTAATTATAATAATAATAAGCAATGGAAACCCCAAAATATTAGTTTAATGCTATTATAATCTGATTTCTAATTTTTTATACTTTTTTTTTACATTTTTTTTTTTTAATCATTCCTGTTGCTTTTTCTTCTTAATAATCAGTTCCAAATAATACAGGGAGACCTTTTTTTCATTTAGCCTTGTAAAATAAGTACAAACACAGTGCTTTGAGCTTGTTTATGGAAGCTGATTTCATAGTGCTTTAGCTCGATTTAATATCACTGAAAATATAAATGATATGAATTGAATGGTTTGTTTTTGTCTGGTTTTGTTAATTTGAATGAATTGTGTTACCCGTACTTTGTAACTGTTCTTGTTCTCATTTTTCCTTCCTTTTGGGTTGCAGGGGTCTGTTGCTCCAGGAAAACAACAGATTCTCAGAGGCCCTCCACTACTATAAGCTGGCCATTGGGAGCAGGCCAACGCTGGCTTGTAAGTACAGCTCCTTTTTTATGAACAATTTCAAGCCTCCTCAGTCTTCACTGTGTCCAGGCAACTACAAATTAAAAGCTTTGTGTGTGTGTGTGTGTGTGTGTGTGTGTGTGTGCTTGGACTATGTCCAGCATTAAAATAAATAATGATGATTCACAGGCCTACACAGTCACTCTGTTTCCACTCTTGTCAAGGAGTGATTGACGTTTGATTCGATTTCAACAGAAAAAAGAATCCAGGCCAAAATCATTTTATACTATCTGGCCCAGTGTGCATGCATTCGCTTGCCTCTTGTCCAAATGAAATGCATGTGCTATTTTTGGCCGTTTTAAGGTTTCTCATAGAATTTGCCTTGTTATTTTTAGTGTCATGGGAGGAAATTATTGCTGCTCTGCTTGAATGACTAGATTTGCCCAGAGAGACAATTATCATGATGTGTGCAGCGGGGTCTGGGGATTTTAAGTCAAATTTCGCTTTACACAAGGACAAGACAATCTGTAAAACGTTCTGTAAGACATTTAGAATCAACTAGCTGGTCAGTCAGTGTATAATATAAGTATACAGTAGTTTAAGGTCAAGTCTACCGTATTTTGCAGGTGATTGTAGATAGTTTACTAAGAAATGCTGTTATTACACTGTCTTGCATATTTACAGATTAAAATTGTAAGGAGAGTAAATATTAATATTACTAAATGTTATTTAATAATACATACACTGCTGTATAAGCATATTAGAATGATTTCTGCAGGATTATGTAACACTGAAGGCTGGACTAATGGCTGCTGAAAAAAAAAAATTCTGTCACAAATATAAAAAAAGTATATTAAAATAGTAAATAGTCATTTTAAAATTGTAATGATATTTCACAATTGTACTGTTTTTACTTATACATCTACAAATAAATGTAGCATTGGTGAGGATAGGCTTCTTTTTAAAAACATACAAATCATTTAAATTATTAAATGTACATAAAATAATAATAACCTAATAAAATAAAGAATTATGATTAAAGTCGAAAGTTTCAAGAATTAATCCCTAAATTTTAAAGCCAAAAAATCTCCTCACTAGCTATTTCCCTCACATGCCACTTTAGTGCAGTAGCATTTCCTCCCACGTTAATCTGTTGTGAGACATCTGTAAGAGATCTGTAATAGTTTGAGATCAGAGCATGCACATACTGCGGCTCTGAGGAGAGTGATGGATGTCTACTTTCCCCGAGTCCCTTCTGCAGGAGTCCTGATAGATTGTGCTGTCCTGTGATATAAACTCATTTAAATCTGTGGTTCGGTGTGTATGTATGGACTATTAAGAGCATCAGAATGAAGCCTGCAGCTGGAGTGGATATTCCCCTGCTGATTTAGATTTAATTCTGGCCGGGTGGATAGTGAATATGTATTGGCACCTTATCGACTAGACTGCAGGCCGCTGATCTGCATAAATCAACTAGTTGATTCCTGCAGCCCCAGTGGAGGTCTTTCTCTGAGCCTCAATAAGCCTCATTACCTTTTGCACTGAAATTCACCCCCTTTCCTCTCTCTTTCAGCCGCCTACTTGAACACAGGGATTGTCCTGATGAACCAGGGCCGTCTAGAGGAGGCCAAGCGCACTTTTGTGACTTGTGCCGATATCCCAGATGAAAACCTGAAGGATCCTCATGCACACAAGAGCTCAGTCACCAGCTGCCTGTATAACCTGGGAAAGCTTCTTCATGAGCAGGGCCACCAGGAGGTGAGATCCTCTCTAGACACAGCCTTTAGATTTCGATTCTGCACACAGCTGATCTGATGTAATGAATATATTTATGAAAGTCAGTTTTCACACTACACATTTTCAGACCAGTGCTTTAGGAAATGAAGTGTGCAATTTCAAATTGATTTCCCAAGGAATGTATGACGTGATTTAATTGGATTTTTAAAATAATACTAGGCAGGCTTTTTATTCAGAAAATATATTAATTGACATTTTCAAGAAGAATTCTCCTGGAACGATTTTAACATTTTCGTCATTCATTAAGCTGAAAGACTCTCTATAATTATTCTTATCGCTTTTGTTTTTGTTATTTGTTTATTCCATGTATGTTTTTGCATATTTGCACTGTTTGTTTTCAAACAAAATTGGTATATAGTCGTTTTAAAATTATATATACAACTGAATTGTGAAATTGAAATGTAACATGCCATGAATATAGCCATTGTTGCTGACAACATGGCATTAACTAAATAAATACATAAATCATTGAATTTTTTATGTTTGTGAAAATTATGGCTTAGTATGAACAGATTTTACCTGCTTATAACTGTAGCTTTTTTAGAAATGAATGGTGTTTTTTCTGGTTTTAGGAGGCCATATCTGTATATAAGGAAGCAATACAGAAGATGCCCAGGCAGTTTGCCCCACAGAGCCTTTATAATATGATGGGTAAGTTCATATTATAATATAATATGAAGGGTAAGTTCAACGCTCTCTACAGTGCTTCGTTCCAAAATCATATATGACTGTAATTAAAAATAAATAAATAAAAAAGCCATTGTTCCATTATTTCATTCTTTAGTGTCAAATTATTCTGAAATCATTTTAATATACTGATTTAGAGCTCAAAACACATTTCGCCTTATGTTGAAAGCAATTGTGCTGCTTGTTATTATTGAGGAAACAATATTTCTTCGATGAATAGAAAGTTCCGATTTTGTAAAATGACACGTGTTTACCTTCTCTTTTAATCAACTGAATTCATCCTTGATGAATAAAAGTATTTATTTAAAAATATAAATGATTAAATAAATAGAAATTATCAAAAAATAAACTTCATTTTAATATTGTTGCAGTGTTTGTTTTGTTTCTAGGTCTGTGTTGTCTTCTTAGCAGAGACTTTAAGCTAGCTACAAGATAATAAAACTGAGAAGATAAGCTAGTTAAGCTGTCTACACAGTAATAAAATCATTTCAACTCAAATCAGTGTTTCATGTCTATATATCTATTTGGTAAACAGCCATGTAATAAATTAATTATGTATAGTCTACAGGCCAATATTACAAAATAAACCCCATCAGGGTGATCCTCACTATCAGTCCTATTTTTTTTTTAATAATGTGCATTATTCCTTACCTACTGTATCTCTGTTGTTTTTATCTTGTCTCCCTTGTGGCTTTGTAATTGTAATAGTGTCTTTTCTGGTGAACCCACTTCCAGTGCGTTTTTTAGGAGTGTCAAAAGCTTTACAAACAAGATCAGTGGCTTTGTGCAATACAGAGAGCGTGAGAATCGTTCTGTTTAATTCAGAGCATGGGAGTAAACTCTTAGATTTTAATATCTTATGCAACACATTTACCAACCCACAGCTTTCAGCCTTTCCCTCCCATCTCATTTTCTCACAATTATCTCTGTATTTTGTCCTTTCCCATCGTAATTCAGTCTTTTCCCCATGTTTTTCTCTTTCCAAGCTCATTTGTTGTACATTTTTTGGGGTTTATGTTCTTTTGTTTGTTGTCACTGTTTCAACTGTATTGAGCTCGTTCTAAAAGCCAAAACTTTTTATCACTTTATTTCATCCTTGCTGAATAAAATGGTCACAACAGTGTAACATTTTATTATTATTGCTAAATTAATGATCATACTCTTACTGTTAGGACTCTTCAGTAACCCTTTTTTTTCTATTGCACATAAAAAATGTGTGACGAATGAGGAACTGTGTTAGTTTTAAGATTTGCTAAATTAGTTCTAAATCTGCGTTTCCAAAGCAAATGAATTTTACAAACATGGCGATAGTTTTGTGTGACATCATCATTCCCAGCTGTCATTAGTGAGCCATCTGCAGTATGTCATTTTATTCATCTTTAAAATAAGAGCTGAAAATTTCAGTGTTATTTGACTTGAGGCTGCTTTAATGACCCCAATTTGACACCAACACGACACTGGTGTGGACAGACGTGTACGGAGACTGGCAGGTCATGTGAAACCCCAGTCTAGTCACATACCCTCTGCTTATGTTATTTTAGCTTTAATTACATTACATTAACATTGTTTAGGCTGTGTTATCTCAGTGAAGTAGCTGTGATACGCTCTTCTGTAATAATCTAATGGAGAGGAGCGTGTGTGTTATTGCAGGTGGGTGGGAGCTGGAGGCTGGCTGAGGTATTAGATGATGTTTAAAGGATAGGAGTGTGTGTTTATACTCGTGTCATAAGGAGTCAGCTTTTAAGATTAGGGTTGGCGCTGGGACAGGCATGGCTTTGAATTGCTGCGCTGAAGACAGGAGGATAGTATTTTTAGAGGAGTATGCATAGTATTTTTGTTGGTTTTGTTTATGCATTTATTTATTTATCTTAAAATAATTGGTAATCAATTAATAAATAAGTGCACTTTGTTTTGCTCAGAATGTATTTGCAATTTTTAATGTAATTTTTTACCTATCGGTCTGTCGGTCTTAATTTTTCATTAATTACATTTAATTAATAAATAAATTTTCATCAAAACAAAATAAAACTGATCAAAGGTGACAGTGAGAACTTGCATTGTTATGAAAGATTTCTGATACAAAAAAGTACTCTTTAAACTTTCTATTTGTTTCTGAAGTTTAAAACATAAAATTTTAATAAAATTCCACAGTATTACTGTTTTTTTTTTCTGTAATAAGAAATATATTAATAAATGCAACCTTAATGAACATGAAATCCTTATTTAAAAAAAAAATATTATTTATAATAAAATAAAAAAGTGCATAATGATCAAACATATATTTTCAAATCAAATCTAATAAATAACTGATTGTTCGCTGGTCTATAATCGCGAGGGACTTTATGTTGGTTTCACTCTGTGCTCGTTTTATGTAAATGCTCCAGTATCACATTTCATTCACCGTCTGAATTTTTGTGGGTCATTTTCAGTTGACTGTCTTTATTTCTGCTGTGGGATAAACCACAACGAGGGGGTTGGATATGTGCTTCCTTAACTTCTGACCTGTTGACCTGACCTCTGTCTCCTCCCCTCACAGGAGAGGCCTACATGAGGCTGAACAAACTGACGGAGGCAGAACACTGGTATAAGGAATCTCTCAGAGTCAAACCGGACCATATACCTGCGCACCTCACTTACGGCAAGCTCCTGGCAATGACGGTAAACTCACTCTCTAATAGACACTGACTGGGATTGAGTTGGCTAGTAAATGATTTGAACATGATTTAAAGGACATCCAAGGTCAGAATATGTCAAACCTGTGTGAGTTTTGCTCTGCTGTGGAAAACAGAAGAAAACATAGTTGTCCATATAAGACAAGTCAGTGGGTCCCCAAACAAATGATTTAAGTTGATTTAACTAATTAGTAGCAAAAACATGATTGTGTGGTGGACAAATCTTGAACGTTAAATACCCTTTAGGCATAACAAAGCTTGGGTACACATTGGCTTTCTGTGTCTAAGAAGAGCTACCATTATATAAAGAAACCTTTTTTTTATCCATAAATCTAAACCGAGAAGTCTTCCCTTAAGACCAAACGCATTCTTTCTTTCTCTCTGATCTTGAAACTTAAAACTGGAAAAGTAAACCAGCTAAAACAGAAGACTGAATTACTCGCACGTATGCCCTGGGTCTGAATTCACTCAGCAGAAATCTGTGTGGACAGATAAGAGAGAAGATGTGTTAAAAAGGGTTGAGAGGAGGTGATGGCTCTGAGAGTTCCTGCTCTGCAGCAGAGCAGATTGTCTCAGGTTTACCTGTGTCTGTCTCCTTTCATTTCCACTCTGGCCATATGGTCCTCTTCAGGCCTTTCTCATTCATGTGACCACCACCAGCTGATTATGTAAAGAAAATACAGAGCGTCTTAATTTACCATCTTTGAAAGCTCAAAAGGAAAGCAGTGTGTTTTTGAAAGAGGGATTGTGCTGAGGCCGTCTAGCAGAAATGGAGCTTCGTGATTAAGCTAGGATGACAAGAAAATCAAATGAAAGGTGTGATGGGATCTCCACTACATAGCAGTATCGTTTAAAGTCAACATTGACCCTTTTTACTTTATTAATATGGGTTCCTGTTTTCATTGCGAATAATTCAATGCACTCTATTCTAATGAAGGTTGTTTTTTTTAATCTTACTGTGAAGTAGCAGTTTGACATGCTCATATAAGAATATTTCTAAGAATATTTTAAGAATATTTTTATTTATTATCTCTCTCCCCCCCCACCCCCAAAAAAGAGTGTGGAGCAGTAATTACAATAAATTATATATACATATATATATATATATATATATATATATATTCTATATATTTTACGACTTTCTGGTAAACTGTCACAGAGAAATGTGTACAGGGCTAGAAAATGTAAAATTATAAATATCATATCAAATATCATCTTACACTTACCAACACTGCATTTATTTGCTTAAAAATACATTAAAACAGCAATATAAAGAAATATTGTTTGAAATAACCGTTTTCTTTTTTTTTATAATTTCAAATATAAATTATTCCTTTTATGGCAAAACTGAAATTTAAGCATTATTGTTCCAGTCTTTACTGTCACATGATAATTCAGAAATCATTGTAATATGTTGATTTGGTGCTCATTTATTATTATCGATGTTGAAAGCGGTTGTGCTGCTTTTTTTTTAGGATCTCAAAAACTGCATTTATTTAAAATAATGTATCCTAAATGATGTATTTTTTCACACATGCACACACGCAAATACATGTCGGTCAAATATAATTATAAAGTCATCAATGAGACACACTTTTAAAGCTTTTTTTAATAAAACATGAACTCATTTTTATTTTGTTTGTTTAGGTGTTCTTGACAGTGTCATAAACCTTGGTGCAAGTAACAAAAACAGTGTAGTATTTATAGCATGCTCTTCATAAACAGTTTATATTAACCCCACATTTCCGACAGTTACATCATTTCACACAGCCAAGAGTAAGCAATGTCAGATGAAAGGGTTCTGTGTCTCTGTCCCTCTCTTTCATTGTCATTCTTGTTCTCGTCTCAGTCGTCTAAATCCCCAAGATGAGCTATCCTCAAATATCTCAATCCAGGGTAGGGCTGGGCGATATATATCGTAGGAACGCCAGCTTATAAAAAGAGCCGTAGATCACTGAGAAGCTGCGTGTTAAGTTTCACGGGTGATTCAACGCAGCCAGCCCTAATCCAGGGACTCGTACAGTAACCAAAGAAAGCAAGTAAACTACAGAAACTTCCTGAATAAAGCCATTGGAAAAGGCCAGAACAAGTCAGTCCACCAGAGACAAAGTCGATCCATCACAGAGCTGTACTGCTGTGAAGAAACTCACTCAAGTGAGAGCAAATTCAAAAGATGTTGTCTTCACTTCAGAGCCGTATTGATTTTAAAAAAAGTTTACGGCTCAAATCTCCCAGGTTCTTGCGGTTTCTGCTTGCTTAATGCAGAAACAGAGTAAAACATGAGTACCCATAATCCTTTGGGTGAAAATAAAGCTTCCTCAGGGGTGAAGGGGCCCTGGGCAGTGATTTGATCAGTTCACTGAGCTTGAATCAACTTGAATGGAAGAAAGGAAAAAGTTTGGTGCACTTCTGTGAGTTTGATCAAGTGTAGCGAGTTTAGAGAATGATGTGCTTTTGTAAGGATTATAGTGACTTTGCATGGCAGCATTCATTATTCGGATTATTTAAATGTTTTTTTGTTTTAATGTTGTAATATTCCAATGAATTTAATTAACACATTATTTGTTAAAAGCATTGAAAACAGAAATGTAAGTTTTGGCCTCTGTATTAAACTGCACTGGTTTAAAAAAAAAAAGAAAAAAAGCAAATAGCATAATATATTGATTTCTTTTGTATAGCTTTATTAAAATAATCACACTGAATTAAAGCATTAAATTGGCATCCCTAGATATAATATTAGAATAAATTAGCATAAACATTCAGCATATTTCTATCCTAGTGCTGTCAGTCTTTTTAAAAAACAAAATACATTTCTCATATCATTCTATTTTTAAATAACTGTACTCTATTGTAGTATGTTTTAAAACTTAATTTGTCCTGCTCTTCAGTGTCACATGATGCTTTAGAATTCTTTCTAGTGTGCAGATTTGGTGCTAAAGAATAATTACTATCAAATTTGTGCCGTTTAATTTAATCCCCCCCCTACCAATTGTGAATATACAGTTCCATAGAACATTTTATTTGAAATAGAATTACTAATAAAAAAGGCTTCACCATCATCTTAATGTCATTAATTCATCTAAAGATATGAATTAATAATAAGGAAGTGTTCATCCTGTCAGCATCACATTGTCCCGGCATTATTTCCAGGTGAGGAACAGGGAAATCTTCACGATCAGGGGTCGAATGCAGGAGACATGATGAAACTCAGTCCTTTCCCCTGCTGTGCTGACCTTCCCTGACCTCCCTTCACAAAATCACTGGGTCAAAGAGCCCAACCCCAGGGATGTGAGTGTGTGTGTGTGTGTGAGTGTTTCATTGCATTATTGAATTTTCTCATTTCCGTCACTAATCAGGCTCAGAATCCGTTGACGAACACCACGGAGACGTTGGAACAGCAATGTGTCTGTTGTCTCTCTGATGTCATGCTCAGATTAAGGGGGTCGGGGGTCCGGCACAGGGATGTGTGTGTGTTTAGAGGAAAGGGGGTAAAGCAGGATATTGCTTTGAAGTGATAACACGACCTCGGCGGATGTCACTGAGACGTGTGTTTGTCAGGAATTGACAATGCTTATCATTGTGCTGACACTTTACTTATTGAAGTAAAGATATGCATTTTTCATGTGCAACAAAACCCTAAAACTACACTAGCGTTCAAAAGATTGCTGTCAATAAAATGCTTTTTATAGAAATCAATACATTTATTCAGCATGGATACCAAATCAAAGCATTTACGAGAACTGACAGTAAAGATATCCGTTTCATTCTTTAGAAAAATAAAACACAAAAATATTAAGCAGCAAAACTGTTTGATAATAATAGGAAATATTTCTTGAGGAGCAAACCAGCATATTAGAATGATTTCTGAAGGATCATGTGACACTGAAGATACTGACACTGGTTTTACCATCACATAAAACAATCAGTTTAATAAAAAAAATGAAAAGTTATTTTAAATTGTAATAATGTTTCACAATGGTACATGGGTATTTTTTTTTTTTCAAGTTTCTAGTTCAAATGAGTGTTTCTTTATTCTTCTCAGACTCTTGTCATGGTGTAAGTTTCCAAACATCCATGTCTAACATTAAACAGTGCTGGCTCTAACAAGTGTAGGCATAGCTGGAAGTGCAATGCATTGATTTAAAGTTACACATCGCTGCACTGGGGATTTCAATTATACAGTGTAAATAAAAATATATCACTGTTTTGCATCTGGTCTGCAGATAAATCCATGCACGGTTAATCAAGTGAGAACAGGGCATGATAATACATCTCAGACTGGAACCAGTATGGAAACGTCAAGTTTTAAGATGCACTGGAGATCTATTCCGTTTTATCACTCAGTTCGAAATATTTTTGTATAATGAACACTAAATGTTCTCCTGATATTTTTTCATTTATCATTTAGAAAACTCTTTGCATAATCCAATTATTTCTTAAATCAAAAGTTTATTTTATTTATTTATTTATTCATGCATTAATTAATTCAGTTGTATACTATACAGTTATCATGCGTGCACGCAATCTTATTTCATTAATTATAAAATATTTTGTGAACTTTGTGCGCTGTGCTTACTATAATGCAAAACTATTTTTAATTTAAAGATAACTCATGGAATAATGCAGTCAACGAGTGCAATTATAAGCAGTTTTAGGCGGTGACATTTCCTGTTTCTGTAGTGAACATCATTTATCAGGTCAAAAGATAAAAATGAAAAATGAAAGTTTCCATGAAGACCTCGCCCTGAAGAAATTCCTGATATGCTTTGTTTATTTTCATTTCAGGGTCAGAAAACGGAAGCGGAGAAGTTCTTTCTCAAGGCGATCGAGCTCGACCCCACTAAAGGAAACTGCTATATGCATTATGGTTTGTATTATTTTATTTCTCCTCAGCTTGCACGCATGGGCTGAAACAACATTAGCTAGTCATCCAGTAATGCAGAGATAATGAGGTATATGAATCCACACACTGCATCTACTCTAGCTTTGCTGACATAGTGAAATTCGTGAAATACTTCACAACGTCTTGTGTGGTTTCTCCCCAACTCCATATTGGCCACAATTGTTTGCATTTTATTCGTTAGCCAACGTTTGTCTTGTAATTGAGGTTACATTTATAGGCTTTTTTGCTGCAAGATAGATGGTTTTGTGCAGGAAGTCATTGTTTTAGTGTTATCTGAAGCGTACCTGGTATACAGATGTTATTCCAGTGAGAACGAAACCACCCACGCCTCAGCGAGCAGAGAGAGATAACGAGGCCTTATTTCTCCAAGGAAAAAGCATACGAGTTTTCATGTGTGTCTGCATGAATGTGATTTAGCCAAATTATAGCCTGCAGCCATTTTCTCCAACTGAGACTCTGATTTTTGGAGCTCAATTTACTTCCCAGGGATTTTTTTTTCCTCTCTCTCTTTTTTTTTGTTTCAACACTTTTTTTAAAGATGATTCTTTTTGTGCGTTGCATCATTATTTTCTGTCTTAAAGGATATTTCACAAATAAAAGTTCTGTCATTTAAATATTCAGCCTCATGTTGTTTCAAACTCATAAAACCTTAATTCATATCCAGAATGCAAATTAATAAAACATTTTTTTTGTTGATGAAAACCAAGAGCTTTCATATACAGCAACACAACTGACACGCTCCAGGCCCAGTAATGTGATAAGGACATTGTTAAAATAGTTCATGTGACATCAGCGGTTTAACTGTATTTTATGTAGCTATAAGAATACTTTTTTATGTGCAAAGAAAACCGAAATAATGACTTTATTTAATGATTTCTTCTCTACCGCATCATTCCACGATGCATGTGAATTTTCAAAATGTGAAAAATGGCAAAAACAAAAAATCATACTGTAATAGCCACTTTTTTTTTCAAATGTTAAGGATATTTTTAATGCATTATTTTATTATTGTACAGTATGCTGTCATATTTTTAATTTTCAATTTAAAAATGCATTATTATATTATTGTACAATATGCTGTCATATTTTTAGTTTTCAATTTAAAAATATAAATACACTTTACAATTATAGTTACAATTTATTAAGATCCTAAAAATGTTTCTTTTTTGTCTCAACAAATCTTCCATGCTTTTCCTTAGATCCTAGATTTTTATGGTTGACCTGTCCCTGGATGCTCCCATGTATGGATTTAGTCCAGATAAACCGAGCATCACAGGCTAACCCCAACAATATGTTTTCCACTCGATCGCTGCCAAGGCATCTGCGTAATATAATTTAGTACGTGTCTGATCAGACATCTTCAGAACACGTACTATCCAAAGGCCATAAGGATGATCTTGTACTTCCTTCTATTGTTCTCTTGTGCATAAAAACTGTATCGTGGAACGTGGTGGCTTCTTTGTATTTTCCGTTTCACGTGATAGACCACCACTGTCATATTACCCTGGGGATAGAGGTTCTGCGTTGTGTTCGATTTTTTGTAATATTTGTGTAAACTCAATCCAAAAATGCCACAATCAATGACAGCGTTCTAGCTGTCTTCACTTTGAATTACATCACTTCTTAGGTTTCCACTTTGGTCAGTTCTTTTTGGGAAAAAATGTTTGGTTTTGGCCAACAGTGTTCAGAAGTGTGAATAGCCATTTTGCCAAATTGCAACAGGCTATTTATTTCGCTTCAGTCTTGACCGATGCCTCTAGCAACGATACTGCAGAGGTTTGAGATCCCTGTCAGTTCTCTTACAGGAGTAAGCATTTAATTTGTCACGGAAACATGCCTATCGGAGAAATCTCAATTGGACAAATGGTCTGTCAGATGGTTCGCGCGGCATGCAGCACCCTTGCTATCTCATGTTTCACAAAATCATTGAGAGGGCAGACCAAACTATCCGTCCCACAGCCAAAGGAAATATTTTACATTTGTCTTTCTGAGGGAGAAAAAGCAAATATAAAATGTAATTTCCTTGCTTTTTTTTTTCCCCTCAGGTCAGTTTTTGCTGGAGGAGTCACGGCTTTTGGAGGCCGCTGAAATGGCAGAGAAAGCTGCCCAATTGGACAGTGAAGAATTTGATGTGGTTTTTAGTGCAGCTCACATGCTCAGGTGAGGAGGACATGCTAAATCCATACAGACACATATATATATATATATATTTTTTTTTTTTTGTTTATTATTATTTATTTATTTTTTTTATTCTTTTTTTCCTGTCATTAAATACTTATATTCCTGGACAAAGCATAAACAATTCTGTAGCACATAGTAGCCATTTTGGCTCTCAGTTGGTGGTTATTAAACCAAAAATGGGGATAGATTAGATAGATAGATAGATAGATAGATAGATAGATAGAGCGAGATGGTTATAACTAATTTATAGAAAATTTTTGTTTCATAACTGAACACATTTATTTGCTTGTCTGTGAGGCTAATAAAACTCTTAAAAAAACTGACAATGTTTATATTTAATATTAAAAACAAAAAAAATTATGCGTTTTTGTTTTTTTTGTTTTTCATTTGTAATTAATTTTTAAATTAAATTTAATTAATTTGTTTTTAGTTTCCTCAAATTCAAATTGCAATTCCACTTATTAATTTATTATTATTATTTTTTATTTATTACTACTGTAATGAAAAAATATTGCAAATCCACAAGCTTATTCAATTTTAATAAAGAATGGTGCCTTTTTGTTGTTGTTTTTATTTTATAATACTTTTTACAGTGTTAAGTAACACCTTGATGTCCAGTGTTAAGTCTGGATCCTGAAGCAGAACCTGCTGCACTGTAGAATGTTTTTCTATCTATTTCTGTTTTTCTTTTACTTCTTCCACCTCTTCATTTGCGTGGATGCTTTCTCTCTGTTGCAGTGCTCCTCAGGACATGTAATGGAAAGCCTGCATTAATACCCTTGCCTCAAGGTTTCTGTTGAATACACTTCTCATAATTGCTACACTGAGTTCACATGGTATATAGTTACACATTACCTAAAAAGTATTCTAACCCTACAGCAGATTTTGCATGGTGCTTTATGCTACAAGAACACTTGGTTGTTAATTACAGTCTTAGACTGTGTCCCTTGCCTTCGTGCTAGCTTGCGGTTCGACTTATTTGAAGATCAAGTTCCTAGCGTGTTTGTCTTGGAAGGACTAGCAGAAGGGTCTTGGATGGGGGTGGATTTGAGTGGGGTGGGGAAGTACGAGACTGCTTCAGATGTGCGGCTTTCAGGGGCCCGCCTGACAAGTTTACTTCCTTACTATCAGTTTCCTTGCCCTCTTCAAACGAGTGTTGGTTATTCGAAACTCTGGTCAAACTATGTCACTGCCATGCAAAGTAAAATGCCACATTTTACAACTTCAAATAAAGCTCTTATTGTTGTGCATGTTTGTCTGTGAAAGTATCATATTTAGTTCATTATATTGGCTGCACATTTTTTTAATATGCTAAGCTGCAGTACTTAAAAGGAGTAGTTCATCCAAACATGATTTTTTTTATTTATGTCACTATGCAGTCAATGGGTGCCGTCAGAATGAAGGAGATAAATATGTTCAGATCAAGCAAAAGCAGTCCTAAACACTTAATAAATATGGATTTTCATATGAGAGGACAACATAGATGGACTTTTTCACTGGAGGAAGCGTTATGAATTTGTATATTAGCAAGAAGCTACAATTTGAAGTTAAATGGGCTTAATGGTGGATTTGTGGATTTAATTGTGGATTATTGTGATGTTTTTATGAGCTGTTTGGACTCTCATTCTGACGGCACCCATTCTCTGCAGAGGATTCATGGGTGAGCAAATTTCATCTTAGGGTCAGCTATTCCTTAAAGGGATCAATTTAAAAAGCATTTTTAGAGTGTATTTTAGCATTCTGACCGTCGTCTGCTAAAAGTCTCTCCTTAAATTCTAAATGAATCTCCATTAAAGCACCACTTTTGCAATTCACCTCCATATACTATAAATTTCGAGACAATTGCTGTCAGACAATGACTTCAAATAAATTGCTTCCAGCCAGTGTTGCTCCTGTTATTAATCCATAATCCATAGCTCCCCATTTGGTTGTGATGAATTCTATAGCTTTGTACAATAAAAGCTCACCATTGAAGCTTTTGTGTATTGCAGTCTTACATGGTTACATCAACGGGTCATGAATTATTTTATGCTTTTTCTCGGAAGGTTGTTGACCACTTTGGAATGAAATAATGAGTAGACTGCGGTGGGGTGGAGGAAATGTTTGGTTGCCAAAAATTAAACATTTGGTTTATTGTATTTTGGAGGTTTATATCTGACTTGCGGAGGTCCAGCTGATGCTGTCTTTTAGATATTCTCCATATATTGCAGTTGTGGTCGTGAAGACCAACAGTCCTAACACAGTTTTGACTCTGCATTAAAGGTGGTCACTTTCCCACTGTTGATTTTAACAGAATCCTTTGTCCCTGCAGACAATTGTGGTTATGATCAAGCCCTTTTTATTACATGCGTGTGAATGTGAAAATTACACAGACTCATCATTCAGGAGGAAAGGATTGTAAAACAGAGTTGCGGAGGGTGAACAGTAACACATGGTTTTGTTTAAATGCTTAAGTCCACTGTTGAGAACCAGTCATCCCACAGATTTTTACGTAACTTCTTTTTTTGTTTTTTTTTTAAGCTAGCAGGTCATTTTTTAGCCATATATGTTCAGAAAAGGTCAGACCAGTTAAAACAGGAAGGCAAATCATTTATTTTCAAGATGGATGCATCTAAATGAGGGGTTTTCAAACTTTTTGATGTAGGCAGCTATATATTTATATTTATAAAAAATACAAAAAAATCTGTGAATGTCACATGCATGTTGTTATATTTATAATGTCATTATATTAAATTTAAAACATTAAATTAGTAAACCTCATTATTCAAAATAATGTGTAATTAATGCTTAAACTATTTTTATAACAGCTGAATTTTTCACAAAGCAGCTCAAAACGTTTTGAACTAAAAATGCTGTCTATTACGGTACAAAGAGAAAGACCACACCATGCTTAACTGTTTGCAGTTCACCATGACCCCCATGCATTCTCCCACTCAACACTTTACTTTATTTTCACCTTTTTTCTTCATATAAATTACGTGAGAGAGACGGAATTGGGAGCTGCTGCAAGCTGAATTCAAACATGTCATCCACCTAAGCACAAGTGCATGTGTCCTTACGCAACTTTTGTTTAATTAGCTCATGGTATCTTTTGCTCTACTCGTAGAAATTTCCTCCTAAGCTTTATTTCAATCCATTGTCTTAATTTATCTTCTTTCTCGTTCATCTCTCTGTCAAGGTTAAGAAACTGGAATGTTTTCCACACATGTAATTTATCCATCATCTCACTGCTTGAATATTTCAAGTACAGTACACGCTATTTTCCCTTAATAAAAAGCCGTTTCTTGAAACGTTTAACTTTAGATCCTTTCAGCAAAGAGTTTTGTTGAGGATGAAGGAGGGTTTATAAAACCGGCCAGTATAAGAAAGCGGTCATCTATCATAAATAAAGGAAATCTTCAGCTCTCTTTCATCATTACAACCCAGCCTTTTTTTGGCCGACGGTCATCATCTTAATACTGAACTTTCTTCAAAAACAAGATATTGCTACCAGCAGGTACAAGCAGCTAGAAGAGGGTTTTTTTCCATGAAAAAAAACAAAACATGAGAGTTGTAAAGAAGCTAAAGATCTTCAAAGAGCGTCCAGGAGGTTGTAGGTCACAACCTAAGAAATGAGGGCACAAAATTTGTGATGCCGGCAGTTTTATAACCCTGTTTGGTTTTCCATGGCATTGAAGTTGGTTAACAAATAGTCAATGGTTTAATGGCCAGCGATAAACTTTTGCAACTGGATGAAGTAACATGCAATGTTTATTTGCTCTTTCAGGCAAGCCAGCCTCAATGATGCAGCTGAGAAGTACTACAGACAGGCAGCGAACCTGAGACCCAATGTAAGTACCCAAGCCGTGCTGCACATGGGACGCATGCCATACACACACACAGTGGTTGAGTTTAAATGATTGGTGTGACTCAACTGCTCCCCATAAGTTGTATCGGTGACCAACTGTACAAGCTCTGTTGGCGGTTTTGGGGTTTGTTTTTAAAGCATCAGTCTCAAACTTTAAAGAGACGCAGTATGTCAGGGAAGTGTACTGTGAAGTTTGCAAAGCACACAGTTGTTTGATTTCTTTGGAAAATGTGGATACGTTTGATGTTCGGTGTGCAGCTGCCTGAAAGGAAGTTCCCCTGTTCATCAGACAGAATGGAAATGTAGAAAGTTAGAAATATTTTGGAAGGCTGGTATGTGTCTACTTTAGATTAAGAAAAACAAAAGTGGCATGAGCTTCGAATTAAGATTCTTCTTTATTTATAATTATGATAATATGATTAAATGTGTAGCTGAAAATAAATATATAAAAAAAAATTATATTAATATTATGAATTAATTATTTATTGCAAATTACTATAAATTACATTATTAATTAATTATGATTATCTTTATTTTATATAATAATAAAATAATAATAAAGTATCTTGGTTTTAAATGTAAAAAAAAATGGGTTTCACTTTATTTTTATGGACCATTTAATACAAGTAATGTTGCACCTACATATCTACCAACTCTTATTAGTGTATAAGTGAAGCATTAGTAGACTGGAAAGGTTAAGGCTAGAGTAAGTTGACATGTACTTGCAAAGTTACTTATAGTCAGCAGAATGTCTGTTAGGAGACCAGTTTTGCCCCAAACTCATCCCACTGGTTAAACTAGCATGTATCATTTGTTTTTACTGAGTATATGGGGCACATCATGACACACAGCGATTGTTAAATAAATCTACCCTATTAGTTCCTTTGTTATTACTTTGAAGTGGACTCAAGGACTTTACTTATTAAATTATTTGTGGTAAACGGTCATTGTAAATACCACCTTTATTTCAGTGTTGTACAGTGTCTGGACTTTTTGTCTTCAGGGATGTTTGTCTCCTTAGCAGCTGTTTCAACAAAAGTCCCAAGATCCTTTCCACATCTGGTACCGCTGATGCTGTGACTGCATGCCAGGATGGTGTTGTGAGGGAGAGCGTGCAGTTAGAGTGTAGGGTGAAGAGGAAGCAGGGAGGTCAGGAAACTTCTTGAGGCCTCAGCGGGGCAGATTCCCCTCCGTTGCTCACTTCCTCTCACCTGACATTATCTAGAAAGGCTCAGTGACGGTTATTCAGAGTTTTTGGCTGGTAAAGGAATACAAGGCACAAGGAACACAAAAATGGACTTCTGCAAGGTCTTTTTTTAAATGCAGATGGTGTAATATAAAGCTGTTTTTACACTGATGCCAAACTTTTTTATGAATATTATGTAAATCTTTTAACATTTTTCAAAGCAGCTTTGTTTGCATTTTATTATTTAGAAAATGTTATATAAAATGTAGGTGAGTTAATTTAAAGAATTTAACTGGATAATCCCATTAGAGTTAAAACCAATGCATTTATTTATAGAGGAAAAATACCTATATTATAATTTACAATATATTTACAATGTAAGGGATAATGTAGAGGCAGCTGGTAGTTATCGCAGAAATAAGCCCCGACAGTGTGAGCGGAGGGTCTTGTATCACACTGAAGGGGCTTATTTCGTGATAACTACCGGCTGCCTCTGCATTATCCCGCTTATTATACGGCTACTTGCCACATAA